>JAVJIX010000046.1:5452500-5870000 GCA_036785185.1 Paratrypauchen microcephalus | reverse complement strand
CCATATCGAGTTGGAGTTGTGTTTTGGATCATTTCAGCCCTGGAATTGCCAATTGCCAAAGGTTAGCTTGAAAACTACAGTACCACTTCATGACATCACAAGGTGGAACGGAGCATTTTGAGCTTTAGAGATGTAGACAGATGAAAAATGCAGAATTAGGCTGCGTCCCATTTCTCTGTCTTACCCCTTCGTCTTACCCCTACCCCTTGGTTTTGCGCGTTCATGTGAGGGAAAGGCGTGTCCCGATTCTAATTTTGATCAAGGGCTCGGGCCACGACCAAGGGCTACTGTACATACCCCTTGAAACGAAATAAGCTCTCGACCAGACTTGAAACGAAGGGGTACGCCTACAAGCTCAGGCAGGTTTTGGGATCAGGATGGCAGCGTCACATCAACCAGCCAAGGAGTCTCATAAATGTATTTTCAGCAGTTGTAATTATCGATTAACAGTTTAGCAGGTTTACAATTATGACGCTTATGTTCTATGTTACTTTTAGTGAACTGTTATTGCGATTTTAATTGTAGTGATGCCTGTTTAGCCGACGTCATCGTTTTCATCAAACTTTCATGTATAAACAAGCTAGTTTTTTTGTCGAGCTGAGGTACACGATAATCCTTGACATTTGTTTACGTTTGTTTGCCTCAGTTGTTGTCGCCTCTGTAGACGAAGCAGCCAGGTAGAGGCGAGTGATGATGACGCAAACGGTAATCGAGTGGCGTCCCATTTCTTAGGGGAACATCCGTACCCCTGGCCATCTCAGCTCGGTATCGAGGGGCAAGACAAAGACGTAGATAAAGGGGAAGGGGTAAGACAGAGTAATGGGATGCAGCCTCACTCAAACATGTAATGAAACAAAACACGACTCAAGGTAGTTTTTGATGAAGTTACAACATTATAACATGACTTAAAGCTCACAATAGTAAATTTAGCATAACACAGGACTTTAAAGGGATAGTGCGTTTTTTTTTAAATGTTAATCTGTATGGGTTTCCTTCTAAAATGTACGTGTGTTGACACCGGCTTACCTCTGACAGTCTCAGCTGATCCCGGTTCAGCTCGCTTTCTGGAGCTCAGGTAATTAGGTCCGGTAACTTATCTAAAACATTAAATAAAGCTTGTTTTTCTTCTCAAAACAAAACATTTGTCCGAAAGGTGATATAGTTGCGTCCCAAACAGTTGTCAACGAAACATCCAGCAGCGAACTAAGCGATCGCGTATTGTGTCTGACGACTTGTATCACTGCGCCCACATTAGCTGTATTAGCCTGTTCACTTGTAAACTTCCGCTTGCGGCGGACCGCATCTGCGGTACACTTCCGCTAAATAATACAGCTAACGTGGGCGCTGTGATACAAGTCGTCAGACACAATACGCGATCGCTTAGTTCGCTGCTGGATGTTTCGTTGACAACTGTTTGGGGCGCAACTATATCACCTTTCGGACAAATGTTTTGTTTTGAGAAGAAAAACAAGCTTTATTTAATGTTTTAGATAAGTTACCGGACCTAATTACCTGAGCTCCAGAAAGCGAGCCGAACCGGGATCAGCTGACAGTGTCAGAGGTAAGCCGGTGTCAACACACATAACTTTTAGAAGGAAACCCATACAGATTAACATAAAAAAAACGCACTATCCCTTTAATAACGTTTTGAAAGACGCATTCTGTGGGTAACGTGAGTAAAATCATGTTGTCACAGCCGGCTTCGATATGCAAAAGACTCTTAAACTGTAGCCGTAGCCATTTGCAGGTTTATTTGTTGGAATAGTCCACTCATGTTTACGGCAATGACAATAGCCATATTTGGAGTTTCTAATGCAAAAGCTGTAGGAAGCCACATCAACCACAGCAAACAGCTTTCACAAATAAATGTACTTTGCACCATTTACCGAAACAAGCTTCATTTGGGACAGCAATGTTTGTATTTCCGTCGCAATTAAAATTTCGGTCCAATTCTCAAATGTCCAATGAGCAGTCTGCGCTGTTGAGCAACCGTCCCAGACTGTGAGGAGCGTCCAATATTGTGCTATTGTGTATTTGGAAGAACATTTTAGATAGTGAAAATGCCTTTAAAATTGTGTCTCTTTAGTACAAATAAATGTCAGTTTGATTAATTATTATGCTTAACGTTTTATCCATTGGCTTCAAGTATTAATTCGGTTCCAGAATATGGCTTCATCTTAATTTGAAGCTGCAGTGACAATGGAGTTATGTTGTCCCTGTCCAGAATTTACAATGCATTCCCATGGTGGCAGTGGGCCCAGATCTGCTGTACTGGGAACAGACTGGGCATCGCCGGTACCAGCTCCTGCCAGGATTAGTGTTGACTCCAGGCCCCTTTTAAAAGGCACACAAAATCACATCAATGAAGCAGCACGGACTTGTCTAAATAATCCTTCACAATCTTGTAGAGAGATTTAAAAAGGGGCTTTGCGGGCAAGGTCAGTGATAATGAAAAGAAATGTGTGGCTGTTTGGTTTGATCCAAGTATAGTGAAGTGCTTTGAGTAGAAGCAGCATTTATAAGTGTTAGTTCAGGTCTGAAGTAATCAAGAGAGGATTTAACTCTATAAAGTCCTAAAAATGGACGAACCTGAGCTGAACTGGGATCAAAAGTGCCACATTGATCTAAATGAAGTGTTAAAAAAAAGCATAAAGAAGACACAGACATAGGTTTTTATTATGTATCAAATATGACATATGTATATACAGCTCTGGGGAAAAAAAGAGACCACTGCAAAATGATCAGTTTTTCTGATTTTACTACTTATACGTAGGTAGTAAAATCAGGGGAGCGCTAGAGATCGCAGGGGGTGCACACAGTTTCATCTGCGTTGAGGTTGTGACTTTACCAAAATTATATTTGTGCACATTGAAATGATCGAATCCCAACAATGAGTTATTATTTTTCTGTTCTAATGGGGTATACCTATACTGTTTGGCTGTCAAAAATTAAACTGTGTGTATTAGATAACATTTAAGGAAGAATTTTTGCAAATAAAAGTTTGTAGTTAATCACTTTTTTCTTTTAGTGTGTGTATATGACACAGGCAAGGGGGGCTTCAAGAGCATTTATTTGCAGAAAATGTCAAATGGTCAAAATAACAAAAAAGATAAATGTTTTCAGATTCATTTTAAAATAACATAATACTAATGTTTACACTTAAAGGCAAAGTAACGTTATTTTACAATCTGAGCCTTCTTTCGGTAATAAAACAAGTAGTTTTACTCACCCATAGCATTTTTCTGTCAATTGGAGCAGTATCGCAGAACTTATGTTGAGCCGTTCTGTTCTAGTAATGATCCCGTATCTGTTAACATGGTGCTGTATCATTTGCTCTGGGCATTACTTTGCGGTCTCCAAATAACACAAACTTTAGCACTTTTCAAATCATAGAAGCCCGATGTCTTAATGAAAAATTTAGTTTGAAGCAAAAGTGGCCTGTAATCCGAGGTTTAGCCATAGTTTCGAGTAGATGAGGACGCCAGTGCGCATGCGCGGACTGCTCCGGGGACCCAAATAGGAAACGCAAAGCTGAAAACTATGGATAAACCTCGGATTACAGGCCACTTTTGCTTCAAACTAAATTTTTCATGAAGACATCGGGCTTCTATGATTTGAAAAGTGCTAAAGTTTGTGTTATTTGGAGACCGCAAAGTAATGCCCCGAATACAAATGCTAACAAATGCTAACAGAAACGCCACAACGTAACTTTCTTCAAACAGCTCCAAATGACACGAACGTGATATGGATGAGTCAAACGACTTGTTTTATTACCGAAAGAAGGCTCAGATTGTAAAATAACGTTACTTTTCCTTTAAGAAGAGTTCAGAAATCAATATTTGGTGCGGTAACCCTTATTTTTAATCACAGCTTTCATGCGTCTTGGCATGCTCTCCACAAGTCTTTCACATTGTTCTTGGGTGACTTTATCCACTCCTGGCGCAAGAACTGAAGTAGCTCAGCTTTGTGTTTGTGTTGGAATTCAACAGACGCTGGAATGGAATGGCTGTAATACATGTAGAGATGCTGATTTCAGAAAAAAATCCAGTGGTCTCTTATTTTTTTCCAGAACTGTATATATTTTTTACACTTTGTTATTATGTATTTAAAGGCCGCCACACACTACGGGATCTGGATCGGGATCGGTCTAAAACGATTTTTAGACGCGCGACAACAAATGCACACCACAGACACGAGGAGAATCTTATGAGATTTTAAATCTCTGATCGCGAAGACTCCAGCGGGATATGGCTGCGTAAAACAGGCATAGAAAGTGACCAAAGGATACACAGTTGTGAGCGCACCTCACGTCAACTGGTTCCTGTCTCCAGTAAAATCACCAGCATTGAGACTCTTTAAATGTTCAAAAGATCAGAGCATTGCCGTTCTAGTTTAGATACAAGTCAAAACTGAGTTATTATTAGTGAAATGTGGTGCAATACTTCAGATACATGATTTTGAATGCACAGAAGGCTGGAGATAAAGCACACAGGAAGTAGAGTCACTATCCTAATCTGCAGCTTCACCGCGATCCGTGCTGTGTGGATCTAAACACTAAACACGTGAGGAACTACTCTGGCCTTTTTAGTTTTAAAGATCCCATGACATGGTACTTCTTGATGCTTTTATATGGCTCCTTAATGGTTCCCTAATACTGTAAATGAATCCTTCTTCAAAATCAACACTCAGTGCATGAGAAACAGAGATAAGATGAGAAAGAGCCTATTTGTCCGTCACTCTCTCTGGAACACTCCATAATGTCTGTTGCGTAGTGTTGCTGAATGTTTGGAGATTATGATCATGACAGAGAGCTGGCCAATAGTAGAGGGTGGGGGCGTGGCTTCAAACGCTCCGCTGAATCGGCTCGGGTCCTCGAGCTGATCCATTTCCTTGTTTTTGCACGGGGGAGCAGATTTGAAGTGTTCCATTGAAAAATAAACACATTTCCACATAAAATAAAATTAAACCACTGCTGTTCAAAGGTCCAGAGGTTCAGATAAAGGACTTCCGAGCCTAGAAACACTCGGACGTGCCTCCAGCCAATATAAAAGATAATGCCTTTCGCATTGCCTAGCGCATTCGCAGTCCAAACTCTCTGGGCGTGATTTACAGAGACGCTGAGTTACAAAAAGGTACAGACGGGGGTGGAACTGCATTTGCATTTCTTTTTAAAGGCGAACATCTGACGTCAATAAGGTTACAAGTTCAAAATCGCCCGTTTGAGCTCCGATTTTTTGTAACGCAGAAAAGGATCGCAAATGCTCAGTTTAGACATTTCACAACTTTTAACCATGGGGGGGGGGGGGCCTAAACAGGGTAGGGGAGCTCACATTAACGTTCAAAAACCTCAGAAAGTGAAAATTTCATGCCATGGGACCTTTAAAGAACGCTTCAAACTGGATTCACAGCACTGTTTTGTGGATTGGGTGTCATTATTTGCGGAGGACAAATTCTATGGATAATGTGAATGAGATTTACAACTTTACAACAAGACGTGAATAATAACTATTTTCACTATTTCCTGAGTGTGTATGTCGCGCCTCTGTGTCCGTCACTCCGTCTCTCCCTGGCGCTCTGTTTTATTGTCTGTTGCCGTAGTGTTGCTGATGTTTGGAGATTATGATCATGACGGAGCAGCTCAGAGTCACACTGACACCACACGAGGAGCGCAGCAGCTTCAAAATCACACATGAATACAAAATATGTCGGGTCCTCGAAGCAAATCGCAGGCAAATCGGGCAAATTGTCCTGTAGTGTGTGGCAGCCTTGAAATAGCATTATATTAGAAACATGTTTAATTATTATTATTTTTTTTTTTTTTTTAAGATTGCTGTAACATTGACAATTAAAGAGATAGGGGGTAGGCCTGAATCCAGAATGGTAGCATGAAAATATAACACAGATAATTATTTTATATTTTGTTAATTGTAAAGCCTATTATTCATTTAAAACCACATTATAATACAAAAAGATATATATAATACAATGTTTGTGAATTTTTTTTTTGTCATTGTAGGACGCGCTGGCAGCTAACATTTCTGAACTCAATAATACAATAACCAGAGCTGACGAAGCCTCTCGGATGAGCGGCGAAACGGGGTAGGTGAAAACAAACTTTGTCCAGTTGACAAATTGAACTTCTCCTTTGATCATGGATTCTACCTGGACGACTGAGGGACTTTTCACGCAACCTTTCTCTTTGTTTTAGGTCACGATAAATACTAATAAACTAATAAATAATACATTGAATTATTGTTCAATATATGTCAGATGGAACAATACTTTTTTGGGGTTCAGTATTGATCATGGGGACTTTTTCTTTGGACTAGTGAGGAACTGTCATTTTGGAAAATTAATATTATTACTATCATATATCGTTTATGGTCTATATTTTCTTCAGCAACATATCGCACTTCAGAATGTGTTATGGTGACAGGCCTGGGTGTTGTATCTATTTAATTATCGGCTTTGTATTGCTACAAATAATACTTGGCCTGGAGGCAGTAATTGCTTGTCTCCACGGAGAGGGCTCGGTGAATTTAATGGCACAACTGTGGAACATTCCAGGCAAAGTAATAACATGTCCAATAACATGTCCGAGCAGGTGACAGACTCCACTAGAAAAGTTACATAGTGCATCTTTAAAGGCCCTAGGCAAACTTGACTCTTGTGAGCTTAAAACATACCTGGAGCTGTGTTTTGTTTCATTCACACATGTTTGAGTAATCCTTTAGCATTACTCTGTCTACATCTCTGAAGTTCACAATGTTCTGTTCCACCTTGTGATGTCATGAAGTGGAAGTTTTCAAGTTAACATTCACATTTTACCTTTTGTTCAGTAGAGATGTCATTATTTGCGGAGGATAGATTCTATGGATAATGTGAATGATATGCTGAAGTTTATATTTACAACTTTACGAGAGGTGTGTAATAATTATTTTCGCTATTTCCTGAGTTTGTATGTTGCGCCTCTTTGTCCGTCACTCCGTCTGTCCCTGACGCTCTGTTTTATTTTCTGTTTCCGTAGCGTTGCGGATGTTTGGTGGTTACAATCTGACAGAGCAGCTCAGGGCCTGTTTACACATACTATATCTGTAAAAACTGAGACTTCTCCCTTCGTTTGTGCCTTTCATTTACACACAAATGGAGATTTTTCCTCTGAAAACGATTCTTTCTAAAAACTCCGGCAAAAGTGGAGATTTTGGAAAACTTCGGTTTCTGATTGGCGTGCAGAGCGACCTCCTTCGTTTTCAGAGGTGAATTCGCCGTTCGTGTGTAAACGATGGGTACAAACGAAGGAAAATGTCTTTGTTTTTAAAAATACCAGTGTACGTGTAAACAGGGCCTCAGAGTCACACTGACACTACACAAATTGGCAATTCCAGGGCTGAAATCATCCAAACGATTCCAGTGAAGGTGTGTGGATTTTAAAAACTCAGTGGAGAACTTCCCGTATTGCCACATGACATCACAAGGTGGTTTTCTCAGTGTAAATATGCAGAATGTGTTTAAACATGTGTGAATGAAACAAAATAACTCCAGGTATGTTTGTGATGAGGAAACATACGTAACATAGATCAGAAAATAGTCTAAAATAGTCTAAAACTATGTCCATCAGAACTAAGGCTACGTTCACACTGCAGCCTGAAACGACCCAAATCCGATTTTTTTGCCTCTATGCGACCTGTATCTGATCTTCTAATGACAGTGTGAACGACACAGATCCGATTTTTTTCAAATGCGATCCAGGCCACTTGGATATGTGGTCCTAAATCCGATACATATCCGATCTTTTGACATGCGACTGCAGTCTGAACGGCCAGGTCGCATTCATCCGACCCGAGTGTGTTTCCTCCAATGAGAGTGGTACAAGTAGGCGTTCACAAATGTGCACAAACGTTCTTCTCGTCATGCGAAAACAGTATATAAACTCGTATCAGTGAAGCGGCGAAGCACGTAGCAATCCCACCCCTCCTGCCTGTGACTCCGCACCCACATGTTCCTTTCTGCAGACGTTGCTGCCACTGCCCCGCAAAACGCTGTGGCCAAAAACCTCGTCCTTCTCCGTCTCCTCCTTAAAACAAATAAGCTGTACATGTTTTGGCTCCGGTACGAAAGCAACTTTAGGCTACTTCCGTAAACATTGAGCGCGTTCGCTGCGTGTGACGTCATCGTGTCCTCCAAGGCGCATGCGGGACACTTTTGGGGAGTTTAGCGTTCACACTGGAGATCACATACAATTCGCATTTAACTGGAAATGTGAACGGCCTCGCAAAAAAATCGGATTTCACAAAAAAATCGGAATTGAGCATTAAGCCCTGCAGTGTGAACGTAGCCTAAGAACCTATGAAATTGAAACAGGACTCTCAAAAAAAACAATCTGAGAACCTTTTTTTTTTTGCTTTTGTCCATTCCAGTTGAACATTTATCTCCAAATACAATTACCTTACAGAGAACATCAAGTGGGCGTCACATAAAAAGCGCATTTGGCTACAGTTCCTCCGTTCTAGCTTAAAGGCATATAAAACACCAGGCAACTGCGGAAATGGTGTTTGCGTTTTCCACACTAAATAACAGATCTGGCAACGCACTCCGACTTTAAGTGAAAGACTAAGATGGCACGGCAGCACTTCAGATGAGAGCGGAGGGAATGGGTCTGAATCAGCTGTGTTTTTGAACAGTACGAGACTGTACCAAACAGACAGTTTGTGTGATGAAGAAGCATTCAAAACATATGCAAAATATAACAACACATGGTCAGAACTTGAAGCATGTCTTAAAACTGAAAACCATGAAAACGTAAGGCAGCGTGGCATGATTGGGTTAACGTGCACGCCTATTATTAGAAGTGATTTGAATGAACATGCCGAGTAGTGAACCGGGCGACCTTTCATCGCAGAGCACACCATACATAGACAGTAGAAGAACCGTGGATTGAGGAAATGTGAAGTAACTCAAGTAGAATGGCTTGAAGCTACAGACTGACACTGTGGTGCCAGAAGTTTTATTATTAATCCATTATTTAAAAAAAAAAAAGTGACAGTTAGATGATTACTGTTGCCAGATATTATTTTATCCCTGATCATTGTAATGTAACATAAGCAGTTTGTGTCATTTCTCGTCATCCAAGGAGTTTGCTTGGCCTGGAATGTTCCATAGTATGGCAATAAACCGTTTTATTTTGCATGTATTCAATTGCAGGTGTTTTTATTGCTCGAAAACATGCATTCATACCATAGACTGTATAAAGAACGATGGGAGTGTGATTTATTCCATAGCATTGGGCTCCAGTCAAATGAAGCTCATCGAGTCTGGCACTTATAGGGGAGAATTTGGAGTCAAGTTCCATATTTGTAATTCAGACAAGTATCATAGCAATCAAAGAGTCAATCGGGAACAAGGCTGTTGAAGGTAATGCTTCTTCCTGCCCGCACCACTGGTTTAGCTGGAAGTGGGCACTTAGCAATGCTGTCAATCAAACCAATAATTTATGTTATTAGGTTCTTTTTTCAGACCACAGGTTTGACAGTTTCAACTGCTCACTAGCGGTCTTACTCAGAGTGGTCACATGAAGAGGTTTTGGCGCTGTATTCCTACTGTTGGAGGCAGGATGACGGCGCTATCTGCAGTCCAGACAGAATCCAAGGTGTGTTATTATCAGTGGTGAAAGTAAAGCGGTGCGCAGCGGAACACAGCACCGGTATAAAATTAACAGCAGGTACGCAGCACCGCTAAGAAAATATGGTTAATGGTGGCCAAAACCCACATTTGAAAAAAAAAGTAAGGTGCGCTATTTAAGTAGAAAACACAAAAAAAACACACTATGCCATTCAGGAATAACTGAAACCTACCCGAAACTCTCGTGCAGAGATATCTGCAGTCTGTTAAGCAAGGATTGTCAAAACGTATCTGACTGTAGCCGTGAAAGTAGCCTAAACCATTGTGAGGCGGTGCTGCGCACTGGTAGAAGATTTAAGGCCGGCGCGCTGCCTGCACCTGTAAGAGAGGGTTTATGCTGACTAAAAAAATATGAAATAATTAAGTATATTAAAAAAGTTATTTCGCTATGAAAAAGGTGTAAAACGTAAAAAAAACTAAACAAAAAAAAAAAAACGGGTAAAACAAGTTTTTTTTTTTAACGGTAAAGTGATGCACTGGACATTATAGCACCTGTAAGAAATGAAAACTACTTTCACCACTGGTTATTATTCATTTAAAACCGCATTATAATACAAAAAGGTCCAAGGTTTATCGTGTTTTGTTTTTTTTATGGCTTTTTTTCTGAACTCAATAATTACAACAGTGGTGGGCGGGGATAGGGGGTAGGTAAAAATAGCAATTGTCTAAGCACTGAAGCCAAAATAGTAGAGTAACCTTTCTCTTTGTTATTAGGTCACGATAAATATTAATAAACTAATAAATAATAAATCGACTTTTATCGACGGAACAATACTTTTTGGGGTTCAGTATTTATCGTGGGGACTTTTTCTTTGGACTAGTGAGGAATTGTTGTTGGCATTTTGGAATAATTAATATTATTATTATCATTTATCCTTTATCGTCTATATTTTCTTCAGCAACATATTGCAACGTGACGGTCAACTGATTTATACAGGTTTTGACGCTGTCTTCCTACCGGTAGAGGTACGGTGACACCGATACCTGCAGTCCAACTTCCTGTCTTCCTCCTGACAGAATCCCAGGTGTGCAAGAGTTAAAAAAAAAGGCTTAAAAGGATTAAAGAGGCAAATGAAATATGGAAATGTGCCCATCAACCGGGACGAGGGGGCTTTGTTATTCTCACACACCTGGGATACTGTCCTGAGGAAGTCAGACTGCAGATGGTGCTCTCATCCTGCCTCCACCGGTAGGAAAACAGCGCCAAAAGCTGTATATAAATATAAATCAGCTGACCAGACATGTCACAGCAACATCAAGTCACCACTCTGAGTAAGACCACTACTAGTGAGTAGTCGAAACTGTAAGGTATGAAAACACACTTGGTATAAAAAAAGAACCTAATAACACAAACCTGTTGCTAAAGCTAGGAGCAGCCTCAGGGAAAGAAGGCATCTGATCTGTAGAGCAAGTTTATATGAGCATTTTAACGTTAGAATGATGAGCCTGACAGCACAAGTAACAGAGAAAGGGGCAATGTTTTTTCTCAATAGAAAGTGAATTGGAGTCCGTAGTCAAACCATACATTTATCCTTTGAGCGCCATAGTTAATGCCATACCTGGGAACATTCTGGGCAATACCATGGAGACAAGAAGGTGGCAGAAGTGAAAGTAAAAGAACATTCTGTCATTAGCTTTGGAAAAACTATTATGTCTCAATTGAAGCTCTGAAAACGTATCTTTGAAGCTGGCTGGCGATTATTATTATTATTATTATTCGGGTTACCTACTTAAACTTAATGGAGGGATTACATTTTCATCACACTTTCAACAAAAGCAAAACCTCTCCTCTAATGTGCACTCATTGGTTCCACCATTCTTCTACTGTGTATTAAGGATTTCAGACTATAATGTGCAAGAGGAAACGTGAGTGGGTGAGCCGCAAAGAGACCTGGGAAGCTAAGCATTCATGCGCAAGTGAATAAAGTTGGTTCAGTACAAGCCCGAGGTTAGGTTAAAGATCTTACAGTATATGTAAAATCACCTGCCAGCAAAGGTGAGCAAACAGAGGTGAACTCATAATCTAAACTCAACTTAAAACACCCGAGACACTGTTTCTAGTAATTGTGCAGTACAAATGTAACTTTTGGTAAGGTAAAAGCCACTGAAAATGATTTGAGTAGGCTGGACTAAAGCCCATTTTCTTTTGTTTTATACAATATCACTCCAAATGCTGAGTTTGACCTGAAAATCTGACAATTATGCTACTTTTTAAAAAATCTTTGGATCACAAGGTCAGCCTTTTGTGCAGGTTTAAAGGTCCTATGTTATGCGAAATTATCTCTTGTGAGCTTTAAGCCATGTTATAATGTGTTTCCTCCTCAAAAACATACCTGGAGTGGTGTTTTGTTTCATTCACACATGTTTGAGTAATCCTTTATTATCGGTTTGTCTATTTCCAAAGCTCAAAATGCTCTGTTCCACCCTGTGATGTCATGAAGCTCCTTTTACCTATTGTTCAGTAAAGATTGGCAATGCTGAAGTTATTCAAAAGATTCTAATGGATGTGTATGGAGTTTAAAAACACAGTGGAGCTCTTCCTGTATTACCATATGACATCACAAGGTGGAACAGAATGTTTTCTGTCTGACTGAATAACTCAGAACTCAGAACTAATGCAGGATTTGTGTGCTAAACATGTGAGGCTGAAAGAAAACACAACTCCAGGTTTGTTTGTGATGAGGAAACAACATAAACATAGATCAGAAAATGGCGTAACACGGGCCCTTTACGGATGCACAGTAATCTATAAGCAAACGACTCGAGGTAAATCGGCTAACACCTTTACTGGCTTGATTCTACATGATCAGTTTACAGCCAGACTAGCAAGCGAAGCAGTGAAGAAATACTGAGGATCCATACGCAACTAACACCCCATGCTAATCACATGCTAAATCACGCGCTAACATGTGATACTGCGAATCTATAAGCAACAAGAAGGCGCCTTCCTCTGAATCCACTTAAACTGCCGATCGATTGTGCTCGTAGTTGTCCTCATGCTGCCCGCTAAGAAATCTGTAATCAATCTGCACCTTGACTATGCACCCACCTGCACGCTACATTCCCCCTTCATTAAAACCACCCACTGCGTGAATAGAAACGTTAGCCGGGCCCGCTGTGGTCCAACTAGCCATTAGCATCAATCTTTACGAAAAGATTGCTCCAGGTGCTCTGTGCGAGCGGTGACAGCGTGCATGTGCGTGTGCGGGTTTGTTTTGTTTCACAGGTGTGTGCGTAAAGTGTGTATCAGCATCTTGGACCCCAGCGTGAGACATGGCGCATCCCGACTGGACCACAGACATCAGCAGACGCGACGCTCATGGGGTAAGTGATCGAGATGAATATGGCGGTGTTCATTTTAATGTGTAAAATTTGTACAGACAGTGATTGAATACTGTGACGTGCAGCGTAAAACAGATTTCCACAAGTTTTGTCTTTGAGTTCTAAAGGCAACTATTCTCGTAATGTGCAGAAGTTGTGAAATAAGCGATTCCCAAGTCATTTCCCAGTTTGAGTCAGAGCTGACTTTGTGTCAAAATTCGATATGCACATGCCCAAACACAAACACTTGAACACAGAGAAAGTACATGTATTTTACTATTTTTATTTTTCTTAAATGTTTATTTTAAGTTAAATATGAGCCCAGTATTTGTGCTAACATCACATTTAACTGCTAAAAAGCTAGAGCGAACACATGAGGTGCAGCTGATTTGTGTGTAATATTTAATGTTTTTGATTACAGTGATACAGTATTTTACAAGTTTTTACATTATGACATTTTCCTTGTGAATTCTAACTTAAATTAAAAAAAAAAAAAACTGTTAAGGTTTCAACTACTTTTTGCACCTGTTTTTGGCAAGTAAAATAATAAAAGTAAGGTCACCCTAATGACTAGCAAGACTGATGCAAATTCAGCTCTGACTCAAACTGGGGAACAACAAACCAATTTCTTAACTTCTTTAGCACAAGAATGTAATGTGTAATGTCCAAACGCCTATAGAACCAGTATTCTATACTTTGAAACTACATGTGTTCATTTAGTTAACAAAAATTAATAACAAAATGTTTGGATTGTTTTTGTAGTGGCGAGGTCATGTTAGCTTTAACGTCCATCTACTGATGTCTGTGGTTAGCCCTGCTCGCGGGCACTCAGCATAGGCAGCAGGGGGGGGTCGGTGGGCACTCACGCTGGCATTGGCCCCAGGATCGGCGAGTCCAGCCCCAGCAGCAGTCCACCCTGGCAGCATAGCGACACAGACCGGTAGAGGAGGACATCTGCCGCGGCCACCTGTGAGGGAAACACAGAGTCAGACCAAAGACGAGCTCAGTGTCCTAATGCAGAGCAGGGGGCAGTCTGTGATTATGAAGGGCATCAAAGTGAGAACACAGTCTGTTACCTGCACTCACAGGGGTTCACAGGGTGTTAATAAAGAGAAACTAAAGAAAAAACAGAAAATGAAACAGACTCTTTAACACATTTTCTTATAAGATTTAAAAGTCCTATTGACTCTTGTGCTCTTTAATGCTGTTATAATAATAATGCTGTTATCTCCTTAAAACATACCCGGTCAATTTGAGGTAAGGTTAAGGTTACACTTTATTGTCCCTGCAGAGAAATGGAAATGTGCTGTTTGTTAAGAGAGTTAAAATGATGTGATGGTGTTTGGCTTCAAACACAGATGTCTCTGGAGAAGAGGAAGTATTATGCCAAAAGAAGAGGTTTTAGATTAACCTTGCTCACACTATGATAAGTGTGAGTCACTTTGAAATGAGTTCTACACATTATCAATCTGGAACAGCTCTCACTGAAAGTGATTGCAGAACACCATGATGATTATTTGAATTTGATTGGTCAAAGCGCCACAACAGCGAAACAAGATGAAAAATCTGACTTTTGTTAAATCCAGCTGAGAGAGAAGCAGAGACATCTTTCCTGTCCACACAAGCACAAAAGGGCTTCCCTCTGCTCATTTTTCACAAACAAAATAGTCCATTTTGATGCTAAAATAGGCTGAAGTATGATTATCTGTATAGGATGGATTCCTGTGAGTTTGTGAACTGCTAGGAAATGCTAGTCCCATAAGCTTATGTCAGCCATGCTCTCACATAACAGCTCTCCATAAATATACAAACGATTCATACAAAACTGTACACAATAAAATGACAAACCTACTGCCATGTGCAGTAGTTTCATTAGTGGTAATCAATCGATCAATCAATCAATCAATCAATCAAACAATATTTATAAAGCGCTTTTCATACAAAAATGTAACACAAAGCGCCTTACAGTGGTTAAGGATTAGAAGATTGACTTTTATTGATCTCACACAGGAGAAGTTGTTTCTACATTTGACCCGAGGACCATCCCCATGATTTTGTTATTTAGTCTTGGTCAGGACCCAAGCTGGAGGATTTTACCTATGGCGCATGTTTGGGTTGATGGGAGTGCCTGCAGGAAACCCACCCAAACCCACAAAAACCCACCCACGTAAAACACGTTACTACATTGTTTTGGCCAAAATAGCATTTTCAAAACCATACAATGTCACATTGCTATCTACATATGTTATGTGTTAGCAGTTAATACCCCATATGTAAGGTACCTGAATTAAACTAAACACAGTGTTAATGTATCAAGCTTATAAAAGTCACTCGAGTGTAATATGGCCCTTTAATGGACACAAAGCATGTAACAGATTGAAATTGTTTTTACTATAATACAAGTAATTGCACTGATCTGAATAAGACTTGTTTAGAGGCTAGTGCACTTGGAGCCACTGAACCTTCTCTGTCTCTGATATAATGAATGAAATAATGAGCTGTGTGTTTGCTGAGCTAAACCCAAGTCAGCACAGAGCCCCATCTGTGAGGAGCCCATCACTGGAACCAGAAGAGAAAAAACTGTAAAAGACATCACACACACAACATCTGAGCCACTATCTTCAGATCTGACTTCCACTTTACCACCAACTGCCTTCAGCCGTCTGCTCCAGTGACATACGATGAATATATTTTATATTTATATATTTTACATTATGTTATATCTCGAAGGTGGAGTGTGCGTGTATGGATATGGATTAGTTGGTTATGATTACAAGTGCGAGGAAAGGATGCAAGACACATCACAAGTGAATCAGAAATCGCAATAAGCACATTCACATTCAGGGTAGCCACAATTTAGTCGCAGTTATCATAGTCACAATTAGCAAATCACAAGGACTGCAGTTATTTTGGGTAATATAAGACCCTTTGCTAACAACATTTCTTTCTGTCTATGGAAAAACCCTCATCTTCTACTTTACACCTCTACAAACGTGCTTAAATTGATGGGGTTTTTGGATTAGTTTAGCTCTTCATATTTCAGTCTTCTCTCAAATCTTGACATGCTTAAAGAAGACATAGCCTACTGTGCTTTTGTCTGCTGTATACAGCTCTGGAAAAAAATAAAGAGACCACTGCATTTTTTTCTGAAATCAGCATCTCTACATGTATTACAGCCATTCCATTCCAGCGTCTGTTGAATTCCAACACAAACACAAAGCTGAGCTACTTCAGTTCTTGCACCAGGAGTTGAATAAAGTCACCCAAGAACAATGTGAAAGACTTGTGGAGAGCATGTCAAGACGCATGAAAGCTGTGATTAAAAATAAGGCTTATTGCACCAAATATTGATTTCTGAACTCTTCTCGTCTTCTTGTCTCTTCTTCTTCTTGTAATTTTCTGCAAATAAATGCTCTAAACGATAATATTTTTATTTGGAATTTGGGGGAAATGTTGTCAGTAGTTTATAGACTCAAACAAAAATGTTCCTTTTGCCCAAACACATACCTATAAATAATAAAATCTGAAAAACTGATCATTTTGCAGTGGTCTCTTGAGCTGTAGTTATAATGTAGGCACTGCACAGCTGTCAGCACCTCCTGGTTAACTGCAAATTGCATTAGTAAATTGTTTTTTGATTTATTTATTTTTTGTACCATAATACCTACACAATGCTGCAGAATCCTACATGTATCACCAATGGAGAAAATCTAATTTGAGAATGAAGTTAGTACAGAACAATGGGTTGGAGCAATGAAGTCTTGAATACAGGAATATAAATAGAACTTCGAGAGGGTAGCCTAAATGAGAATGTAAAACAACTATAGCATGGTTAAAAGCTCTAGAAAGTCAAATTTTGCAGAAAGGGTCCGCTTAAAAAGGTCAAATCTGTACAGAATCCTACATAATACAATAATCGGAAAATACGAAGTTAAATTTGCAGAGACGTCCAAACTTAAGCCCAGTTTAAGTCGACAAAAACCCCTTTCCCATGCCCTGAATCCATGCACCGTTTGAACCTGACGCTAAATATTTTTACGCATTGCAAGTTTGCACAGTGAAAGTAAATGCAGCATTACAAAAACAGAATCACGCTGACACTGGGCAGTATTTTCTGATATTATTCTTGCATAACAGACTACAACAACAACGTAAGAAAGCAAAGTTTAACGCCTATAGTGCTTTTGCCATCACCGAATCGTGTTCTCAAAAGACCTGTTGAAACTTAAATAGAGGCTTTTTTATCCCCTCATTTATGTTCTTGCATTTATACAAGCTAAGGACAGAGATTAGTGCATTTTTTTTGTGAAGCTGCTGCATTAGTTTTTATCCACAAACAATTTTCTCCTGCTAATATTTCTCGTCACGCCGCGTTCTGTTGAGAGCGAGAAATAGCTCCTCGGCAGACTTCATACACGAGGATTACCTTTTTATCTGCAGAATAGTGGATCAACACATATTTATGGCGAAAGGAAAAAGTCCATTTAAGAACGATGATCAAATCCGAGTGGTGAGCCCCTTCTCTCTTTAACAGGCTCTGATAAGAGGTCCCTACAGCCTGCAGAGCAATAAACCAGTGTAAGGACCAGAGCAGCACTGGGAATGTGGTTTTGGTCATTATTTTTCAAAGTGAACAGCCCCTTTAAAGGAATATTAAAGTTTTTTTACAATCTGAACCTTATTTCGGTAATAAAACAAGTTGTTTTACTCACCCATAGTACTTTGGTGTCATTTGGAGCAGTTGCATAGATGTTGTAGTTTAAAGGTCCCATGGCATGAAATTTTCACTTTCTGAGGTTTTTGAACGTTAATGTGAGCTCCCCTACCCTGTTTAGCCCCCCCCCCCCCATGGTTAAAAGTTGCGAAATGTCTAAACTGAGCATTTCCGATCCTTTTCTGCGTTACAAAAAATAGGAGCTCAAACGGGCGAGTTTGAACAAGGCACCTTGTTGACGTCAGATCGAAAAAAGAAATGCAAATGCAGTTCCACCCCCGTCTGTCTCTACTCAGCGTCTCTGTAAATCACGCCCAGAGAGTTTGGACTGCGAATGCGCTAGGCAATGCGAAATGCGTTTTTTTATTTGCCTGGAGGCACGTCCGAGTGTTTCTAGGCTCGGAAGTCCTTTATCTGAGCCTCTGGACCTTTGAACAGCAGTGGTTTAATTTTATTTTCTGTGGAAATGTGTTTATTTTTCAATGGAACGCTTCAAATCTCTCCCCCGTGCAAAAACAAGGAAATGGATCAGCTGAGGCTCAGAGCGAGAGCGGAGCGTTTGGCCACGCCCCCACCCTCTACTATTGGCCAGCTCTTTTCTCCTCATTTGCATTCAAGCAACAACGCCCATTATAGAGTGTTCAGAGTGAGAAAAATTACTCTTTCTCATCTTATCTCTGTTTCTCATGCACTGAGTGTTGATTTTGAAGAAGGATTCATTTACAGTATTAGGGAACCATTAAGGAGCCATATAAAAGCATCAAGAAGTATTGCAGTCACCAAATAACACAAACTTTATCACTTTTCAAATTACAGAAGCTCAATGTCTTAGTCTACACTTTCGTTTGAGTCAAAAGTGGCCTCTAATCCGAGATTTAGCCATAGTTTCCAGTAGATGAGGAAGACAGTGCGCATGTGCTCATTCACAGCTTATTTCGCAGATAAGAAGACACTAATAACTTTTCTGTTGCGAGTGACACATGGCAGAAGATTCGGACTTTGAGGCTGAAGAGGACTTATGGAGGACTGAGGACTGAAGAGGCGTATACGGGTGAGGAGACAGAATGGATACAGAAATAATGAAGCAGAGACAGTTTGAGGAGCACCAGAGAACAGCCATCGGTATCGCATTACGTCTCAGAATCATGCGCTGAATCCGCTGGCCTTCTTTCTTTTCCTTTGCTAGTAAAAAATCGTCCTGACTGAAGTGGGTACTGCAAACACGATGGTCCAAACGTCTTACAGCTTTGCCTTTCATGTTTGGGTCCCAAGAGCTGAGAGCGAAATCAGCTGTGACTGAGCACATGTGCACTGTCCTCCTCATCTACTCCAAACTATGGCTAAATCTCGGATTAGAGGCACTTTTGACTCAAATGAAAGTGTAGACTAAGACATTGAGCTTCTGTAATTTGTGATGTAATGTTCAGAATTATAGATTAGAGGCAGAATGAAGCTCACTTAATATATTTTCAATGATTTATTGAGTAACAGATGCCAATAAATGCTCATAGTTGCAAGACTTAAATAAAGAACTTTGAATTTAAACTGTTCTCTCCCTTAAGGATGGAATAAATACGGTTTTCTAGCCTCAAAATTGTATGTTGAGCTTGACAAAAAAAAGTATTTATAGTGAAATTTAGTTCAATTGTTTACTGTTCTGATTTCACTTCAAATGCATACACACAATGAATATTCCTAGAACAGGGGTGTCAAACTCATTTTGGTCCGGGGATCGTATCCAACCTACTCTGATCCCACAGGGGCAGATCAGAAAACTCATGGCAAATATACCCCAAAAATAGCAATAAGTCCAAATATTTATGCAGAGCAATCTATTACAGGATCTTTTTTATTTGATGAGCTCTTTCTATTTTTTTTTTTTATGTAACCTTTCTTTAACCAGGAAAGTCCCACTGAGATTACTAATCTCTTTTTCAAGGGAGTCCTGGCCAAGACAGCAGCACAGTTACATTACACACAGACATTTCAACACATCACACAATGGATTCTTAAAAGCAATTACAAATCATAGATTTAATTTCCAAACCTTTCAACATAGATTTAAACTGAACTATTGAAGTCAGTTCTTGTAATTTCAAGACTTTTTCTAAATTATTCCATGTTGAAGGCGCAGAATATTGAAATGCCACTTTACCAGTCTCTGTGCGGACACTTGGGACAAAAAGAAGTATTTTACTAAATATTATGAACAACAACAAGAAAAATGCAATTTCAACACAATGTTTTAACATGAACTTAACACCATGTCCCCAGGAGCTGCACCATGTCTTTTATTAATGTTCATTACTGAGAAAACCTGCTCACAAAGGCAGGTAGTCTTGAACACCTCCGTGAACAAATTAGTCAATTTTTCTTGGAAAATCCTGCACTCGGTGTCCACTTTTCTCATTTTTGACAGTTTGCTGATGAGGGTGTCACGGTCAACAGTCAAAACGATGGTCCTTTTAACCAATATTTTAATATAAAATTTAAATATAATTAAAATATTTTAATAGAAAATCAGCCGAGGGCCAGAATAAAGGTCTTGGAGGGCCGGATCTGGCCCCCGGTGCCACATGTTTGACACCCCTGTCCTAGATGGAGTGAAATTTGTAATATATCTGTTGATGAAGTGAAAAACTGTAGTAGGCTCAACATTTCTAGTAGTAGTAGTAGTAGTAGTAGTAGTAGTAGTAGTAGTAGTAGTAGTAGTAGTAGTAGTAGTAGTAGTAGTAAGCAGTGTTGTCTAAAAATGTGGATTTTTCCTTAAATATGTTTAGTGTCTATATGAATAAACTTCATGTCAAACACACTTTTAGTCGGGCTCTGATATCACTCACAAGTGCCTGAGTGGTCATCATTTACCAACCCATGGACTTCGGTATTTTTTGAAATTCCGGCAAATCCCAGCTCCATCATGTCCGGAATGCAGGTAGAGGTGGAAGTTAAAAATCAGAAAATTATCATATTTTTGGAGAGAATTTGAATATATGATAACAGGAGAAGTTCAATTTGTCAACTGGACAAAGTTTGTTTGGTTGAAAACGTTTCGCCGCTCATCCGAGAGGCTTCGTCAGAGCTAACGAAGCCTCTCGGATGAGCGGCGAAACGTTTTCAACCAAACAAACTTTGTCCAGTTGACAAATTGAACTTCTCCTGTTATCATGGATTCTACCTGGACGACTGAGGGACTTTTCACGCAATTTGAATATAATTAAACTATTAAAATTACCAAACAAATCTCCCAAACAAGGGTATAATATAATATATAAAGTTAGATTCATGTCCTTTTGTGCTACATTCACGTTTTGTGCTGGACTTAAAGGTCCCATGACATGGTACTTCTTGATGCTTTTATATGGCTCCTTAATGGTTCCCTAATACTGTAAATGAATCCTTCTTCAAAATCAACACTCACTGCATGAGATATGACTCTGACAGTCTTCATGAGGCTAGATATGTGTCTAAAATGCTTTATTCTGAGTGTTGCTGCTTCACTGGAAATGAGAAGGACAGAGAGATTGGCTGAGGAGCGGGGGGGGGGGGGGGGGTTTCCCCCCCAGCTAGCGCAGCTTGGCTCCGCTGTGTCTACTCTTCCGTGAGAGACAGATGGGAGACTTTGCAATGAAAAAAAGCATATTTACACAGAAAATAAAATTA
Organism: Paratrypauchen microcephalus; assembly: GCA_036785185.1. Classification (NCBI taxonomy): domain Eukaryota; kingdom Metazoa; phylum Chordata; class Actinopteri; order Gobiiformes; family Gobiidae; genus Paratrypauchen; species Paratrypauchen microcephalus. The sequence goes on along the minus strand of JAVJIX010000046.1, from coordinate 5,848,627 downwards.
AACCTCTGGTATTTCAAAGGTCCAGAGGGTCGGGTAAGGGACCTGCGAGCCTAGAAACACTCGCAGGTGCCTCCAGGCAAATAAAAAAACGCATTTCGCATTGCGTAGCGCATTCACAGTCCAAACTCTATGGGCGGGATATACAGGGACGCTGAGCGGAGACAGAGGGAGGGGCTGGAGCTGCATTTGCCGATCTGACGTCAATCAGGTGCCTTGTCTGAACTCGCCCGTTTCAACACTGGTTTTGTGTAACGCAGAAAAGGACCGCAAATGCTCAGTTTAGACATTTCGCAACTTTTACCCTTGGGGGGGGGGGGGGGGGGGGCTAAACAGGGTAGGGGAGCTCACATTAACGTTCAAAAACCTCAGAAAGTGAAAATTTCATGCCATGGGACCTTTAACACAAGCGATTTACAGACACAAGAAAAAAAAAAAAATCAAGATATTAATTTCATTCAGTTTTTTTCCGTTACTCAGATGAGCGAGAAAGATAAAATCAATGTACAAAGTCACTGTACCAGAGCTGTCAAAGCACAAACTTCATTTGAGAAAAGCGACTTAAACATTCTGAAGTTTAATTAGTATAATGAGTCCATCAGAGTCACACGTCACATTCTATACTGTATGTGTCAGTTCCACAGTGACGGCAAGACGTATTTAGTTACAGAATGCAGAGTACCTGAATTGAAATGTATTTTATAATGTATTCCAACTAGGACTGTTGGTTTAACACGTTAAGTAGATTCATTAATTACACTGCAAATTAAAGTGTTATAAAAATTAACGCAATTAATTATGAGCGGCAATTCAATGCGCGAGCATTTTAAATTTGACGTGCGGCGAGCAAATCGCTGCTCAGGCCTTTGAACGGCAAGTTTATTTATAGAAAGAACGAAGACGGGACGATCAACAAGAACGCGGTGATTTGGAGCTTTTGAACGATAAACACGTCCGGACAGGTTCCATCGATACCGGTGATGGAGCGAGCGTGAGCGCACTTCAACAAACCAACAAACCACCAAACCAACAAACCACCAAACCAACAAACCAACAAACCACCAAACCACCAAACCAACAAACCACCAAACCACCAAACCACCAAACCACCAATCCAACAAACCACCAAACCAACAAACCACCAAACCACCAAACCACCAAACCACCAAACCAACAAACCACCAAACCACCAAACCACCAAACCACCAAACCACCAAACCAACAAACCATCAATCCAACAAACCACCAAAACCACCAAACCACCAAAACCACCAAACCACCAAACCACCAAACCATCAAACCAACAAACCACCAAACCACCAAACCAACAAACCACCAAACCAACAAACCATCAAACCACCAAACCACCAAACCACCAAACCAACAAACCACCAAACCATCAAAACAACAAACCACCAAACCAACAAAACCATCAAACCACCAAAACCATCAAACCACCAAACCTACAAACCACCAAACCAAAAAACCACCAAACCAACAAACCACCAAACCAACAAACCAACAAACCACCAAACCACCAAACCAACAAACCAACAAACCACCAAACCACGCTCACAGAATTTTGGAAAAGATTGAGCAAAGCGACCACAGAAAAACTGACAAACTCAATCGCAAAGTGGGTTCGCTCGCTCGATCACTCACAATCTCTCTCTCACTGTCTTAAAATGCGATTAATTACATTAATTAATTACAATCTTTCATTAAACAAACATGGTCTGACAAAACAATTAATTCATTAATTCATTTATGTCCTTAAAGCCCCAGTGTGTAGGATTCGTGGCGCATAGGTGGATGGTGCTATTGCACTTTCTGTTTTAGCTACGGCAGACCTCGAGGGTCACCCGAGCCGCGCGCCGCTACTGTATAAATAAAACGCGGTCCGGGTTATTTTATTTTTTTCTTTTCTCATGAAAACACACATTCCCGATCATGTACCATGACACTCTACACATCAAATGAAACCTTACAGTCTCCTCTTTTTGACTATGCAATTCATTTCCCTGCAAACAACAAACAACAAACACTCCCCGAGCACATGGGGCTTTTATACGGAAAAGCACAAAACGAGGTTAGCTTACCTTAGAATGCTTTGCACAGGTCAAACTCTGTATTTCACCATAAACTTGCTCTCAATTTGTCCGTAAGGATACAGCGAATAAAATCCAGTAAAACAATTTCATCCAAAACACGTGTTAAATCCATTACGACGTCTGATCCGGCAGCATGCTTGTGTTGTTTACCCAAAACCACGAGCCTTGCTGAAGGCGAAGGCGGAGCCCAAATGTCCTTCTGCGGCTCTCGTATTCAAAATGGCTGCCTCTGCATGGGGAAGATCCCCCTTTTATGTGACTATATCTAAGTCCAAAAGAATACTTTGATTTCATGATGGAAGTGAAAAGGCTTGGAAAACAATGTATTTTTGAATGGGTATCTTCAATTTCAGTAATTAACGGGTAAAAATCTTACACACTGTCCCTTTAATAGTGGACATTGAGTTAACCAGTCTATCTTTTAAGTGTTTTGAGAAAGACTCTAGTTTGTGGATTGTGATAAAAAAAATAAATAAAATAAAATAAAAAATAAAAATAATAATAATAATAATAATAATAATAATAATAATAATAATAATAATAATAATAATAATAATAATAATAATAATAATAATAATAATAATAATAATAATAAATAAATAAATAATACTACACAAAAAATAAAAAATATAATATAATAACATAAATAAATAAAAACACATAAATAACTAAATAAACTAAATAAATACATAAATAAATAATAATACACAAAAAATAAAAAATCATAAATAAATACATACATAAATAAATAAGAAATTGAAAGGAAGTCTAAAAAACTTTTTGAGGCGACTGTAGAAGTTTGTCAGAGATGTCAGATGTCAGAGAAAGAAATGTTTTTGTTCGGTTAACTTCACATGGATTTAACACTATTACTATTTCCATTACAGAGGACAAGTTACAACATTATGAATAAAAATAAAATTTATAAAATGTAAATGTAAATGCTAAGGTGTTCATTTACCTACAAATAGAAAATTAAATAATAATAATAATTCCTGATGGAGAGTTTGCCACCTGCCTGTCTCCATGGAGATGTTATTGATATCCCTGGAATGTCCCACAGTATGATGTTACTCTTACTCCACTGAAACAAAAAATAGACAAGTTACATGTCGTTATGGAGAAAAACTCACAGTATTTTTGCACCTGAATGGATACATTTAAGATGGATGTTTCACACGCAGGTGGCAGATGTTACATAGTGCACCTTTAAGTTTCAAAATTGAATCTTTTTCCTGAACAAATGTGCAGATAATGGAAATGCAGTGATCCCAGAGTAAGTAGAGTAAAATAATTTTCTAAAATCAAAGGAATACATGGTGGTACTCGATCACACAATTTTAGGCTTATTAAAATAGAAAACACAGCTCTTGTGGTGAGTGCAGCTGTGATTTCTCTTTCTCTGATCAGTGATAAATAGATGCAGAACTGTGATAAAAACATGAAGCTGTTTTTAATCCAATGAGATTTTATGCTATAATTTCAATGATTGGACTAATTGGACCATGTATTGGAATCAGTGCTGTCAGGAGATTAAAAAAATAATCAAATTATTACAGGATTTGTAATTAATTAATCAAATTAATCACATTTTTATGTTGTGAGAGAGAGAGAGAGATTGAGGGAGAGAGAGAGATTGAGAGAGATTGAGGGAGAGAGAGAGAGATTGAGGGAGAGAGAGAGATTGAGAGAGAGAAAGAGAGAGAGAGATTGAGTGAGTGAGAGAGAGATTGCAACAGAGAGAGAGAGATTGAGAGAGAGATTGAGAAAGAGAGATTGAGAGAGAGAGAGAGAGATTGAGGGAGAGAGAGAGATTGAGAGAGAAAGAGAGAGAGATTGAGAGAGAGAAAGAGAGAGAGATTGAGGGAGAGAGAAAGAGATTGAGAGAGAGAGATTGAGGGAGAGAGAGAGAGATTGAGAGAGAGAGAGAGATTGAGGGAGAGAGAGAGAGATTGAGAGAAAGATTGAGAGAAAGATTGAGAGAGACTGAGAGATTGCGACAGAGAGAGAAATTGAGAGAGGGAGAGAGAGAGAGGGAGATTGAGAGAGAGAGAGAGATTGAGAGATTGAGAGAGAGATATTGAGAGAGAGAGAGATTGAGAGAGGGAGAGAGAGAGGGAGATTGAGTGAGAGAGAGAGACTGAGAGATTGCGACAGAGAGAGAAATTGAGAGAGGGAGAGAGAGAGGGAGATTGAGAGAGAGAGAGAAAGAGAGAGAGATTGAGAGAGAGAGAGAGAGAGAGCAAATGATGATTGGGAAAAAAAATCCTTGGTTCATTTAAAGTACCAAAGGTGTTCAAATGTTTTGTTTTTGGATGTAACAAGGTTTTTTTGGCTCAGGATTCGGAGCACATCCTCCTCTCTCCTCCTGTTAGTGCCTTCATGCCAGGACCGGGAAATGCTAATGTCGGCTCCGCTGCCAATCACCACAGTGGGCACAGAGTCCAGACGGCCACTAAGTGGAACTGGCACATTCCGGGAAAATGTTTGTCTACGGACTGGAGAGGAAGGAAGAGGAAGATGGAGGAGAGGACAGGAGAGGAGGGAAGGAAGCGAGGAGAAGAGGGGAGGAAGAGAAAGAGGAGAGGAAGGGAGGAAGACGGCGAGAAAGAGAGGAGCTGAGGGGAGAGGAAGGACGAAGGAAGCCGTAAGGAAAGAGGAGGGGAGAGGAACTGAAGGAAGACAGGGGAGAGGAGGAAGAAGTGGCGAGAAGGAAAAGAGGAGAGGACAGGAGAGAAGAGGGGAGGAGAGAAAAGAAGGGGAGAGGAAGACAGTGAGAAAGAGTAGAGGAGGGGTGAGGAGAGGAGCGGAGGGGAACGGAAGTAGATGGCGAGAAGAGGATGGGAGGGAAGGAAGAGAGGAGAAGAATGGGGGAAGATGGAGAGAAAGGGAGGAAGACAGCAAGAAAGAGGGAGAAGTGGGGAGAAGGAAAAGAGGAGAGGAGAGGGGAGGAGAGTAGAGGAGGGGAGAGGAGAGAAAAGGAGGACAGAGAAAAGAAGGGGAGAGAAGACAGTGAGGGTGAGTAGAGGATGGGATGAGGAGAGGAGGGGAGGGAACAGAAGATGGAGAAGAAGAGGAGGGGAGAGGAGAGGAGGGGAGGGAAAGAAGAGAGAAGAAGAAGGGAGGAAGATGGAGAGAAAGAGGAGAGGAAGGGAGGAAGATGATGAGAAAGAGAGGAGGGGAGAGGAACCAAAGGAAGACAGCAAGAAAGAGTAAGGAGGAGAGAGGAGGGAGAAGTGGCGAGAAGGAAAAGAGGAGAGGACAGGAGAGAAGAGGGGAGGGGAGAAAAGAAGGGGAGAGGAAAGGGAGGGGAACGGAAGAAGATGGCGAGAAGGAAAGAGGCGAGGAGCGTAGAGGAGGGGAAGGGAGGGAGGAATGACTAGTGCATTTGAATCATGAATGAATCAACAATAAAACAGAAAACAGAGACCACATGTAAAAAAAAGTAGCTGCACCTCACACTGACAAAGAAGTGCAGCTTTGTACAAGATCAAATTATTATTTACATTTATATTTTATTATTTGTATTATTTATATGTGACCCGCCACTGCTAAACCCACCACAGGTCTACTAAACCACTAAACCAGGACTAAACTGGGACTAAAACAGGACTAAAACGGGATTAAAACGGGACGAAAACAGGACTAAAACAGGACTAAAACGAGACTAAAACAGGACAAAACCAGGACTAAAACAGGACAAAACCAGGACTAAAACAGGACTAAACCAGGACTAAACCAGGACAAAACCAGGACTAAAACAGGACTACAACATGACTAAACTGGGACTAAAATGGGATTAAACTGGGACTAAATGGGGACTAAAACGGGACTAAACCAGGACTAAACCAGGAATAAAACAGGACTAAACCAGGACTAAACCAGGACTAAGGTGTGTGTGTGTTCAGAGTGTGTGTGCGTGTGTGTGTGTATACGTGTGTGATAACATATATCCTGTGCATTATTGAATTATTGAATGATTATATGGATTTTTTTTGTTATAAAAGCATTTCCATTTTAACAAAGTACCTTCTAATTCTGCCCTGTCCTGAAACACCACAGTGATGTCAGTGATGGGGGAGGGCTTAGCTTAATGTCAGGCAAATGAGTTCCTTTCTGTTCCACAAGCAGATCTTTAACGCGTTTTTTCTCAGCTCGTCGTTTTCAGAATGTGCTGCTTTCAAATGGTCACAAATTCTTCAAATGTTCTCAGATTTCCATGTGTAAGGCATCGTTGGAAAGCTTAGAATCTACACTTTCAGAATCTGTGAATAACTCAAAATGCCTCTGGGACGACTTGTGTCTGGTTATGCCACGGCCGGGCACAGATTTTACTATTATTGATTGCGAAGGGACAAAAGAACAAAACACTATATATAAATGTCCTTGTGGAGGATCTGCCACCTGCTCGTTGTTGCCTTATACGTTCCAGAGAAGCAGTATCTCCATGGAAACAAACTAGTTAAGCCACCAGGGCAAGTTACAGGTCAGATCTGTGGACAGCTGGCGTCGTGTCGCCATAAACGTCATCACAACAAAGGGTTGGCACCTCTGAAGGATAGCTGCTGCAAGCTAGTGAGCAGATTTTTATTTTATTTTTTATTTTTTTTGCATTTGTACCAAAATGACTGCCAAATCCTGCACCTATCACAGATTCAGGAAATAAAATTAGAGAAGGAAGGAAGTACAGAGCAGTGTGCGTGCGCTGGCGGTGGTGAAAAGGGAGTTGATTGCTAATATGGCGTTTTGAAAATAAGCACTTAGTTAAATATGACTCAAAATGCACAAATCACTCCAAAATTTTGGGTGAGTAAATGGTTAAAATCTCTGAAAAGCTGATTTTGCATAACACTGGTCTATACATTTTTGGACTCGATCTGCTTCCGAGATAAAAGTGGCTAAATCTCATTTATATTGATAAGATGAACTGAAAATCGATTGATAACTGTGCTGGTGAGCTAATGTATTCAAGATATTTAATGATATTGTTTTACATCAAAATCGCATCTATACAAAATTATCTATACTATTATACAAAAGATTTATTTTTTTTGCTTAAAAATAATATTTATATTTTGAAAACTTAACTTGCACTTCTTTATCCATCAAGAAATAAACAAGAAATATCTTAACACATCAGGCACACACAATTTCGAGGCATCTCTCTTATGTGAAATTAAAACAAAATAAATGATGTTAAAACTGTAGACATATTAAAATGAATGTATTGGAATGTGCAGACAGGCTTTCAGATAGAACTGGTTGCTTGTAGACACACTGTACCTTCTGATAAACTACTGTTTTTGTCTTATTTTGCATAAATTTCCTATTTTGACCCAATACTATATCTTGGAAACTATAGCCAATCATCACTTCTGACTTACTTTTTCTTTATTAGTGACCTAAACGAAGAAAAATTTCACTACTTTTGTTCCGGAAGCATTTTGATTGTAGACCAGTGTAATAGGTCTCCTTTAAACCTTGCTAATACAACAAATGGCACAAATCGTATGTAACATTTTTGAACATCACATTTTTGGATCGACTTTCCGGAAACCATCAAAAATAAATTCCAGTACCATTGAGCTGTGAGCAGGTGGATGTGACAGATGTCAGTATTCGCAGTATTCAGAGCTGCTTATAAAGTAATTATGGTTCTGAGACAAATTCATCACAGAAACACATCACCCCACTGCTGCCGGAGCCTTGTTATTTCCATTTAGATTACACACTGATCACGCGCTCCGCAGTCGGCAGATGTGACTGTGTTTTAAAACAATCTCACAGTACTGTATCAGCCTGGAGAGGTGTCGTACGATACTGCAAGTACATTTCATTTTCACTTCTAGCACACTTGGTTCACAGTTTGTGCTTTTTGTCATGACTAGGGTTATAAAAAGCTCGTCCCATAATCACTTGATACTGTGACATCACGCTGGGGGTGTTCTATGTGAACAGCTCTGGAATAAAGTAAGAGACCACTGCAAAATGATCAGTTTTTCTGATTTTACCACTTATAGTATGTGTTTGGGCAAAAGGAACATTTTTGTTTGAGTCTATAAACTACTGACAACATTTCCCCCAAATTCCAAATAAAAATATTATCGTTTAGAGCATTTATTTGCAGAAAATGACAAATGGTCAAAATAACAAAAACGATATATATGTTCAGACCTCAAACAATGCAAAGAAACAAGATCAAATTCATTTTAAAACAACATAATACTAATGTTTACACTTAAAGGAGAAGTAACGTTTTTTACAATTTGAGCCTTATTTCGGTAATAAAACAAGTTGTTTTACTCACCCATAGCACTTTGGTGTCATATGGAGCACTTCCAGAGATGTTTTAGATTTGCGGTTAGCCTAGCGCGACTTCTAGCCATAGCTCGGGGCATATAATATATTCCCCGAGCATGTAATATGCCCCATGCGGTCTCCAAATAACACAAACTTTAGCACTTTTCAAATCATAGAAGCTCGATGTCTTAGTCTACGATTTCGTTTGAGTCAAAAGTGGCCTGTAATCCGAGATTTAGCCATAGTTTACAGCTTTGCGTTTCATGTTTGGGTCCCGGGAGCTGAGAGCACACTCCGCACATGTGCACTGGCGTCCTCATCTACTCAAAACTATGGATAAATCTCGGATTACAGGCCACTTTTGACCAAACGAAATCGTAGACTAAGACATCGAGCTTCTATGATTTGAAAAGTGCTTAAGTTTGTGTTATTTGGAGACCGCAAACATGTGCCCCGAGAACTCACATTATGGAGATCGCAAATCTAAAACATCTCCGGAAGTGCTCCATATGACACCAAAGTGCTATGGGTGAGTAAAACAACTTGTTTTATTACCAAAATAAGGCTCAGATTGTAAAAAACATTACTTCTCCTTTAAAAAGAGTTCAGAAATCAATATTTGGTGCAATAACCCTTATTTTTAATCACATCTTTCATGCGTCTTGGCATGCTCTCTTTCACATTGTTCTTGGGTGACTTTATTCCACTCCTGGTGCAAGAACTGAAGTAGCTCAGCTTTGTGTTTGTGTTGGAATTCAACAGACGCTGGAATGGAATGGCTGTAATACATGTAGAGATGCTGATTTCAGAAAAAATATGTAGTGGTCTCTTATTTTTTTTCCAGAGCTGTATGTGTATGGCGGATTATTCTTCAGATAACACAGTGACACGATGCACACACTGTCAAGAAAGTTTCGAGATTGTCTGAATACTCGAGGATAAATACAAAATGGATTTAAACAATTTCAGCATTTTCAGGAGCCTGTGATCAAGACGAGAGGCTTCTGTTTTTAACGAAAAGGAAGAAAGAGGCTAACTGAAAAACTGTTGTAATTTTACATCTGAGGGACTTTTTAACAGCACAAATCAGCTCACCTGCCTCAGACAGAACAGTGCCTACAGTTAGCATCACACCCCCAGGGAATGATGACGACGCCAGCTGCAAGTATCAATACTAAAACGTCTACTGAAATGAGATACTAATTTAAACAGGTAGATTATAGCAGGGAAATCACATAAAACACAGCCTTGACCTTTCCCGGATTATTTTAGAAGAGCCGAGACCTGAGATCATATGGTAATATTGAAAGAACTTGAAAATTACAGTCTGCAATATCAACAATCAATCATTTTCTTATTTACTTATTTTATTATTATTACTTATCTTGTCTGCGTGCACTTTTTTGTTCTAATTTTCTTTCGCACTAAACTGCCTGGAGCTAATGTGGCAAGTGAATTTCTCCTGTGTGAGATCAATAAAGTCTTATTTTATCAAACCTTTACTTTAGTTTTAAAATTGAGTTTGAAATTTCACAAGAGGGTGGTTATGTCTCAGCAAGTTCTGTTATCCCAAGTACAAAAAAAAACAAAAAAAAAAATATCCTATTTAAATACCTCACGTCACCTTTTCCAATGTATTTCATGTTGATTCAGAGCAAGTTTATTTTGGAACAACCCCAACCCTCACCCCGCTCCTCTCGCCACAAAAAAATAATTGCTCCTTATCACATTTTTGATGCTGTGGAGGATAAAACACTTCACAACAATCATCATTAAAATCATGTAAGTGTTTTTATGTTGTCAAATTTGCCAACTACTCAACTGCTTTGGATACGATGCACATGAGCAGATCGTGCAGCCACATACGCGCTAACGTCAGCTAGCATGCTAACAGCGCTCCTTTCTGATTCACAGAGGATAAAAACGCTTTATATTTTGATAAAGGCAATAAAGTGCCATTTTAAACCTATTGATACAGTGACATCACGCTGATGGTGTGTGCATGCATTTCTATGGTGGAACGTGCAGCAGTTGCCATGGTGATACATCAGCAAACACTGCCAATTAAGTTTTTTTGAGGGTTTGAAAACTCAAGAGAAAAATACAAAGACATTTGCAGGAGCCTGTGATCAATGCAAGCGTTCAGGTTCCTGTTTGATTTCACTGGTCTACAAATTTTTGGACTTCCGAGATAAAAGTCGCTAAATCTCATTTATATTGATAAGATGAACTGAAAATCAATTGATAACTGTGCTGGTTAGCTAATGTATTCAAGATATGATATAATAATAATATATACATTCTATATATTGATATATGTTAAAACTCTAGACATATTAAAATGAATGTATTGCAATGTGCAGACAGGCTTTCAGATAGAACTGGTTGCTTCTGCGTGAGTCAGTGGTGGTAGTCTGCAGCACTGGGGCCCCCCAGGGAACTGTCCTCTCACCCTTCCTCTTCACCATCTACACCTCTGACTTCACATACAACACGGACAGCTGCCATCTCCAGAAGTTCTCTGACGACTCGGCCATTGTGGGCTGTGTGTCTGAGGGGAACGAGCTGGAGTACCGCTCGGTCATCAGGGACTTTGTGAACTGGTGTGGGCGCAACCACCTGAGCCTGAACACCAGTAAGACAAAGGAGCTGGTGATGGACTTCAGGAGGAGACCCACTCACCGGTGAACATCCAGGGGCAGGACATAGAGACTGTGGACAGTTTCAAGTACCTGGGTGTTCACCTCAACAATAAACTGGACTGGTCCCACAACACTGACGCCCTGTACAAGAAGGGCCAAAGTCGCCTCCACCTCCTGAGGAGACTGAGGTCCTTTGGAGTGTGCAGGCCTCTGCTCAAGACTTTTTATGACTCTGTGGTGGCCTCTGCTCTCCTCTACACTGTCGTCTGCTGGGCCCCGAGCAGCACAGAACGGGACAGGAAGAGACTTAATAAGCTGGTCAGGAGGGCCAGCTCTGTCCTGGGCTGTCCTCTGGACTCTGTAGAGGAGGTGGCTGAGAGGAGGGTGCTGGCCAAATTCACGTCCATCATGAACGACACCTCTCACCCTCTGCACCGGACTGTAGAGGAGCTGAGCAGCTCCTTCAGCAGCCGACTGAGGCACCCCCAGTGCAAGAAGGAGCGCTACCGCAGATCCTTCATCCCCACCACCATCAGACTGTATAACTCTACTATATAGGCCAAACGTGCAATATCTTTTTTTTTCATACTCTCCAAGTTACTGTTTTATTATTAATACTTATTTTAATTTTCCTTATTTTATTCTCGCCTGCATGCACTTTTCTTTCTTGTTCAAACTGTCCCTGCCTGGAGCTACTGTGGCAAGTAAATTTCTCCTATGTGAGATCGATAAAGTCTTATCTTATCTTGTAGACACACTGTACCTTCTGATAAACTACCGTTTTTGCCTTATTTTGCATAAATTTCCTATTTTGACCCAATACTATATCTTGGAAACTATAGCCAATCAGCACTTCTGACTTACTTTTTCTTTAAGAGTGACCTAAACCAAGAAAAAATTCACTACTTTTGTTCCGGAAGCATTTTGCTTGTAGACCAGTGTTTTCAATAAAAAGGTGAGAGGCTAATTCAGCTAAATCAGTTCTTTGGTCAGATTGTGCGAAAACAAATCCCAGATGAAAGTCTAACAAAGCAGTGCCTCATTTAGCATCCGTATCAATAAGAGCAGCTTCTACAGATCTGTACTGGTGCAGAATCAAAACAGATTTTACTTTGTCACATTTAAAAAATCTTTAACGCACAAAATGTTAAATGCGAATGTTATAACACGCTAACTAACTCCCTTTTTGCTTGAACTCACCAACAAGTTTGGAATGTGTTGCTAATACAGTTGGTGTGTTCCAAATGTGCACCTTACCACCCACCTCAGTGCGCCGGGCCTATCTCCAGCTCCACACATGCTCACAGACACCGCCAGCTCGCGTCTGTAATCCTGCCAGACCCATATTTATGACCTCCACTCAGCCCGCTCCCTCAAAGCGTCCACTGCCTCATGGGCTTTGGAATACTGTGGGGAATTTATGTGATTTGGAAAAGAATATGTCTTCTCCATCTTTGGTCAATCACAGTTTAAAGCAGAGGTGCCCCAAACTTTTTTCTTCTTGGGCCAAAATGAATGTGCCTATGTATCAGCAGCTCAAGGACCAAGACCTATTCATATTTTTAACGTAGAAAAAGATAAATTGCGTTGATTTATACCTCAGAGAAGCACATATTAGCAGTGGGAGAGCATGGACCCTTGCCAAGGCACGGGCCATATTTATGAAGTGGAGGCTATAACTCAAAGCAGACTTGAGGGCCACTTCCTTTTTTCCACATGAAGTTTTAAGAACTTGCTTCAGCAACGAAGAATATTAAAATATCTAATTGGTGCAAAAACAAATCTGTTAGCTCAAAAATGTTATAACCTCTCATAATTTATTTTCGTACTATTTGTACTATTACTATACTATATTATGTGCAATACGAAATCCACGCGCAATACTCTAAAATACTCTACTTACACCTTATTTAATCCTACCTGTACTTTTGTATTTTATTAGATTTTATTACATATTTTTATGATATTGTTTACAGACGCTCCTCCACATAAGATCATTCGATTTGCAAACATTTGCAGTTACGAACAGGGTCGAAAATAAAAAAAAAAAATCTTAAATGTTTGGGCAAAAGTGCTGTACATGTACGTAAGTGAGTTTTTGTATTTAGCGCCTATTCCGACTTCCGGGTACAGTACGTAGTGCGTATTTCCGCCGCTGATGCACAGGCAGGGCGCTGCGATCGTGTGCCCAGCATCCCCCAAGCATCACGCCCACTCAGTTGAAACTACCCAAGTGTTCAGACGTACTTGCGGTGTTACTAACTTTGTTGTTTTATCTTGCATCCGTAATCCAATATGGTTGGTGAAAAGCGAAAAGCTTCTAGTGAAAGTGGAAATGTGAAAAAGCGGCAAGCCATCTCATTTGAAAAGAAGGTGAAAGAAGGTGAAAAGAAGGTGAAAAGAAGGACAGTGAGGTTCAGATCTTAGCCAGGGAAAAGAACTGGTTTGAGAGGGGAGTTAAAGAGGCAATTTTTTGTCAAAAAAGAGAATCCGTCGTTAAACAGAAATGGGGGAGTTAGACACAACTTGTCTCCCATCTATAATTCGATTCTTAAACCAAGTCAAAAACAGACAAAGAAACATTAGGACAGACAAGCCATTGCAGAGGGGTGGAGAGGGTCGTTTGTCTTGAATAGGGAGACGAAAATGGACGCCAGAGAAATTTGAAATACAAAGAGACAGATTAGTTGATAGTTTCAGAGCTATTTCAGTGTAGTGAGCGCCTCCTAGGGCTTATAGATATGCTAATACTAGACGCCAGAGGAATTCGTAAAACAAAAGAGACAGAGTAGCTGGGATAGTTTCAGAGCTTTTTTCAGTGTAGGTAGCTCCTCCCTGCAGCTAGATATAAACAGGGTCTAACCAGCATGAGGACCAGAGCTGACGAAGCCTCTCGGATGAGCGGCGAAACGTTTTCGACCAAACAAACTTTGTCCAGTTAACAAATTGAATTTCTCCTTTTATCGTGGCGATAATAAAGAAACTTGATGCTGGTGAGAAGATGGTGAATGTGGCACTCGCATACAACATGAACCGTTCGACGATTGGTACGATCACACATACATTCACACACACACACGCTCTCTCTCGTTGGCTGACTGGCTCGCTCTCTCTCTCTCTCAGCTGTGTCTACTGCGTCTCTCTCTTCTTTTTATCTCATCAGTTTTCCATATTTTTAAAAACCATATTGTTTTGTTACTATTTAGTGTTATTTAAATGCAGTACAAATCCATATAGATTACTTATACAAGCCTTAAACATACATTCCCTTCTAAAGAATGCCCTATAACGACTTACAAACTAATTCAGCAAACGAACGGCCGTTCAGAACGTAACTCGTTCGTAGGTTGAGGAGCGTCTGTACTTTATAAAAACACCCTGCCCTTCTTACATAGCTGTGCGCCTCAGCTGTCACATATTTTCTGTATTTTCATTCCTGTACTCCACCTCCGCCCTCCTCCTGTTTGGTAATGTTTTCCAAACAAAAAGATACCTTGTGTAAAGAATTCCACTGTATTATGTCTTTGTCTGTTGTTACTGATTGTATTGCATTCCTATTCTGTTTATGTTCATGTATCACTGAAGAGAGAGGGGGGACGTTAGCTCTCCATGTCGGCTGCTTTAAAGGGATAGTGTGTTTTGTTTTTGGTTTTTTTTATGTTAATCTGTATGGGTTTCCTTCTAACAGGTCTGTGCAGTAACACTGGCTTACCTCTGACAGTCTCCGCTCAGCCCGGTTCGGCTCGCGTTCTGGAGCTCACGTAAGTAGGTCCGGTAAGTTCGCGGGGGGCTGTTAATAAAGCTTGTTTTTCTTCTCAAAACAAAACATTTATCCAAAAGGTGATATATTTGCGTCCCAAACAGTTGTCCACGAAAAATCCAGCAGCGTACTTAGCATTCGCATATCTCGTCTCGATTCGTATCACTGCGCGCCTATTATTTATTATTAGCCTGTTAGCCTTTAGCGGAAGTGAACGGCGGATGCGGTACGGTGTTTACAAGTGAACAGGCAATAGAGATAATGTGGGCGCATTGATACGAATCTAGAGAGACAAGATGCGAATGCTAACTACGCTGTTGCTATTCCTTTAAGGTCCATGGACCCATCCATTTCCAGGTCTTTTCGTTCTTTACAATGACAAATAAAGCTTCCATTCCATTACATTTTTTCCCTTGTATATTTATTGCTGCTATTAGTACTTCTCGGCTATCTTAGCGAGTCAACGGTTCTTCTGATCCTAAACATTTCATTGCATTGTTGACCTTGTGTTGATCCTGCATATGACAAATAAACAATCTTGACTCTTAAAAAAATAATTCAATGTTTATATTACACTACTCTTAGATAGCAAAATATACGCATCTGCAATAATCGCAAACACCATGCAAAAAAAAAAATGGCTAAGGAAATAGAGTGAGAAATTGGATATCGAGAAGACATTATTTCTGTTTTGATTTCTCAGATCAACAAATCCTGATCCTTCAATGCCCAGATGGAACTGTAACCACTCTGTAGTTATTCCACACTATCAGATTTACCAAATGCTACAAAGTGGTGAAATATTATTGGCAGACTGAAATGTAGGGCTCTCCTGAGATGTCCTGGATTATTGAATCAAATCTTCCACAGCTGACTGCTAGCATATAAAAATACACCAGGGATTGTGTGTGCATGTTCTTCTCCCCTTGGCTAGTTCATTCACACTCCATCTCTTTTGCACAAAACGACAATGAAACTATAAGATAAAACAAAAAACTTTGCATCTCGTCATCCGTCAACACTACAGCTACACCAAATGTACTTCAAGATCGTCTCCAGACACGTATCCCCAGTCAAGCATCCGCAGTGATGCTTGGTTGGCAGAATTAAATGGAAGAGAGTGTAAAACCTGTACGTTTTACCCGGGGGGCATCGAATAATGATCCCAAATTACACTAAGCCTTGAAGGAAGTCAAGCAGGTAATTATTAGTCGTAGCGCGTTCTGCATGACACATTTCTCCAAAAAAAAAAAAAAAGAAAGAAAAGTGAATGATAATGAGGATCTAATAAGTGCTAATTTGGATATGGAAAATTTAATCTGCCATAAGTGATTGACAGGTTTACAAAATTGAATTGAATTTGGCTGTTTGGTTCATACAGTGTAGGTTGCTTCATAACTAATCCAATGTATCCTCTGACCTGGCAACATGCTTTATTTTCTCTTTTATCTATACATGTATCTGTGGTCTGGACCTCGTGCTGGTCAGTCTCTAACCTCTGACTTAATTGTACCAGCCTAATGGATAAACTGGCCTATTGGGTGTGTGTAAAATCCCTCAGTCGTTCAGGTCGTGTCCATTGAAACTCTGAAAAATGTACAGAAAGCCCTCTCTGTTTCCTAAATGGGCCTTAAATAGAACAAAGAGCTAAAAAACAAGACAACAGAGAACCAGAACCCAGGAGAAAGGGCGATTCTGAAAAACTACAGAGGATTTTCAGACAACATGAAATCCCAGTCTATTTCAAACCCACAAACACTTTAAGACAAAAACTGGTCCACCAAAGGACAAAACACCGAGCCACAAACAAAGCAACGTGATCTACTCCATTCAGTGCAGTGAAGACTGCAGCGAGCGCTACACTGGAGAAACAAAACAGCCACTTCACAAGAGGATGTGCCACAGCCACTTCACAAGAGGATGTACCAACATCGATGAGAGACGTCAGTCTGCCGTACATCTCCCCCTAGAAGCCACGGGCCACTCCTTTGAGAATAATCAATCAAACTTTATTTATAAAGCACTTTTCAGACAAAAAATATAACACAAAGTGCTTTACAGATGCCTGACCCCACACAACCAAACACACACGCACACACACACACGCACACACACACACGCTAGCATGCTAAAATACATAAAACTACACATAGTAATGACATAGGCTGAATACAGGTGAACTAGTGGTACCAATGAGGTCCAGATCTTGGCCGGAGAAAAGAATCATTTTGAGAGGGGAGTTAAAGAGGTTATTTTTGTTAGGAAAGACAATCCACCCTTGAACAGAAATGAATTTCTCCTTTGCCATAGTTTATTGTGTTCAAAACATCACTGGCTTTCTCTGTGTTTACAGATTAAAAACATTTCATGCTTATTTTATCTTTTCTTTTATTCGTCTTTCTTATTTTCCATAGGCGGGTGTTTCAACTTATACATATTATAGAGCAGTGTTTCCCAAGCAGGGGTACAATTACCCCGAGGGGTACGCGAGCACACTGCAGGGGGTACTCTGCAGTGTTGCTGCCAGACGCAGGGGAAGATTTTTTTGAATTTTTAAATTCTAATTTGAGTAAATTTGAGTTAAAGAAAAGAGAGAAAATGCCTGAGAATTAAATTTTCAAATTAAGGAGATGAAATAAAATGATTTTCATTTAATAATCTGTTGTGTCTAGGGATGCAAATTATCGATTAATTCATTAATTGATAGTTGATTGACCTTATCAATCGATTAACGATTAACTGATAAGCGGCGTTTTTCACCTGAATTTTAGTGTTTCAATAGGGTCTTTAAGAATATAAGCTATAGTAACATAACACTGAGTCATAAATATATCATAGTATTATTATATTGTATATTCCTCAATTAATTATTCTTTAGTAAAAAGCAGACAAAAGTATTGATTCTGAATAACAAAATACAGTAATCCCTCGCTCTATCGCGGTTCGCAGATTTTTTTTTTTTTTTTAATAGTGTAACATTTTTTTTATAGTGTAACATTGTGTTCTGTCCTGATTGGCTAAGAGACTAGACCAGGACTAAACGTGGACTAACCCTGGACTAAACCAGGACTCGACCAGGTCTAGACCTGGACTAAACCAGGATTAAACCACCACGTGCCGCTGCTGGTTTCATGCGGCTGGTTTGTGGCTCGGGCACGAAACTCGGGACCCGAGCCACAAACCAGCCGCACGAAACCAGCAGCGGCTCGGGCTGAGACGCATTCCGGGCGCCGCGGTTCGATCTCGCCTCGCTGAGCTGCTGCTGAGCAGTGCTGTTAGCGCCTGCGGCCGGCTATGAGTCGAGTTTGGCGCAGCGCGGTGCGCGGTTGCCTTGTTTCGTGACCACGTGCGCGTGTCCGCGATTAGCGATTAATTACAATTAATGCATTTTGATCGACCAATGTCTTAATCGACAATTAATCGTTAATCGATTAATTGTTGACATCCCTAGTTGCGTCACATTCTACTTTAGGAGCATTATCAACACGTATGAGTGAGGGGGTACTCGAGGTATGACAAAAAGGCTCAAAGGGTACACAAGACAAAAAAGGTTGGGAAACACTGTCATAGAGCGTTCACCTCCAGTCAAATGAAACTCACAAGGCTAGTGGTTATGGGGACGGATTTGGAGCCGAGATCCACATTAGAAACAGCAGTTTATTTACTCACAAAATACGACAAACGAGATTCTACCTGGACGACTGAGGGATTCTACATACTGATAAAAATTGCAAAATAAAAACACCGTGGTCATATAGAGCAGGTTAAAGACCAAAAGATGAGGCTGATTGCAGCTGTTACAAAGAGAGGGGTGACAATTTCTCAAAGTCAATTGGAGCCAGAATCAATGGAGCTGGAAACGCCCCCATTCTCATTTCCTATTTGGAACACAGTGGCTAGCGGGTTAGCTATGTCCGTTCATGGCATTATTTGCTTGTCTCCACTGAGATAGATGAGTTCCATACCATAAAGTGGATAATTCTCAGATAAATAATAACATTAACCTTAGAAACAAGCAGGAAAGTTACATTTTGAGAATTTACTGGTTGTTGATCTCCTGCATTAAAGGTATGAAAACCTTACAGCTGCCCCCAAACAAAAGAAAAGTTACATTGTGCTTTAAATGGTCAAGGTAAACGGTCACATTTTGATGTAGTATACCGTCTACGATACGTACAGCTTCAAACAAAAGAGACTTCAACAATGGCTGCTAGCGTAATCCGCATGCATGGAGTTTATAAACAGAAGGGATTTACGGGATCACCGCTGGATTTCATAGAAAAGGTTTCACAATTCATTTGAGCTCTGGAGATAAACACAGCTAACTTGGCAGATTGATCTGTGTAGCGCTCAAATTACTCGTCTGGGACTGAAAGAGATCGGGAAATGAGGAGCGTTCAGACACATGCTTCAAGCTGATTGGTCGAAGCATCACAGCGGCAGAACAAGCTGAGAAGTCAAGCAAACGTCTTTCCCATCCATAAATACACATTTGTTTAGATTCTTCTGGGCGCTTTGCCTGACCTGTGACTGGACTCATGATCCAGTGGTTCAAGCTTCAGTGCAGATGAAGCAGAGGTAGCACCGCAGGGATCCATCTTATATCCAAGGTAAGAACGCAACCCAAATATTCAAACATACAACCACACAGCCATTTTAAAGGTCCCATGGCATGAAATTTTCACTTTCTGAGGTTTTTGAACGTTAATGTGAGCTCCCCTACCCTGTTTAGGTCCCCCCCCATGGTTAAAAGTTGCGAAATGTCTAAACTGAGCATTTGCAATCCTTTTCTGCGTTACAAAAAATCGGAGCTCAAACGGGCAATTTTGAACAAGGCACCTAATTGACGTCAGATCGAAAAAAGAAATGCAAATGCAGTTCCACCCCCGTCTGTCTGTACTCAGCGTCTCTGTAAATCACGCCCAGAGAGTTTGGACTGCGAATGCGCTAGGCAATACGAAATGTGTTTTTTTATTTGCCTGGAGGCACGTCCGAGTGTTTCTAGGCTCGGAAGTCCTTTATCTGAGCCTCTGGACCTTTGAACAGCAGTGGTTTAATTTTATTTTCTGTGGAAATGTGTTTATTTTTCAATGGAACGCTTCAAATCTCTCCCCCCCGTGCAAAAACAAGGAAATGGATCAGCTGAGGGCTCAGAGCCGAGAGCGGAGAGTTTGGCCACGCCCCCACCCTCTACTATAGGCCAGCTCTTTTCTCCTCATTTGCATTCAAGCAACAAGGCCCATTATGGAGTGTTCAGAGTGAGAAAAATTACTCTTTCTCATCTTATCTCTGTTTCTCATGCACTGAGTGTTGATTTTGAAGAAGGATTCATTCACAGTATTAGGGAACCATTAAGGAGCCATATAAAAGCATCAAGAAGTACCATGTCATGGGATCTTTAAAGAAACACCGCATTGGTTCAAAGTCCTATATTATACCAAATTTACTAATGTGAGCTTTTAGCCATGTTATTATGCTGGTTCCTCCTCAAAAACATACCCAGAGTGCGTTTTGTGTCATTCACATGTTTGAGTAACCCTGTATTTTTGAGCTGTCAACACCTCCAAACCTCAAAATGCTCTGTTCCCACTCAAACTGTATAAAAAAGTGGACTAAGTGAGTGTGACGTCACCCATGGAGTTCAGCGCCTCTCGAATGAAGCTCGCGATGCTGACGGTGACAGGGCGAACATGGAGCCAGGCTTTATATTATGAATAAGATTTTTTTTTGGTGGACAAAATAGCGAACAGGATCACATAGAGCAGGTTAGTATGAACATTTTAAGACCAAAATGGCTCACAGCAGCAGTCACAGAAAGAGGGGCCACAATATTCCAATGTACATCAATGGGAGCCGGAAGTGCGCACATGGGAACGTCCTATTTGGAATGCAATCGCTAACATGTGAGCTATCCATTTATACAGCTCTGGAAAAAAAATAAGAGACCACTGCAAAATTATCGTTTTTTCTGATTTTACTAGTTATAGGTATGTGTTTGGGCAAAAGGAACATTTTTGTTTGAGTCTATAAACTACTGACAACAAATTCCAAATAAAAATATTATCGTTTAGAGCATTTATTTGCAGAAAATGACAAAAGGTCAAAATAACAAAAAAGATACATGTTTTCAGACCTCAAACAATGCAAAGAAACAAGATCAAATTCATTTTAAAACAACATAATACTAATGTTTACACTTAAGAAGAGTTCAGAAATCAATATTTGGTGCAATAAGCCTTATTTTTAATCACAGCTTTCATGCGTCTTGGCATGCTCTCCACAAGTCTTTCACATTGTTCTTGGGTGACTTTATTCCACTCCTGGTGCAAGAACTGAAGAAGCTCAGCTTTGTGTTTGTGCTGGAATTCAACAGACGCTGGAATGGAATGGCTGTAATACATGTAGAGATGCTGATTTCAGGGGAAAAAAATGCAGTGGTCTCTAATCGTTTTCCAGAGCTGTTTATATACAGTCTATTGTTCCACCTTGTCATGTCATCAAGTGGCAGTGACTAACCCATACTGAGCCCATAGGCAGAACACCACAGGACAATGTTTACACAAATAGCTGGTGCAGTTTTACATATAGAGTGAAGAAGCTGGGTTCAGGTGATTAGCAGGAAAAGCTCCTTGTGACAACTGATTGAAATGCCTTGTCCATACAGGCTTCCATGTGCCTAGAGTGACCCTGTTTCGCCCTTGCTCAGTCACAACACGCAGCCTTGGACTATAACGAGGGCCATGGAGGAGAAGCTCATTCCAACAGCAGCTCCCGCTAATCCACGCTGGAATCAATACTCAGGCATGAAAATCATGTGTGCAATGGATTCTCCTCAGAGACACCCAGAGAAATGGACTGGCTTGCACGGACTTGCTTTCCTCAGCTGAAGACCGCGTGCTTCGCCGGCAGATCTGCACGCTAACCGCCGTCGCTAACACATTCGCACGTAACATGAGGCGCGTTATTGACAAACACCCAGGCTAACACGCAAGTCGAGTCAGATAATGGTGTTTTAAGCATTAAGTGGGAAGGCTTTGAAAGAGGAGGCATGGCGAATTAACAATAGGCGAATGATGCAACGGAATGAAACGCCAGTGTTTAATGGAGTATGCTGACAAAGTTCGGAAGTGTCTGTTGTCTTCATGGAAAAAAAATGAGGGAAATTATAGGGGTTTTGTTGATTTTTTTTTTTAGCAGCAAAACTTTTTTTGCAGCAATTTCAATATTGCTACAGAGTAAGCTTAAAAAATATTCCAGATTCTGAGAAAAAAGTGAAAGAAAGGCTGACTGTAAGAATTTTTATAGATTCTTCAGTCAACTTTTGTCTCCCTCATGCATGCTTGTTGAAATGAGATATTTAAAGGTCCTGTATTACAAGATTTTCTGATGTTTTAAAGTTGTTTCCTCATCAAAATCATACCTTACGTTGTGTTTTTTTTGTTTTGTTTTTTTTCTCACACGTTTAACACACAAAACCTTTATATTTAGCCAGGGTTTGCAAACTGAAAACCCTGTTCCACCTTGTGTACACTCCATACACTTTCAGTAGAACGATTAGGATAATTTCAACCCTGGAATTGCTGATCTCTACTGAAGAAAAGATAAAGTGTAGCTATTAACTTGAAATCTACCACTACATGATATCACAAGGTGGAACAGAGCATTTTGAGCTTTGGAGATGAAGACAGACTAATAATAAAGAGGTATTTTGAGGAGGTAACAGCATTATAACCAGGGATGAAAATGACCAGAAATGAAAAAAGCTGAAAGTCACCGAAAAGCTAAGCGGAAAATTTTTTGAACTCTACATACTCTGAGATCCAATCTGGGGTCATTCCAGCCAATAAAAACTAAGATGTCAACCAACCATTTTGGGGGGGAAAATTCCCTTTCCCTCTTGATGATCCCACTTTGCAATACCGTCTCACAAAATTTGACTTACACTGGATGTGCAAGTTAAATTTTTGTGCATCCATTTTCAACTCAATACGGGACACGTACTTTTGTTTCTGAATATGGGACAATTCCATTTTTCAAGGGATGGTTGGCAACCCTAAACACAACTATACATATATATATACACCCAAAATCTTTCTCAATAGATTTGCACCGATATAAAAAATGACCCAGGCGGCTGACAAAAAAGCAGAAATCCACCAAAAAGGGGAAATTTTTCATCCCTGTATAACACAACTTCAAGCTCACAACAGTCAATTTTGTGTAGTATATAATATTTAATATCTATATGACTATTATTTATTACCATAAAGGGACAAGCTATCATTATAGAGTTATTCACACTGGGAGGCTCAACCAGGTAAGAGCACTTTTACGTCAAAACTGGAATTTCCTTCAGGATCAAGTATCTCTTTCTCACACACTAAATATAAAAGTGTGCTGTCCAAAAACACTGGTCACTTATCACATTTGTTGAAAACTCATCTTGTTGTCTGTGCGTGTTCACTCTCGAACATCTACCCGTCACGGTTTAAAAGCTTAAGAATTTGTTTTTCCGAGATTACCGTCAACTTCACTAATGTTTTTCCTCTGTCTCACCTTCAGATGTGACAACAGCAGCACAATCTGGCACTTCTCCCATATTCCGGATTATAATGACTACAGGGGTCTGGTATGTACCGGCTTTAACAATTTGCGCTCAGATTTCTGAGTGCGTTTCGTCTTATTATTGAGTATTATTAAATGTCCTATATGCAAAATCAACTCTTGTGAGCTTTAAGCCATGTTATAATGCTGTTACCTCCTCAAAAACACACCTGGAGTTGTGTTTTGTTTTATTCACAAATGTTTCAGTAACTCTTTATTATTTGTCTGTCTACATCTCCAAAGCTCAAAATGTTCTGTTCCACCTTGAGACGATAAGAAGCTGTAGTTTTCAAGTTAACAGCTACTTTTTATTGTTTAGTTCAGTAGAGATTGGCAATCCCAGGTCTGAAATTATCCAAATGATTCTAGTGAACGTTTATGAAGTTTAACAACACAGTGGAGCACTTCCTGTACTACCACATGCCATCAAAAGGTGGGGTATTTTCTGTTAAATATGCAGGATTTGTGTGTTAAACATGTGTGAATGAAACAAAACACAACTCCGTGCATGTTAGCGACGAGAAAACAACATTATAATAGAGTAGATCAGCAAATAGCATAATATAGACCCTTTAGCATTGCTTTATTTGCCGTATGGATTAGCCATCAGAGTTCTGTGATGAGAAAGTAAAATGATCTTTTCGATTACGCTGGATGGATAAGCCTGTTAGCAGCGCTGGGTAAAGTGCGAGGAGGGAACCAGGCCAGGGTAATGAATGGGTTTTTAGCTCTGGTCCCAGGGGATATTCTCTCAATGAATTAATATCGAAGGGCGCGCACACACTCAAGCTCGGGCTGGTTTATGCCCATAAAAATTGCCAAATTATGACCGCGGTGACAGGGCTCTCTATCAGCGGGGATGTTAATAATGTACAACGTGCTGCTGCCACTGCCGTATGTGAGAGGAAATGAGCGTACACAAAGCCAATGTGTGAATTAAAGGAACTCGTGAAGGCTGCAATCTGTATTACGGTAATGTTTCCAATAGTGGGGGTAATAAAAGGGAGATTTAATTAATCTTCCAGCGTGTAAAAGAAAAAAAAAATATGTAAATGAAAAGTCGTTTAGTGGATTAATCAGACCGACTTGGTTGACCAAAATTTGTATTAATCGGCTAGTCAGGACAGGCCTATACTGAGCTTTTGTTGAGGCCCTTAACCACAAGGGGGGGCACTGTTTCAAAGGGAACTGTGTAGGCCTGTCCAAATGTATTTCCATAAATTTGAAGCACACCGTAAGCGCTTGAAATAAAAGGTAAAAAGCTTTGTGATTTAACATCGTATCAGTGTCATAAAATAATGAAATGGCTCTTGAAAGTTAGGAGTGGGGATAAAGGATGAAAAGAATGGGGAAAAAAAACACTGCAGGATAAAGGTTAGAGAGCTTTTTTGTTTGTTTTGTTTTGATGCTAATAATGTCCTGCTAAGTTAGCGTGTTAGCATAAACAACTTCAGTGAGTTATAGCTACACTTGGCCCTCAAAGTGTGATTAGTACAATATTCTATTCTTGCACTTATTTATCTAATCATCTCATCTTTTTTTTATTATAATTGGTGTATCGTTCTTTTTAAACTATGTATCCATTAGGGGGCCACAACCAAAATGTTGTTCAGAGTCACCAAAGCCTAGACTGCAACTAATCATGTTTTTAGGATTATAAGGATTTGTATGAACCGGTGACAAAGGGGCAGCCGACATGCACCGGAAACAGGTGTGAACATAACCGGTTCTGTTCATTATATTTATGGACAGAATTTCTAGGCGCAGTCAGGGGCCGGAGGGGATCCGGTTTGGGAACCACAGGATCTCATCTCTTCTGTTTGCAGATGATGTTGTCCTGATGGCTTCATCGAACCGGGACCTCCAATGTGCACTGGGGCGGTTTGCAGCCGAGTGTGAAGCGGCTGAGATGAGGATGAGCTCTTCCAAATCTGAGGCCATGGTTCTCGACCGGAAAAAGGTGGCTTGCCCTCTCCGGGTGGGTGGAGAGTCCTTGCCTCAAGTGGAGGAGTTCAAGTATCTCGGGGTCTTGTTCACGAGTGAGGGGAGGATGGAGCGTGAGATTGACAGGCGGATCGGTGCAGCGTCGGCAGTGATGCGGTCGTTGTACCGGACCGTTGTGGTGAAGAGGGAGCTGAGCCAAAAGGCAAAGCTCTCAATTTACCGTCAATCTACGTTCCTACCCTCACCTATGGTCATGAGCTCTGGGTAATGACCGAAAGGACGAGATTGAGGATACAAGCGGCCGAAATGAGTTTCCTCCGCAGAGAGGCTGGGCGCACCCTTAGAGATAGGGTGAGGAGCTCAGTCACACAGGAGGAGCTCGGAGTAGAGCCGCTGCTTCTCCACGTTGAGAGGAGCCAGCTGAGGAGGCTCGGGCATCTGTTCCGGATGCCTCCTGGACGCCTCCCTCGGGAGGTGTTCCGGGCATGTCCCAACGGGAGGAGGTCCCGGGGAAGACTCAGGACACGCTGGAGGGACTATGTCTCTCGGCTGGCCTGGGAACGCCTTGGGGTCCCCCTGGAGGAGCTGGAGGAAGTGTCTGGGGTGAAACGGGTCTGGGCGTCCCTGCTTAGACTGTTGCCCCGCGACCCGGCCCCAGATAAGCAGAAGAAAATGGATGGATGGATGGATGGATGGATTTGTATGGGACAACAGGGGAAGTTAGTGAGTGAGTTAGGTGACGATTTGGTATTTTTTTGGGTAAATGTAAAAGTATTGTACATAAATACATTGTTTCCTAGAACTTTTTTTCTGCTGAAATAGTTGTTTTTGCAAGAACTCCCATGTGGTTGTGGTCTTGTGAGTGCAGTTTGGGTCAGATACAGAGATGTATACGTAATAGATTTGAGAGCTTTTGCCAAGTCCCCGTTTTAGTCGACTAATTGATTGACGTGACATGTGTTAAGTCGACCAAGAAATGAGAATAAAAATGGAACTTGGATCAAATAGTGGTCCGGTAAGAAAAAAACATTAGCATCAAAGGTTGTGCATGGTGCATTCAGTTCATACATTTCAGATCCATTAATATATGGACCTAAATGTAAGCATTAATCACACACAAGCCCCAGAAGCTTGTGTATAAGTGACTATTCTACTATTACTATCATGCTTTATTCATTCCCTCTGTTCTCAGTGGTGGTGAAATGCTCTGGGGTAAACATATGCACCACTGGGCCCTTTGACCACCACCGATCAATCACTGACCGCATGTCTAAGCAGGGTTGGAGGGTGAAGAGAAGTCAGCAAGGAATGGTGTAAAACAGAATGATGTAAAGCAATGTCCAAGCATGAAATAATTCAAAAGAAAATACAAAATCATTTTCAAAAAGTATAATGAAGAATGCATCTGATGGCTACTGGCATGTGATCATTCAGAGTGTGGCTTTTGGACACTCATCGAAGTGCGTAACTACATCATTATTAGGTGAACGGTGGGAGAATCACATGTTTTATTTCTTCCAACTCTCAAAAATGTAGATTATCTTAGGGTCTGTTTACACGAGAACACTTACGGGTAAAAACAACAAAATATTTTATCGGAAGTGCCTTTCGTTTAGACGGAGGGTTTTGGGGGCTTAAAAACACAAAAAACTGAAACCGCCCTCCAAAGTGGAAAACTTGAATACGCTCCGCCGTAGCGTTTTCCTCTACACTGCCCAAGACGCAAAACTCTGGTCAAATCTGCTGACGTCGCGTACGCGTTCACGTCAGATCGGTCCATATATCAGTGTACAGGAGGTCCTCGGGTTACGACGTTGATCCGTTCTTAAGACGCGTCGTAACCCGAATTTCGTCGTAAGTCGGAATTTCATTTTGATCTTCCAACCAAAGCACCAATAACCTTTCCATCTCAATAATTAGACCACTACGCTGCTTGGTTATCACTGTCGCTTTCATAGGAGCAGATCAGAGCCCACATCAGGTACTTCCGCCCACATTGGGCATGTACACGAGGCCGTCTTCTTCGCCATACAACCACAACAAAGCGTATTCTTCCGCCGCGCGCCGTTCGCGTTTGTTTACGTCGCTTTCCACGCTAAACCACGTAAGACGGAATGATATATTTTTTTTATGGGGGCGCGTTCGTAACCACGAAACGGCGTAAGTCGAGACCGTCGTAACCCGAGGACCTCCTGTACTTTGTTTGGCACGACTCCCAGTCCACACCTTGTTGCGCCTTCGTTGCTTTATAGTCTAACGTGGTCTGAAGCAATAGTTGAACTTCTTCGTCTGATCACACACATTTTTTTTTGCTACCGGCAGCCATGTTTTGTTTTGCTTTTCGCAACGCAGATGAGAAAAAGGAAGATTCTACACATGCGCACAGACATAGTGATAATGTATCACAGCGCCACCTAGCCGCCTGGCATGCATACCCAATCGAATTCCACACACTTTTGCGTCACCGTATGCACGCAGATTTCCTCCCGAAAACGCTCGTCTAAACAAGGAATAAAAAGTGAAGACGTGACACCACTTTTGCGTCTTCTGTTCAGACCGTCATCATATAAACATAGCCTTCGATTAATTATTGTTAGATTACTTAATTTTTATGTTTTTAACACAATCCAGCACTTTCTAATGAGTGAAAAGCTGCTCAGGATGGGCATCATCTTTGCACTGTTTCCTTTTGACCTCCCGTATATAGCTGAGATATTTTTATTACTTAATTTGTATTTTATTTTTACTTGTACATATACATTTATATAATTATGCCTTATTTGACACGACTCCATATTTTTTGCTACTTATTGAGAATTTATCATTACTATATTTTTTACTCTTTGTTAGTATTATATCGTGATGTGTGAGCTACTGTGTCCAAGTAATTTCCCTTGTCAAATTTGTCCAAGTCTGTTTTAGATTAATTACTGTTTGATTATTTATTTTACACTTTTGATTACTGTAGATTATTTTATTGAGTTTTTAAAATGGTATATTATATTTTGTGTATTATATTTTATTCATATGTAAAGTGTAAAAGCGACATGAAGAAAGAAAAAATTATAAAAAGACAGACATGCCATTAACCAGTAAGCAAGTCCTCTGTGCATTTCTGAGATCCATACACCTACGAGGCTTGTTGCGATTATTTAACTGGCTTTTCTTTCAGAATCATACATTTGTAAGCATCAAAAAGCTATTCTAATTAGCACATTTGCACGCTCTTCTTCCCACTGTTGCTTCCTTATGTTTAACTAAACGTTATTATAGATTCAAAGTTCACCAAACTTCCTCCAGACTTTTAAATAAAACCCATCTGTTTTCGGCGTGACACGTTTAGGTGAAAATGATTGAAAATTTAAAAAAAGCCTTTTAACACCACATTGCATCGAGATTGTCGGCAAATCAAAAAATGCATTTCCTGAATCCTCACATACCCAAACAGTCCTCCCAGAATTGCTTTTGAACACCAGAGACGGCAGAGGAAAAGGAAATCTGCGTTCTTCCGAGACCCATCGACAAGCAGGTGGTGCCGTGAACGGGCGTGTTTGAAATACAAGCGCACCAGCTCCACGGCGATTCCATCCAATAATCTTCAAAGTTCACACTCCATTGAAAAGTCTAAACATGACGTGGATTGTGCTTTAGGCTCTGGCTGCCTCACAGAGATACAGGGACGCACCGAGTAAAGAAGGTAGGAAATAGTGGATACCATATACAGCTCAGGAAAAAATAAGAGACCACTGCAAAATTAACTTTTTTTTTTCTGATTTTACTACTTACAGGTATGTGTTTGGGCAAAAGGAACATTTTAGTTTGAGTCTATAAACTACTGACAACATTTCCCCCAAATTCCAAATAAAAATATTATCGTTTAGAGCAGGGGTGGTCCAAACTTTTTTCATCAAGGGCCATATATCTAAACACAGACGAAGCAGAGGGCTGATCGAGGGCCATAGACTGGTGCTCAGTACAGTCAATAATTGAAATATGCATGTTTAACATGTTAGAATGAGCTTCAGTCCTTTATTCATGCCAAGATCCTCAAAATCACACAATAAATATTAAATATTGTCTTATCGAGGTAGATTTAAAAAAAAAACTTGCAGTTAAAAGTTCTGCTCAAGGTAATTTGGGCCAATTCACCTGGAAGCCTGAGGGCCAAGAAAATTTTGTCTAAGGGCCGCATTTGGCCCATGGGCCATAGTTTGGACATGCCTGGTTTAGAGCATTTATTTGCAGAAAATGACAAATGGTCAAAATAACAAAAAAGATCCATGTTTTCAGACCTCAAACAATGCAAAGAAACAAGATCAAATTCATTTTATTCATCTGTGCCTTTTAACCTTACAGTGTTGTGTTTTTTAGTTGAGTGTACATACTTATTATTATTATTATTTATCTTAATTTTGATGCATGCTCTTTTTCCAACTGTTTCTTAAACTTGTGTTGTGACACTGCAATTTCCCCATTGTGGGACAAATAAAGGATTATCTTATCTTTAAAATAATATAATACTAATGTTTACACTTAGTGCAATAAGTCTTATTTTTAACCACTTTCATGCGTCTTGGCATGCGCTCCACAAGTCTTTCACATTGTCTCTTTCACATTGGGTGACTTTATTCCACTCCTGGTGCAAGAACTGAAGTAGCTCAGCTTTGTGTTTGTGTTGGAATTCAACAGACGCTGGAATGGAATGGCTGTAATACATGTAGAGATGCTGATTTCAGAAAAAAAAATGCAGTGGTCTCTTATTTTTTTCCAGAGCTCTATTTTTATTTGTATTTTTTTGTTTATTTGAAGAGGACAGTGCACATTAATGAACACTTTGTACATTTTCATGACATTGTGTAAATATGCCGGATTTAGCTAGAAGCTACTTTCCATCCGTAGTCCTCCGACATTTAAAGACAACAACATGACAAACAATAACAAAAAGCATTTATAATATATATACAGAACAATACAAATATAGTTGGAACATGTTTACCATTTACAATGTACAATTAAAAGTCCTTTATTACGCAAAAAATGACTCTTGTGAGGTTTTAGTCATGCTATAATGTTGTTACCTCAGCAAACACATACCTGGAGTTGTGTTTTGTTTCATTCACACATGTTCTAGTAATTCTGCATCATCAGTTTGTACAGCTCTGAGGCTCAGAATGCTCCGTTCCACACTCAAAAAAGTGAAACATGGATATTGTTGGCATTAAATAACTCTTATCATTTAAAAATACTTAATGTGTCTAATTTTGACGATGAAATCAAGAGAGTTTCTTTGTATTTACCCAACAACATCAATTGCTGTAATTACGAAACCTTGTTGAATTGAATCTATGTAATACAGCTGATTAAATTGCCTGAAGGCTGTCCCAGTCCGCTTTCTGTACTTTCTCGCACATGCTCAGTAAGGCAAAAGGACAACCGCTTTTTGCTGACCTCATTTTGCGAACAAGGCGTTGTTCTGGAGTGGAGAATGTTTGTCCTGTAAAATCCATCATCATCCGTCGATTTTGTGGTAAGTTCAATAATTGTTTTACAATATTCAACAAAACAGTACATGTACTACAATAGACAATTTGTATATCTGTTTTTTTGTATATGTGGTCGCTGTCGGCTATGAAACTAGCCTAGCTTTTCAGTACAGTAATCTCTCGTTTATCGCGGGGGTTAGGTTCCAGAAATAACCCGCAATAAGAGAAATCCGCGGAGTAGAACAACTTTATATTTCACAATTATTCTACATGTTTTAAGGCTGTAAACACCTCACCAGACATGATACACCTTTCTCGGACTGGAATTAACCTTTCCTCACATTTCTTTCTTGTTTAAACACTCAAACTTTAGTAGATTTTCAACAAAACGTATTAATAGGGAAACGTGGGGGGAGGGGGTGCGCGCGCGGGGCGCGCGCGGCATGTGCACCCGGGGCGCGCGCGGCATGTGCACCCGGGGCGCGCCCGGGGCGCGCGCGGCATGTGCACCCGGGGCGCGCGCGGCATGTGCACCCGGGGCGCGCGCGGCATGTGCACCCGTGGTCATGAAACAAGGCAAAGAGCGCAGTTCTGGTTTAGTCCTGGTTTAGACCAGGTTTAGACTTGGACTTCCTACGGGTCCAGTGACTCATGTCTCCAGTCCTCGTGCATCCGGCCCCGGAGCTCGGTGCGGCTCGGACTGCTTCTCATTCAAACGCAGTGTGAGCAGAGGGACGAGCACTAGGGGTGTAAAGATTAAAGGGATATTCCAGGATTTTTGACATGGGGGCTCATTTCCGAGTTAGCCAGATTGTTGCAGAGATGTGGAGACACTTTTTAGCGAATTTCATGCAGTCCTTCCAGCTGCAGAGTTTTCTGTTGCTAGGCTAGTGCAAGTCAATGGTAAATGGTAGCCTGATTTTAATCAGGTGTTTTAGAATGCAGTCGAGTGCAAATGTCGGTTCGTTTCCTGTTCTTTAAACGTGTTTTAGAGTTAAGTTTAATTGCTAATTTAGTTCAAATCATGAAACCTGTTGTATAGACATTTTTTAGATCCTTGAATTGTGAGTGCTTTTGTTATTGTAACCTTTTTTATTTTTCTCTTCCACAGACTTGTATGTGGCAGTGCAAGGATTGTCAGACCACAGTGTCATCGAGGTCACTGCTGTTAAAACATTACAGGTTGGCTCATGGTCACTTTGGCCGTAGACACCCATACCCATGTGCACATACTCATTGCCCTTGTGTTTTTAAATCCTAGAATGCTTTCAACAGTCATCTAAGCAGATCCCATGCTAATAAAACTGTGCAGAACTTACCCGTGTAAAACGTGGCCGCGCATGAATTCTGCTCGCGTGTAAAAAATTACTAAAAAATCGATTTTCATAAAAACACATCGTCCTGAACTGTAAAGTCGATTTAATTGATTTAATAGATAAATCTCGCAGGTCTAAAATCAAAGTAGACAAGAATTTTGGTGTGTGGGATTTCATGCATACTTGCACTTAAGTATGTGATGTTTGTTTGCACAGTAAAATATGTGTGATTTGTATTTTGCGGGCTAAATCTATGTATTGTATGTTTTTGTAGAGTAAGAGTTGGAGTGGGCAAGAAATGACGGACTCTGTCAAGCTTCAAATTATCTTGGGAGAAAACAATTCTGAAAAATTGATCCTACGATCTTGAATACCAGAAGCTGTGGAAGACCTGAAACTTAAAGATCCCATGACATGGTACTTCTTGATGCTTTTATATGGCTCCTTAATGGTTCCCTAATACTGTAAATGAATCCTTCTTCAAAATCAACACTCAGTGCATGAGAAAGACACATGTACAGAGTCAGAGTAAAAAAATAACTCTCTGAACACCTCATTCTGGGCCTTGTTGCTTGAATGCAAATGAAGAGGAGGAGCAACCAACAGGTCATCAGACACAAAATGGACCTTTGCCCTCAGAAGAGAAGTGGTTCGAGACCTGCCCTTCATCGCGGATTTCAAAGACAGATGGCCAGCTTTGTTCTCCGAGAGTGAGGTAAATGTCTTTTAGTTTTAACATGATTCATTGTAAATAATCGATGTCTATGTACATTTCATTTTGCTTTTAAATCAATTCATCAAGGCTCAACAAGAATTTCAGGTGTAATGTGTTTGCCATCAAGGCTAGTTTTATTATTATCTGAATGTTGTATTTTGTATTTTGAATGTTGTATTATACTCGGCTTTTTTTTCAGCCGCGGGGTATTTTTTATTTTTTTTACACCTGTGCAAATTCGTTGAAAGATTTTGGGTGTATATATATATATATATATATGTGTAGTTGTGTTTAGGGTCGCCAACCGTCCCTTGAAAAACAGAATTGTCCCGTATTCAGAACAAAAGTATGTGTATCTCGTATTAAACTCCGTATTATACCGTGGGCCGCGCGAGCCCATGTCTGGAGCCGCGGACCGAGCGAGTGAGCGCAGCTCTCGCAACAGCGTGTACCATTGCGTGTACACAGGTTAAACTTTATAAAACATCCTATACCTCATCCTACCTGCCCGTGCCTCACTTAACGCGTCGCTCCTCGCTTTTTCACCTGTGCATTTTAGTGCGCATAAGCTCCTCCTCAATGCGCTCTGATTAGACAAAGTGCAAAGCAAAAACAAATCCAATATATGCTACTAGTAGGCCTACCTGTTAATAAAATGTGGGGTTTTTTTGTACTTTAATGTACAGTTTTACTTTATTATATAGCATATAGAAATCCAAATTTCAGAAATTGAAAATTTTCCAGCCGGGGGGGTGTGTGTGTGTGTGCCGTGACTTTCCTCTTTTTTCATGATTGGCCACTTTCATCCCTGCTAAAAGGATGTTTAAAGGCTGCCCTGTATCAACTGCTTTTGTGGAAATCTGTGCATCAGCCTAACTAAGTGGAACGTATGAAATTTTCTTGCATTTTTCGCTACTGACAACTTCCCTTGAACACAAACAGCTGAGATACATTTAGAAAACTGCCGGAATTCTTCTTTAACTCAAATTCTTTAATGATATGTATAGGTGCAAGGTCAGACATCCATATCTAGTCAAGAGTTTAGTTGTAGGCAACTTGTAGTGTTTTTCTAGGATGTCTTTGAAGGTGTGGGGGCAGGACCAGGTCTCACCCCTCTTCACATGATGGGTCACATGTCAAGGTGTGAATTGGCCTGACAGTCATTTAGGTGGCAACACATTCCAAGTCCAGGGAATGGATGAGGAAATGGCTCCCTCTCTCTAGAGATAAAGAATATCTGATTCCCACATCAGAATTAGAACTGATGAAATCTTTGTGAAGAGACAAAATGCTCCAAAAAGTTCCAAATAGAAGGCCAGTTGCCTACAACTAAACTCTTTTGACTAAGATTACATGGATGAATGAGAATCTTCAGACATTCATATCTCTACGACAAACATTTGTGTGATCTTATTTTGCTATATTATGTTGGGTGCTTATCATGCACATGGAAATGAATTACTATAACATTTTCCCTCTTGCAGAATCCCAGTGTCGCCACACGGAGGGCATGCAACATAAAAGCCCTGCTTGTGTACTTGAATGAAGACCCAGACAAGCTCATAAAAGAATACCTGGTAAGTAAAAGTCTATGATGTAAAAAATGAGGCAAACATTGTACAATCTTAACCCATTTATACTGGATGCTGCGTAGCGCAACATTGCTCTACCTGCCGGTTGCAGCTTTGAGCCTCCTGCCAGCTGCTACGTAGCGTAGCATTGTTGATTTGTTGCCGAAGGAGTATGTTGTAATATAAGCTGAGAGCCTTACCTTTTCAATACAATTTATTTCATGTTTCTATGGGTTTCATAGCCTTAGATATTAAAGGTCCACCATGTAAT
This sequence comes from Paratrypauchen microcephalus, assembly GCA_036785185.1. Classification (NCBI taxonomy): domain Eukaryota; kingdom Metazoa; phylum Chordata; class Actinopteri; order Gobiiformes; family Gobiidae; genus Paratrypauchen; species Paratrypauchen microcephalus. The sequence continues at coordinate 5,813,913 of JAVJIX010000046.1, read as the reverse complement.
TGTAGTTTATTTCCAAAATGTATGCCCATTCACCAATTTTAACTTTTTAAGGAATATTTACTAAGTAAATAAACTAATATTTGCCTTGGTCTTGCCAGAGTAGGTGAAGCAGCCAAAGATGTGAAGGTTATTCAAAATGGCAGATTTACATTGAGAGTTTCCACCTATTCATGTATGCAAAATTTCCAAGCCATAATGAATCCTTAGAACAGGGATGGGCAACTGGCGGCCCGCATTCAGCATTTTTCAGGAAATCCTGAGGAGATGAGGACGTTTTCCTAAGTCTAGCATAGGTTTTTATAAGCTTTTTTTTTTTTTAAAGGTATGAATGGGGTTAAATGGGAGTCTAACTGTAATGGTCCAAACCGTTGACTTAAAAGATCAGAGGCACACATCACCTCATGCATGCACCACCATCTCTTTGCTACAAACATTCTTTCTTTCTCTTTCTTTCTTTCTGTGTCTCTCTCTCTCTCTCCTTTAAACACCATTAAATATATGTTAAATATGTTTCATACATCCAATGTCTCATACAATGTTTCTCTGATTTTGAAATATAGGACGTGGATTTTGCTGAAGCTGCTATGGGAAAGACCACCATTGGGATTTACACAATCAAACATGAGGGGGGCGACAACACTGATCACCGGAGGATGTGGGCATCATTGTTGAAGGACTCACGGTCCTCAACAACATTGACAACATTGCCTGCACCACCACTCTCCTCTTTGGTGTCATTTACGTGTTGAACCTCAGCTACCCTTCTGACCTCAGGTACACGTTTGAATTTTTTCAGAAGGTGCTGATGAAAATCGGTGACCACTGCCTTTCGGACAAGGTTCAGGTTCTCAAAAACAAACTTTGTGGGTAAACAGTCCTGTTGTTGAGGATTCTTTTGGATTTTTGGGATTTCAATCTTTCAAACTCAAAGAAGTTTACATTGCATTATTCATCCACTTCAGACTCAGGCATGTTCATTGAATACAGTTTATGTATGTGTTGTTTTCTTACATCGCTCTGAGTCTTAAGTGTTGTTATTCAGGTCTGTGTCACTTTTAGCACTTGCTAAAATGTTCATCTATGTATTTTTTAAAGGTCCCATGGCATGAAATTTTCACTTTCTGAGGTTTTTGAACGTTAATGTGAGCTCCCCTACCCTGTTTAGGCCCCCATGGTTAAAAGTTGCGAAATGTCTAAACTGAGCATTTGCGATCCTTTTTCTGGGTTACAAAAAATCGGAGCTCAAACGGGCGATTTTGAACAAGGCACCTTTATTGATGTCAAATCGAAAAAAGAAATGCAAATGCAGTTCCACCCCCGTCTGTCTGTACTCAGCGTCTCTGTAAATCACGCCCAGAGAGTTTGGACTGCGAATGCGCTAGGCAATGCGAAATACGTTTTTTATTTGCCTGGAGGCACGTCCGAGTGTTTCTAGGCTCGGAAGTCCTTTATCTGAGCCTCTGGACCTTTGAACAGCAGTGGTTTAATTTTATTTTCTGTGGAAATGTGTTTATTTTTCAATGGAAATACAATGCAAAAACACGGAAATGGATCAGCTGAGAGCTAGAGCGGAGAGTTTGGCCACGCCCCCACCCTCTACTACAGGCCAGCTCTTTTCTCCTCATTTGCATTCAAGCAACAACGCCCAGAATAAAGTGTTTGAGAGATATATTTATGACTCTTTCTCATCTTATCTGTTTCTCATGCAATGAGTGTTTTGAAGGAGGATTCATTTACAGTATTGGGGAACCATTAAGGAGCCATATAAAAGCATCAAGAAGTACCATGTCATGGGATCTTTAAAAGAGTGTGTTAAAATGCCTCAGCACTTATTTTCTTGTGTTCACCAATAACTTCAAATTTGAATAAATGCAGTTATAGTTTCTGACAATGGTGTGTGGTTTCCTTCTACAGCTTAATCACTGATTTTACACAACAATGCTGTGTTTGTATTAATTAACAATTTTGCGTCGTATGGTTCCACACAACTGTGTTGCATGAAAGTAGACTAATTTGACAGTGTATTTCTAAACCAGGCAGCTTTAATTGATTCAACATAACCGTGTCAGTTTGGTTGAACCCATCAGTGTCAATTTGATTGAATCTAACATTGTCGATTTGATTGAATCTAACATCAGCAATTTGATTGAACCTAACGGTGTCAATTTTGATGAACCTAACCATGTCAATTTGGTTGAACCTAACGGGGTCATTTTGACTTAATATCAGAACACTAAACACAAGTGATTTAACCAAGTTACTTTGAATCTTCTCAATTCAGTTTTGTAGGATTTACTACATTGTATTGAGCCCATTTTAAAGAACATAATATCATAGAAGCTATGTAACACAGTTATGTGGAACCGTACGACGCAACTTTTTAAATTAAATCCAAGGAAATATTTTTTTGAGTGCACCTTGTGATGTCATGTAGCTGTAGTTTTCAGATTAACAGCTACTTTTTACCTTTTGTTCAGTAGAGACCGGCAAGTCCAGGGCTGAAATTATGATTCTAGTGAAGGTGTATGTTTTAAACACGCTGTATTACCACATGACATCACAAGGTGGAACAGTGTGTTTTCCGTTTCAGAGAAGAACTTAGTCTAAATATGCAGGTTTGTGTGTGTTAAACATGTGTGAATGAAACAAAACACTACTCCAGGTAGGTTTGTGATGAGGAAACAACAGAACACAGATCAGAAAATAGAGTAATATGGGCCCTTTAAGTCAATAAAGATGCACAATTAACAAATCGCAAAATCTGGAATATTTTAAGCGTTGTAAGTTTTAATTTCCACCACAAAATGATTCCGGAAAACTGCTAACCCTGCTGTTTATTATATCTGTACAAAACGTTATAGTTCTAAAGGTCATTCTTGTATTAGTCTGTCTGTTCATATGTCTGTTTTAGTAATTAGATCTATAATTTAAGTTATGTTGTGGAAGACGGGGGAAGTTTTCTTCTTCCCACTCCTTTTCAAGCAAAAAAACAAAACAAAAACAAATGTATTTGACTGTCTACTGGTTACATGTATTTATTTCCTTGTGTTGAACTGCTCGAAATTAACACATAAATGATCTTTTTCTAAAACAGATCAGACGTAATGATTCAAATTTTGTCTGTTGATGTTCAAAATCCTTCATATATTTGCTTATTTACTTAGCAAGTCTCACCTTGAGCAATTCATCTTTCTCCTTATTCTTACAATCGGTTTCATTTGCACGTTTTGACCTTTTATCGGGGCTTGGGACCAGCAAGAAGAGGCTGTGTGTGGGCTTGTGATCTCTTGTGCCCAATTTTGTAAGCAATGAGAAAAGGAGCAAATAGTGATTTTGTGTGACCTCCCCGCGCTGACACAGGCTTAATCTGATCTGGGCAACCTTTGAGGCCTGTGTAAACATGGGTTATTGATCAGCGCTATCAGCCACTCTGCAAGATTCCAATTAAAGCCACACTGATCTTAATAGGTCGTACAGATTCTTGTCCTAGCGATTTCATTTGTGTAACAGTTTATTTTTTGGTATTTTTTATTATCTTTATGTTATTCCATGTTTGTTTATGTTTATTACAATGTATTTTGTGTTCATAATCAGAATCCTCAACAAGTGAACGACTGGATTTTAAACAATAGGGAGTCCGAATTCAAGTTTGGTTTACAGTTTTCCAGCAAAACCAGAATTAGTTTCCCCCACATGGAGACTCTGGCCACAGTACACTGGGTTTGGCACATCTCTGGATGGAGGGGACTTGGCTCCGGGTCCCAGTCTTAGCAAGTGCACTCAAATCTCACTACAACAGAGCTGAAATCAACTGTAATAAACCAGAAAGGCAGGACTGTATAATAGGTAACATTAAATCTAAATCACTCCTGGGCTTTCTTTTCCATGAAAGAAAAAAAAAAATCTCTGATGAATATCTCGGACACGTGCATTTTTGGGGGGTTCTGGCACGTCTCCACGCTCCTGTCTGCGCATACTTCCACAGATTCGTGTTTGAACATGAGGCACGGGCAATGTGCTGTCACATCACTTTATAACAACAAGACGCATCTGCACCGGGCTGAGCGTGCGCGAGCCTACAGCACTTACACAGAAAGAATACCGTGATTTTACTCAAGTTCAGATGTAAAAAGCACCAGTGGATTATGTGGAGAAAAGCGTTCTCGTTACGCACTGGAGCGCAGAAAGGCAACGGGTTTCAGTTGAATTCGGATAAGTCTATGCTTCACTTTTTAGAACAAAGCCAAATATTACACATCAAAGTATAAGAGTGTAGGAAAGCACGAACATGCCCAAAGCATCCTTTATGTCGCGGTGTGCACCGTGCGTCTTACCTGCCGTCAAACTCCGCACTTGCTCCAAAGAAGCAGCTGTACAACAACAATAACTTTATCCATAATTCCATGGTGTGGAGCGTCTGCGTGTGGTTCAGACAGTCTATATATTTCCAAGTATCAGTCCAGTGTAAAAAGAAAGCAGAAAATGAGTGGGACAAAGAGTGGAGGGTGCGCTCCTCCGCAGCGCTGTCCAGAGCAGCAGAAGCCCGTGCGCAGCCTGTGTGACCCGGAGCCGCGGCGCACAGCTCTCCGTGTCTCGCACAAGTTGAGTCGGAGCTCCTGAATGAAAGAACAGCTCCCACCGCGGTCAGAGCGGGACTCTCCACTCCACACAAGACACGCACCCACCCGCGCACCGCGGCTGGACCTCGCCGTGACGTCAGGAGCGCGCACGGGCGCGCCTCGGGATTGGCTGAGCGCGGCGGACGCAGCTGTTTTGGAAATGCTTTAATTAATCGTGAACCTGCTGAGGCACGCGGACACCCGCCACCCAGGAGCTGTCTGAGGAGATGGAGGTGATGTTTACGATGTGCAGGAATACTGGGAAATACTACACAACATGCAAGAGTCTGTGATGTTTTGATATTACACAAAATAGATTCATGTGAGCTTTAAGCCATGTTAGAATGTTGTTACCTCCCCAAAAACATACCTCGAGTAGTGTTTTGTTTCATTCACACATGTTTGAGTAATCTTTTATTATTAGTCTGTTTACATTTGCAAAGCTAAATACTCTGTTCCACGCTGTGATGTCGCGTAGTGGTAGTTTTCAAGTTAACAGCTCCTTTTACCATTTGTCCAGTAGAAATAAGCAAATCCAGAGCTAAAATGATCCAAATGATTCTAGCAAAGGTGTATGGAGTTTAAAAACACAGTGGAGCACTTCCTGTCATAAACTGGAGCGTTTCCATTTGAGAGAAGGACTCAGCCTAAATATGCAGGGTTGGTGTGTTAAACATGTTTAAATTAAACAAAACAAAACTCAAGGTATGTTTTTGATGAGGAAACAACTTAAGCTCAGCATGGCAAAAGGAGAAATTCAATTTTTCAACCGAACAAAAGTTTATTTGGTTGAATATGTTTCGCAGCTCATCCAAGCTGCTTCTTCAGCTCAGCAATTCTTTTAACACAGCACATTGTTCTATTTCCTGTTGCATTTTCCCCAACTGAGCTGAGAGTAGTCCCAGTTTCCCTTGAGTTGTTGCGGGGAAAAGAGTCACCTGTACCACTGTGTTTAAGTGTGAGGCTCTTCCTGTGAGGCAGTGACTAAACACGGCACATAACCCAATTTGTTTTTGGTAGATTATCTCTTTGTTGCAACAATGTTTCTCTGCAATAAATCTCTGACTGTTGGCAAAAAAGGTTTTGTTTTTGTAGATTAAGAGGTCATATGAATCAAAAAAGAAACAATGGAGAATAAATTGCATGGACAGACTTGGGAATGTTTTCATTGTATAATCTAATCTATAATGCTGTTTCATTATCAACAAACGTTTAACACACAAATCCTGCATATTTAAGCTCTAACCTTGCATACCAAGATGGTTTCTCACGATATTTGTGAGTTCACAAACTCATGAGAATCCATCTCGGAGGACACCCACTGTACGGTTAGTTGGGTGGGCGACAGCAGCATCGAGGTTTGTGTGCAAAACATCAAAACAAACACAGCAACGCCGGCAGATATACCTTTAGTGTCAATACAGACTATTTATTTTGTGAAAAAATGCAGAAGGTAATCAGTTTGTGCATGTGTGGACAACTGGATGTAACAAAAGTTCGAGTTTTCATCTTGTTCCTCTGTTGTGACGCTTCGCCCCACCAGATTCAAATAATCATCATGATGTTGTGAGTTTTCTGATCTCTTTCAGCCAGAGCCGTGCCAGATCAATTCAGAGTGACACACACATATCAATCTGGTGTGTGCCAGGTTAGCTGTGCTCTTCTCTCAAACAGAAAACACTCTGTTCCACCTTGTGATGTCATGCGGTAATACAGGAGGGTGTAAACTTAAGATAAGATCATCCTTTATTTGTCCCACAATGGGGAAATTGTAGTGTCACAACGCAAGTTTCAGAAACAGTAGGAAAATATGAGCATGCATCAAAATTACGATAAATAATAATAATAAGTATGTACAATCAACTAAAACACACAACACTGTAAGGTTAAAAGGCACAGGAACGCTGCACAATAAATATCTTTGATTCTGAGCAGTGAACAAACAACAGTTAAAGTGACTCCAGTATAGTTATATATAATATCACTACAATAAAGTGACTCAGATGATTGTGTACAGTGCAGTGATGGACAGTGGTGGTTAAATAAATAAGTAGCAGGTAAAGTGACTTTAAATAATATTGCACATTGTTATTATTACTATGGAGATGACACATGGTTGCTATGGAGATGAACGTGACTAGTAATGATCATTGTACAGTCTGACAGCAGCAGGAAGGAAAGACCTGCGAAATCTCTCTTTAACACAGCGAGGGTGAATCAGTCTCCACTGATTGAAAACTACCGCTTCATGCAGGGATGAAAGTGGCCAATCTTGAAAAAAGCGGAAAGTCACGGCGAAATTTGGATTTCTATATGTTATATGTTAGCAATAAAGTAAAACTGTACAAAACTGTACATAAAAGTACAAAAAAAAACACATTTTATTAACAGGTAGGCCTACTAGTAGTATATATTGGATTTGTTTTTGCTTTGCACTAATCAGACCGCATTGAGGAGGAGCTTATGCACGCTAAAAGGCGCAGGTGAAAAAGCGAGGAGCGATGCGTTAAGTGAGGCACGGGCAGGTAGGATGAGGTATAGGATGTTTTATAAAGTTTAACCTGTGTACACTTAGAGATAGGGTGAGGAGCTCAGTCACACGGGAGGCACTCGGAGTAGAGCCGCTGCTTCTCCACGTGGAGAGGAGCCAGCTGAGGTGGCTCGGGCATCTTTTTCGGATGCCTCCTGGACTCCTCCCTTGGGAGGTGTTCCGGGCATGTCCCACCGGGAGGAGGCCCCGGGGAAGACCCAGGACCCGCTGGAGGGACTATGTCTCCCGGCTGGCCTGGGAACGCCTTGGGGTCCCCCAGGAGGAGCTGGAGGAAGTGTCCGGGGTGAGGGAAGTCTGGGAGTCCCTGCTTAGACTGTTGCCCCCGCGACCTGGCCCCGGATAAGCGGAAGATAATGGATGGATGGATGGATGGAACCTGTGTACACGCAATGGTACAGGCTGTTGCGAGAGCTGCGCTCGCTCGCTCGGTCCGTGGCTCCTGACACGGGCTCGCGCAGCCCACAGTTTAATACGAAGTTTAATACAAGACATGTGCTTTTGTTCAAATACGGGACGATTCTGTTTTTCAAGGGACGGTTGGCGACCCTAAACATAACTATACATTTTATATATATATACACCCAAAATCTTTCTCAACGAATTTGCACAGATATAAAAAAAAAACAAAAAAAACCCCCGCGGCTGAAAAAAAAGCGGAAATCCGCTAAAAGACGGAACTCTTTCATCCCTGTTCATGACACCACAAGGAGCAGAGCATTTTGAGCTTGGGAGAGGCAGACAGACTAATAATGCAGCATTACTCAAACATGTATCATGTATCATGAATGTATCATGTTTGTCACTACCTCACTGTAAACTACTGTTAGCTGTGCAATAACCCACGTGCAATACTTATACTACACTATATTATGTGCAATCTGTGAAATCTCTACTTACACCTTATTTAACCTTATCTGTACATTGTATTTTATTATATTTATTACATATTTTATTATATTGTTTACTTCTTCCCCTGCACTTTCTGCAACACTTTTTTACCATGTACTATTATTGCATGTTATTAGTACTTCTCGACTATCTTATCGAGTCAGCGGTTCTTCTGATCCTAAGTATTTCATTGCATTGTTGACCTTGTGTTGATCCTGCATATGAGAAATAAACAATCTTGAATCTTGAACATGTGTAAATGAAACAAAACACAACTGCAAGTATTGTACGTTTTATCAAGAATCAGTGTTGTTATCTTCAAGAGTCAAGTGGATAACAAAAACATTCATACAAATCTGTCGATAGCTGAGAATGGCAGAGAAAAACAAGTCCAAAGTGTGAGTTTGCCCTGGTGCTTTGATAATTACTGTAGGAGGTTTACAGTCAGTGACAGCTCTTGATACATGGGACTCTCGGCCAGTTCCACTCTGCCACCGATTTGATCCGCACAAACCGCTAACATCACCGCGGGCAGCTGATTGGACCGAAGCTGCCTGGGTATAATTAGCCTATTAATCTTCAAATTTCCACATTTCGAGCATGGGATTTCAGACTGATTGATTACACTTTAAAAGATGGGCACAGGTAATACGAGCCAGTGGAGTTGGACCTCATTACTAAACATATTGATATTTTCTGAGGGGATGAAAAATGCCAAAAGCAAATCTTGGAATTTGTCTCCAGAAATGTTAGTGTTCAGCTGAAAACTTTTGACTATCAAGCTTTTAATGACGTCTAAAGGGACATATGTAAAACAAAGCTTGGCAGAAGTCGGCATACTTTGAGTTTAAGGTGGATTTTGGGGGATTTGAGGACATGTTTTGTTATACTATAAAAAGAATATAAGCATTAATCTAAATTATGAGGAAATCCATACTGCAACAAAGTAAAAAATAAAATAAAAAACCTTTCCTTTACCTGGAATGTTCCACAGTATGACATTAGAGATCTCATTTATTCAATTACAGGTGTTTGTGCTCAGAAATACCTTGAAAAACATGCATTCTTGCAGTGAACAAGGATCTGACCTGCAACCTGGCCTGGCGGCGTCACCTGCTTGTCTCCATGGAGATACAGAAGTTCAGTGCTGTGCTGTGGAACATTCTAAGCAAAGCAATAACATATTCATGGAGATAAGCAGGTTGTGGATCCCTCACCAAAAAAGTCGTGAGAGAAAGTGAGAAAATGAGAGCCAAAGAAGAGCATGTGTACAAGACAAATAGAGTGTACAATACAAATAATAATAATAATAATAATAATAATAATAATAATAATAATAATAATACATCTACAGAATTAATTGGAATTGAATGAATGTATGTATTCTGAGACCTTTGCTGAGAAGTCATGGCGAGAATAGCCCAGTAACCCTGAATAAGTATCATAAAATAATTCAGTATAATGAAGAATAATGAAGATGGAAGATCATTTGTTTAATCAGATTTTAATTTTAATTGCTGCTAAATTTCTCACTTTGAACCAGTTGACGACATTTTAAGGATACATTTACACCAAAAAACAACAACAACAAAAAAAACATTTAAAAATCAGCACATACATTTTCAAGCCCTCACATTCAACAGTCAAAAGTGTGGAAGTGCCTTTCGTTTAGACGGTGACGGTGTTTTTGGGGCTTAACAATGCGAAAAACTGAAACCGCTCTCCAAAGTGGAAAACTTGAATATGCTCCGCCGTAGCATGGTCGTCTAACATGGTCTGAAGCAATAGTTGAACTTCGTCTGACCACACTTTTTTTTTTTTTGCTACCAGTAGCCATGTTTTGTTTTGCTTTTCGAGGCGCAGATGAGAAGAAGGAAGATTCTACGCATGCGCCTGGACATAGTGATAATGTATCACAGCGCCACCTAGCCACCTGGCATGCATACTTAATCAAATTCCACACACTTTTGCGTCACCGTATGCACGCAAATTTCCTCCCGAAAACGCTTGTCTGAACGCAGAATAAAAAGTGAAGACGCGATGCCACTTTTGCGTCTTCTGTTCAGACCATCATCATATAAATGTAGCCTAAGATTCACAGTAAAAAAGAATGCAAAAAAGTGGCTTTTAGGCTACGTTTATACGGTGACGATCAAAACAGAAGACGCAAAAGTGGAGTCTCGTCTTCAATTTTTTATCCGCGTTTAGACGAGCGTTCTCAACAGGAAATGTTTGTTTATACGAAGACGCAAAAGTGGACGCAAAAGCCAGCGAAGGGAGGCTGAACTGAAAACAAAAAAAAAACATAACAGCGTCAAGTTACATTTCTAACCACGACTGTACCGGAAAAGAGAACAGAAAAGAGAAAACTTCTCATTAAAATGTTCTAGTTGCGTTTTAAATGAGTTGTTAAGTTCCGCTCCAAACATTTCAGTGACTTGTATTTTTGTTTACATGTTTTTGAATATTGTACTGAAAATACTGTAGTTACATTACAGGAGAATTACAGTGAATTAAAAAATATAAAATCACATCAGGTTTTACATTTGAAGTGCCTCATGCGGAAGTCGCTTATCTTGGCCGTCTGTGTGGCTGTGAGAGTGTGAGAAAGACTTGTACGGGAAGATAAGATAAGATAAGATAAGACTTTATTGATCTCACACAGGAGAAATTTACTTGTCACAGTAGCTCCAGGTAGGGACAGTTTGAACAAGAAGACAAGTGCATGCAGGCAAAAAAAAGGCATAAAGATAGGTGATAATAATAATTTAAAAAAATAAGTAATAAATCAAATAATAATAATAGTAGTGATAATAATAAAAAACAGTGACCGGGAGAGTATTGAAAAAAATTGGAAAAACTATATTGCACGATAGGAGTATTGAAAAAAAAACAACAATATTGCACATTGGGAAAACGATATTGCACGGTAGGACTATACAGTAGAATTATACAGTCTGATGGCGGTGGGGAAGAAGAGAAAAGACCGTAGACGTGTGTGGGTGCGATTTATACAATTGTTGAAATGACTCTTGTATGTTGACTAGAGCTGCTGGTATCAAGGTATGCCGCATCTATGTGACGTAAACTCGTACCGACGTGAGCAGATCTGACCAGTTTTGCGTCTTGGGCAGTTTACACGGAAACGCTACAGCTATTTCACTTTTCCACTCTGGAGGGTGGTTTCAGATTTCTGCATTTTTTGGCCCCAAAAACACCATCACCGTGTAAACGAAAGGCACTTCCGAGAAAATATTTTGTCGTTTTTACCCGTAAGCATTCTCGTGTAAACAGGCCCTTAGAAACGCAAATGTGTGAACACTAAAACTTTTATTGTATTTCTGTAATGTTATTGTACATTTGTGTAATTTTTGTGTAACTTTTTAAGTGTAATTTTTAATGTGTAACTTTTTAAGTGTATTTTCTTTTAGGATGCCTTTTTCACATCTGGCAAAGGGACTTCCGATGCAAATGAGCTCTTATCAGCTAACTTGGGCACATTTACATTGTTTTGATGTTGATTAATGTGCATTGTCCCTTTTCAGTTAAATAAATACATAAATAAATAAAATATTCGCAGGAAAGATCCAAGATGCCAAGACATAAGTAATCGCTCGTGTGACTGAGGAGGACAGAGGCCATTTCCTATTGGACCTTCTCAAAAAGAGTTTTTTTTTAAAAATTATTATTATTATTTTGATTATTGATGACCAATCAGACTGGTTCCCTACAGCATTTCCTGGTTGTTACTAAATTAGATCGTTCATGTCGTGACATCTTAGATATTTGCTGCAAAAAAATAAATTTGAGGGTTTGAAAATGTATGTTGATTTTTAAAAGGTGCACTGTGTAACCTTTCTGGTAGAGGGTGCGTAAAATGCTTTTCTCCTTGGACATGTTATTGCTTTGTCTGGAATGTTTCACAGTTTGGCATTAAACCTTCCTATCACCATGGAGACCAGACCAAGTTACAGGTCAGATCTGTGGAGAGGCAACCCTGCTCACAGTCAGAATATCTGTATTTATAGATTATTTTGAGCATTAAAACCACCTGTAATTGAATAAATGTAAGGTAGAGCTGTTAAATGTCATACTGTGGAACATTCCAGAGCAATGACATATATTCATGGAAACAAGGATGACGGACCCCACAACCAAAAAGTTACATAGTACAATCTTAAAATTTCATAAAAAATAATTAAAACATGTTTTTCGGAGTTAAAAAAAAGTGAGAAATTCAGCAGCATTTCAAATTCAAAATCTGACAAAACAAATGATTTTCCATAAACTAATCTTGTTTGGAATCAGAGAAAGTTTGTATTGTACCTTGTTTTTCCAAATACAAGAGTTGCTCCAAAAATCAACTGACACATGCATTTGTTTTTGATGAATTCCTCTTTTACCTGAAGAACTAAAATCAGATCTAATTATTTGATTATATTTGATTATTTGGTTATTTGGTTATGCGACTTTAACTGGCTATTGACACCTGCATGGAGAAACCATTGTGGCATCAGTATCAGGCCTAAGAGCAAGAGTACTGTGAACATACTGTACCCACCTTAAGCCTTATTCAGACAGGTCAGAGCGGTCATCTTCTTGAGAAAAATTCCATTCTCACCTTTGGCTGTAGAATCCAGGGAGGAGACTATATAGAGCCTTTCCCCTTCCCTATTCAGACCAGGGAGGACTCATCAAAATTCCCCCCACACAGTCAATCTCTGCTGGGGCGAGAGTTGCAGATACAGCCCCTTCTATAGAATGGATTGATTTGGGAGGAGACGCCAGTCACATTGTTAATGGTTGAACGTCTACGTCTCAGATAAATGAGGTGAATTAATGAAAAGATGACAAAAACTGACAGATTTGACAGAAGCTTAACATGGATTTTGTCTTCCAGTTTGATTTTTTTGTGCAGGTTGTTTATTTTTAGGGCCCTGCATTATTGGGCAAGTCCATGTCGCAGTACAAAAATGATGTGAAGATAAGACACTGCATAAATTTATATCAATGGGTGCAATATAAAGCAGTGGTGGTATAATTTATATTTATAACAATATAAATATAAGTATAATGGAGAGAATGGGTGGGATTTTTATTGTTAAATCACTCAGCTGTACTTTTTGCATTTTATATTCACAAACTGCCCAAGACGTAGACCTCCAACCATTAACCAGACCCTCCAGGAATTCGCGATGTTGCGATTTGCAACTTCAACGGAACTTCAGCCAATCCCCGTGAATTCAGGGCGGTGTTGCAATTTTGACCAATCACCGCAACTTTCCCGCAATTTTTACCAATTTTGACCAGTCATCGGCGACGTATTGAACTCACGTCGACCAACTTCCTTCTGCCTTACTTCCGTGTGACGAAACGAAACTGCGGCCGTGTCCACAGTTCGGAGCGTGGTTTGAAGGGGCTCAGACTGCAGTCAAGACTGTGCATACTTGCTCAGCCCTGAGTGCACTCCGCGGACCGCATGGCCGTCTGCAAAATGCGACAGGTCTCGCAACTACGGGAAGCAGGCGCCGACTCCATTTTCTCCCGTAGAAGAAGTAGCGCGCAGTGCATGCTGGGATATATGACTGCGCAAAGTGTGCTTTTTCACAGGCTTGGTCCACGCCCCTATTTCCATGGAAACGACTGCGGTCTTCGGACCACGTGTTAACTGCGCATGGGACAATAAAGAAATGACGCACATGCCCTTCAAACCACGCTCTGAACTGTGCACTCTGGGAATTGGGACACGGCTTCTAATGGCAAAGAAACATGTTTGCAAAAGACCGCGCGAAACAGTCCCCCTCCTAGTAGTCATTTATTTTCGATGTCGGTAAGGTTGTTTTGGGACCATATCTGTGATCTCTGTGTCCTTGTATTATTCTTTGTCAGTAATAACGCAGTACAGTGGTACCTCACCTTACGAAAGACCCTACATACGAAAAATCCAAGTTACGAAACGCCCTCACGTTAAATATTGGTCTCTATGTACGAAAGAAAATTCAAATTACGAAACGCGAAATCTCAAAAATTCGAATAATGCGCGCTCAGATGCACGCACCGCTGTTATCCCCGCTCAAAAAGCACCTTTCTCGGCCTCTTAGCTCTAGCGCCGAACACGCAAGATTTGCAACAAAATGTATTAAATAGTGAAGCGTGGGGGGAGACACGACTCCGGAAGCAGCGCAGAGACCTGAACGCACCGCGCGAGGAGCACGCACCGCGCGAGGAGCACGCACCGCGCGAGGAGCACGCACCGCGCGAGGAGCACGCACCACGCGAGGAGCACCCCTAGTCCTGGTCTGCACAACCGGCACCGGGGCTGCGAGCACGAGATAGAACCGCGGCGCCCGGACCGCGTCCTCTGGAGCCCGAGCCACAAACCAGCCGCACAAAACCAGCAAAAAGCGGCACGTGGTAGTTTAATCCTGGTTTAGTCCAGGTCTAGACCTGGTCCAGTCCTGGTTTAGTCCAGGTCCAGTCCAGGTTTAGACCTGGTCTAGACCTGGTTTAGTTCTGGTCTAGACCTGGTTTAGTCCATGTTTAGTCCTGGTCTAGTCTCTTAGCCAATCAGGACGCAGAACCAATGTTACACTATAAAAAAAAAAAACCTTAGAACGAATCAGGTCTTTTCCATTGAAATAGCTACTCAACTTACGAAAATTTCACGTTACGAAACCACTTCTGGAACGAATTAATTTCGTAAGGTGAGGTACCACTGTATTAAAAATATTACTCAATTTTGATTACAAAAAGGGAAAATCACAACTATTTATCGCAACTTTCACTTCCTCCCGCAACAAAAACCTTAAAAGCACCGCAACTTTCATCGCAACTTTTTGGAAAAGTTCACGCAAATTTTGGCATTTTAGCCCGCAACAATCCCAAAAAATGCCAGTGAAATCCTGGGGGGTCTGATTAACAATGTGACTGTTCAGTGAGTGAATTCTGGAGGTTCTGCGCTTTCACATACATAGTGACATAAGAACATTCTATATTAGCCTGTAGAATGTTCTGATGTCTAATGTTTTAACATGACAAAGAAAAGAAAAAAAGAAAACATGCAAATGGATGCTAAGTGTTTATTGGCTAAAGCCTGGTCATGGCGGCTCAGCACCTGCGGCGGTGGACCCGGTGAACGACCCTGCCCACCCGACGCCTCCTCCTTTGGTGGTGTTTGGGGGCGGGGCCAGAGCGAGCCAATCCTCTGCGAGCGGCGAGCATTAATGACCAATGACGAGATGATGTTACCAGAGACCACCCACGTTCTACTGTGTGACGTCACACCACACCGCCAAAACTTTTCTGCACAAAAACAAGCGGGCAGAAGCGGCAGGTCTCTGTCTGTGGGTCCACTGCTCTGGTCTGATTAGCGGTGTCTCTCCCTCGCGCTCTCTCCAGTGTGGAGGTTTAGGCAAGAGTAAGGTCGTTTCACACCTGCCTTATTTGGTTCGTTTTAAACAAACCAGAGTTCGTTTGCTCCTTTGATTCTGACCTTTTGTTCTGGTGTGAATAAAAACCAAAAATCTCGATCCGGAGCAAACAAGCGAACCGAGACCACCTAAAAAGCTGAGTCTTTGCACGGTTCCATTTGAACCCTGGTGCGGTTCGTTTGAGGTGAGAATGCAGACCGGATTTGATCCGACACAAGTTGGCTTTTTGTACTTAACGAGCTCCTGTCGTATGTCGAGCATTATGGGAAACCAAGGCTGACGAAACGAAACGAAACTTACGAGGCTTACTTACGTTTTGCGTGAAGAGCAAGAGTCAGAAGTTGATGCGCGCACATGAGCGCTGTTCTCCGTAGCCGTCTTGCCCTGTGTCTTCGTTGTTTGGAAATTGATTGTAAAATAGTGTAAACCTCACGATGCTGCTCAAACATTTGTGCAAAATGTAAAAACTGAGCAAACCATATCACTAAGGCTAGATTGAAAACAGCACGTAACACCATTATTCTCCTCCTTCACGTGTTTGGACACGGCGTTTTGACACGGCTCATTTCTGTCCAATGGCTGAGCGACCTCAGCACATGTGCTTTTGTTTATAGATGTTGGTCCACTTGAGGAAAAACTGCAGTGTGAAAGCGAATCACACACACACACACAAAAAAATTGGTCCGGACCAAAGCAAGTGAACTATCAGATTTTCCTGGTGTGAAAACGACCTAAGTAGCCACAGTGTGTGAATCAAAATAAGAACTGTCGGATAACACCACAGCCAATGCACTCATTCCAGATTCATGCTTCTTTTCTTGCTTGGCAGAAGGATCCTGCTGAAGAGCAAACATATTACTCCCTAGAAACTGTTCCTCGAACGCACTTTGACTTGAAGTTGAACTCGCCATAACTGTAGAGCACACAGCTCTGGTGTTATCCATTCATGAGCCTATAGTAGTAACATGGCGCCAGTGGAGAGTTGGAGCTGGGTGGGAGAGAGCAGCTGAATCACAAGAGGTCAGATGTGTGATAAATGTTCATGAAGACCAATCCCTTGATTTGAGTTCGCTCCGAGCTGCGCCCCTGAGACGTTCTTCAGGGCTGCAAAGTAATGGGCAGGAGCAACGTAATGTCATATTTTTTCAAATCATTTAGCATGATAAAAAATATGTCTATGCAGAGACATGTTCAATTTTAAACAGAATATGAAAAATATAGCCTAATACAAAATAACTGTATACATTTTTATCTAGGTCAAATTAAGGAGTGGTGTCAGGCACCAATGAGTAACAGATTTGTGGAGGATTGTGGACTATACCCCCTGAATTCTACAGTTCTCAGTTTGGGATGGCTCTTGCTTTAAGTTTTTGGTGCCAGTGATTGGAGCGTTCAAACAAATACTTCAAGCTGATTGGCTGAAGCAGAACAAGCTGAAAAATCAAACATTGAATCCAGTTCTTCTGCAGGTTTTCCACAAACAAAAGTCTGTATTTCCACTAAAATATGCTGAAGTTCGACTGCTCGCGTCGCCATGTTTGTTTTGGTTCGTTCGGCGCTGGCTGCCTCCCAAAACTCAGTTCTGCTCTGTGATTGGTCAGGTTCAGTGGTGCGGGACCAATCACATGCAAAGGATTCGGCTGAAGCTATTCAAGAGTTTATGAACTCACAAAAATGGTGAGAATTCATTGTGCTGCCAAGGCTCATTTTTAATTCATCAGTGATTATTATTTTATATAGATTATATATTATAATTGATCCAGCCCTTTAAAATGGAATAATAATTTCACTCAGACTCTTACAGGTTTGAGTCCCTCTGTAAATCAGATGAAGAAATTGTGCCGTGTCAACATGACATTCGGTTTAGTCCTGTTTCTACAGTTTCCTGAGCACAAACTGAACAAAATAAAACTGGTCTGTGAGAGACAAAACAGTTTCTGCACAAGACACCACTCCATTCCCCATTATTTCCTCATCTTCTCTGTCCTTTTAAACAATTTCCGTATTATTAAATCCTGGACAATGTCACATAAATGGGTTGTAATTGGTTCAAAGGGAATGATTCTGTATTTATTAAATGTACCATCACTAACATGAGCAAGATGGTGGATTTGTTTATCCAGGTGTTCTGTATCTAACGCATGCAATTCAATGATGTGTTCACAACTGGCAATGATTCTGACCCATTAGATGACACCATATTAACGTACGGTCCTAACAAGGCCAAATATTCTCTGCGCATAATTGTTTATTTGAGTCTCTTCACTATTTCCTGGTAAATTTGCTGATTGCCGAAGATTGCGTCAATACAGTGCAACTTCTTTGTACCGTTCCAGCAGCAATATTTGCACCTTTATACTGACATTTTTACGCTAAATGAAAGCAACTGAAAACTTCTGAACTTCAAAACGCTTTTAATCTTTTTCAATCATTTCCAATTTCATGTTTGTCTTTGCTGCATTAGTTTGCCCATTTTTATATATATTTTTCCTTGTCAAACCCTGCACAGGTGTGAACATTCTATGGAAATGTTACTGCGTTGTCTGGGATGTATTACAGTATCGTATTAAACCTTTCTATCTTCACGGAGATCAAACCAGACCAAGTTACAGGTCCGATCTGTGGAGAGGCGACCCCCGCACACAGTCAGAATGCCTGTTTTTCAAGGTGTTTGTGAACTATGAAAGCACCTTTGAATAAATGTAAGGTAGAGTTGTGTGTAGAATCCCTCAATCGTCCAGGTAGAATCCGTGGCAAAAGGACAAATTCAATTTGTCAACTGGACAAAAGTTTATTTGGTTGAATACGTTTCTCAGCTCATCCAAGCTGCTTCTTCAGTTCTGGTCAGACGCTGGTGGACACTGCCTCTAATATCTGCCTGAAGGGGGAGCTAACTACAATGAAACCACCACACAATGAAACTACCACACCTACTTGTTTTCAGT
Source organism: Paratrypauchen microcephalus (assembly GCA_036785185.1). Classification (NCBI taxonomy): domain Eukaryota; kingdom Metazoa; phylum Chordata; class Actinopteri; order Gobiiformes; family Gobiidae; genus Paratrypauchen; species Paratrypauchen microcephalus. Next base: position 5,795,480 of record JAVJIX010000046.1, on the reverse strand, counting down.
TTTAGCAGAACCATTCAGGGCCATTATGTGTGTTTTCACACCTCTGGACCTGACCTGACTCGTCCTATTGTTTTCTTTGTTTTGATTTAGGTTTGAGGATAGAGTTATAAATAGGAGACAGATCATGTCTGAGACCTCCATTTCTGTTCAAGGAAGGATTCTCTTTCTTGACAAAAATAAAACCCTCTTAAAGCAGTTTTTTTCTCTGGCCAAGATCTTAGACTTAGAGAAACTTTATTGATCCACAAGGGAAATTGTTTTGGGTACGGTAGCTCACTCTTCAAATATATGATATAATACATAATATATAACAGAGAGTAAAACCAAAGAGCAATAGACCTGTGTCAGATGAGACATAATTATATACATAAAATAATGATAAAATATACATGTACAAATTAGGGCTGGTGCATTGTGTTCTGGGCGGCAGATCTGCTGCTCCCGCGACCCAGAAATGGAAAAAGTGGAAGAAGATGGATGGCTGGATAGTGTAATGGAAATCTTACAATAATCATGCATATAATCAGATATATATGTAATGTTTAAGTTGGTTCTGATGATTCTTAATGAAATTGAGTGTCAAGGTTGACACACATTTCATTAAAGGTCCCATGGCATGAAATTTTCACTTTCTGAGGTTTTTGAACGTTAATGTGAGCTCCCCTACCCTGTTTAGCCCCCCCATGGCTAAAAGTTGCGAAATGTCTAAACTGAGCATTTGCGGTCCTTTTCTGGTCCTTAGAAAAAAACACAGCTCAAACGGGCGATTCTGAACAAGGCAACTATGTGACGTCACATCGACAAATGCAGCTCCACCCCCATCTGGATGTCTACACACCGTCTCTGTAAATCACGCCCAGAGAGTTTGGACCGCGAATGAGCTACGCAATGCGAAATGCGTTTTTTTATTTGCCTGGAGGCACGTGCGAGTGTTTCTAGGCTTGGAAGTCCTTTATCTGAGCCTCTGGACCTCTGAAACAGCAGTGGTTTAATTTTATTTTCTGTGAAAATGTGTTTTCTTCATTGAAAAGCCTCTCCTTTCTTCCTCCGCGCTTAAAACACGGAAGTGGGAGACAGCGCACCGCATTTGGCGGCGCATTTGCCCCCCCACCCGCTCCTCCAACCTATCTCTGTCCTTCTCATTTGCATTCAAGCAACAACGCCCAGAATGAGTCGTTCAGAGAGATATTCTGACTCTGACTGTGTACATGTGTCTTTCTCATACACTGAGTCTTGATTTTGAAGAAGGATTCATTTACAGTATTAGGGAACCATTAAGGCGCCATATAAAAGCATCAAGAAGTACCATGTCATGGGACCTTTAAGAATCACCAGAACCAACTTAAACATTACATATATATCTGATTATATGCATGATTATTGTAAGATTTCCATTACAATAGAAAAGTAGTAGTCAAATATAAAATACAGTATCAAATACAATGTACAATACCAGCTGTATACAGCTGTAGGGAATGTTGTCTAGGTAGTATTATATTATCTATTGCACAAGGGTGAAGCTGTACCTCACTGTCCTCAACCAGAACTAAAGCAGCAGCGTGGATGAGCTGCGAAACGTATTCGACCAAATAAACTTTTGTCCAGTTGACAAATTTAATTTCTCCTTTTGTAAGGTAGAGTTGTTTAATGTCATACTGTGGAACATTCCAGGCAAAGCAATGACATATCCACGGAAACAAGCAGGTGACAGACCACTGACCAAAAAAATTACACAAAATATACTGCACCTTTAACATGACATTTCAGTAATCAGATAACTCCAGAAATCAGATTTTGGAGTGCATGTAAGCAGAGCTGTTGAGGTGTTTTCTTTCTCACAGATGGGACAATAGCATCTCAAAGTGTTTATTTCATTACACCGTTGTCATGGGGACAGTGGCACCGGACACTGATTTAATTTCATTTTATTTTTAAACAGGGAAACATAAACTTTAATCAAACCTGACTCGGTTAAAAATAGTTTTCAGCAGCATCCACAGAACAGGACGGAATACATTTATATCAGAGTGGACAACCTCAAAGGCACCACACTACCAACACGCTGAAAATGTCTTTTGGAAAACGGGCCTCAGAGCTACATTAGTGTTGCTCACAAATCAGACTTGTCGTTAGCTCAAAATTACAACCGAATCCAGATTATGTTTGTGGGCGTATGTGGTTCATTTATTATCACATCTAGATTAAAAGGAAAAAGAAGCAGCGGGAAGTAGGCAAAAACTTCAGATCTCACTTCGGTGGAAACCAAGGCTGCGTAATTAATCACATTTTAATCTAAAAAACAATCCTTTCCGTGAGTGATATGCTTGGGGCTTTTTAATAATCGACAAGTCTGCGTCCAAGAATGTGGTTTGGAAACAAAATAAAAGTCAGACTTTTTTTCTCCCTTTTAGAAATTACGGTCATGTGTATTTCTTTAAATTAAATTGAAGATCACGACTGAAAAAAACAAGAAAAAAAACATCAGGATCACATCATTTAAGTCAGACGTCTCCAACTCTCCACCCCCTTCCAAGCAGCTCGCCAGGGGATTTCTGAATCATACACATTGTGCTGTATCACTAAAACGTGATGAATCACCATTGTAAATGTACAGTATGAGTTTGCTGCTTATCTGTGTGCTCTAATAAATGGGTAATGGTTTATGTTTTATAGGCATCCAACTGATCTTATACAGCTCTGGAAAAAAATAAGAGACCACTGCATTTTTTTTCCAGAAATCAGCATCTCTACATGTATTACAGCCATTCCATTCCAGCGTCTGTTGAATTCCAACGCAAACACAAAGCTGAGCTACTTCAGTTCTTGCACCAGGAGTGGAATAAAGTCACCCAAGAACAATGTGAAAGACTTGTGGAGAGCATGCCAAGACAAATGAAAGCTGTGATTAAAAATAAGGGTTATTGCACCAAATATTGATTCCTGAACTCTTCTTAAGTGTAAACATTAGTATTATGTTGTTTTAAAATGAATTTGATCTTGTTTCTTTGCATTGTTTGAGGTCTGGAAACATGTATCTTTTTTGTTATTTTGACCATTTGTCATTTTCTGCAAATAAATGCTCTGAACGATAATATTTTTATTTGGAATTTGGGGGAAATGTTGTCAGTAGTTTATAGACTCAAACAAAAATGTTCCTTTTGCCCAAACACATACCTATAAGTAGAAAAATAAAAAAACTGATAATTTTGCAGTGGTCTCTTATTTTTTTTTCCAGACATGTATATTCTATTTCTTGCGACCACTAAAGTTAGTGTAGTTTTGTAAAAGGTAGCTCACTGGAGGAAACAGGTTGGAGACCCCTGTTATATGTCACATCCCCCAGCCTCAGTGTGAACTTATTGGGTTTCTATTTTAATGTTTTAATTTTTTTTTTTTACAGGCAAGTACAATTATACAGTAGAATCCTTAAACTGGTCTATTCAGTATTTTGTTTGCTGAATATTTTTAGCAATGGCATGATTACCTTTAAATGAATTTTTAAAAAGGTCCTATGCGTGAAGAGTCCCTCAGTTGTCCAGGTAGAATCTATGATAAAAGGAGAAATTCAATTTGTCAACTGGACAAAGTTTGTTTGGTCGAAAACGTTTCGCCGCTCATCCGAGAGGCTTCGTCAGGCGGTGTTTTGTCCTTTGGGTGGACGAGTTTTTGTCTTAAAGTGTTTGTGGGTTTGAAATAAACTGGAATTTCATATTGTCTGAAAATCCTCTGTAGTTTTTCCGAAACGCCGGCCAGGTACGGAATCGCTACCCCTTTCCTCCTGGGTTCGGATTCTCTGTTGTCTTGTTTCTTACCCTTGTCTCTCCAAGAGAGACACGTCCACCCAAAGGACAAAACACCGAGCCACAAACAAAGCAATGTGGTCTACTCCATTCAGTGTAGTGAAGGCTGCAGTGAGCGCTACATTGGAGAAACCAAACAGCCACTTCACAAGAGGATGTACCAACACAGGCAGGCGTGCCAGAGTGGACCGTCATCTGCCGTTCATCTTCACCTAGAAGCCACGGGCCATTCGTTTGAGGACAGTGAGGTTCAGATCTTAGCCAGGGAAAAGAACTGGTTTGAGAGGGGAGTTAAAGAGGCAATTTTTGTCAAAAAAGAGAATCCGCGTTAAACAGAAATGGGGGGGTTAGACATAACTTGTCTCCCATTTATAATTCGATTCTCAAACCAAGTCAAAAACAGACAAAGAAACATTAGGGCAGACAAGCCAGGGCAGAGGGGTGGAGAGGGTCATTAGGCTTGAATAGGGAGGCTAAACTAGATGCCAGAGAAATTTGAAAAACAAAGAGACAGATTAGTTGAGATAGTTTATAATAAGCTAAGCTATGCCTTTATTAGTCCCACAGTGGGGAAATTCCATTTCCATTCCATTTCCATTGCATTTAACCCATCCTGTTATTAGGAGCAGTGAGCAGCACATTACTGCGCACGGGGACCATCTCCATGATCTTCTTGCTTCGGCTTTTACCTATGGTGCATGTTTTGAGTTGGTGGGGGAAACCGGAGTGCCCGGAGGAAACCCACCCAGACACGGGGAGAACATGCAAACTCCACACAGAAAGGCCCAGGCGACCCGGGGATCGAACCCAGACCATGCATGCAAACTCCACACAGAACACACACAGAAAGGTCTGGGCGACCCGGGGATCGAACTCGGAACCTTCTTGCTGTGAAGCATGAGCGCTAGCCACTCAGCTACCGTGCCGCCGTTTCAGAGCTATTTCAGTGTAGTGAGCGCCTCCTAGGGCTGAATGGATATGCTAATACTAGACGCCAGAGGAATTCGTAATACAAAAGAGACAGATTAGTGGAGATAGTTTCAGAGCTATTTCAGTGTAGAGAGCTCCTCCCTGCAGCTAGATATAAACAGGGTCTAACCAGCACTAGAACCAGAGCTGACGAAGCCTCTCGGATGAGCGGCGAAACGTTTTCGACCAAACAAACTTTGTCCAGTTGACAAATTGAATTTCTCCTTTTATCACAAAAAGGTCCTATATTACATAAAATCTATTACTGTGTGATTAAAGCCCACTCTCGACAATGGGTTGAGCGGTCGGATCCACTGACCCGCAGGTTGGCGGTGCGATCCCAGGTCCCAAGCTCCCACAGATGAGTGCTGCCGTTGTGTCCTTGGGCAACACACTTAACCCCACCACGCCCCCAGTGTCTGTGCACACTGGAAGAGCCCCCATGACGCAAAGTACATCAAGGGCGGTTGCATCAAGCGACGTGGGGCTGTCCTCCCGTGGACCCACCACCCGCGGGGGTATCCATGGGGACTGGTGTGCTGTGATCTGGGCAGCGGACCTGGACTGTTGCCCCCGCGACCCGAAAATATGTAGAAAGTGGAAGAAAATGGAAGAAAAAAAAAAAAAGAATTCTGTTACCTCCTCAGAAACATACCTGGAGTCGTGTTTTGTTTCATTCACATGTTTGAGTAACTCTTCATTATTAGTCATTATAATCAGCTAAATATGCAGAATTTATGAATAAAACACACGACTCCAGGTACAGTGTTTTTGATGAGGAAATGTAATGTAGATCAGAAAAATAGCATAATGTTCAGAATCACTGTTGCTGATGTAAATATACTGCACGTTTTCAAATGATAAACAGAAGTTTCCTGTCCAGAAGTAATTTAGCGACCAACGGGTCAGTCTTTAGACCCTCTGCTTCAGTGCACGCCATCGCTGGAAGGAATCTCCGAGAATCACCCGAGTTTAGCTTTGCTCCTTTTCCTCTTCTCTTCTTCTTTCAGCGACCTCAAGAATGGACTTTCTTTTTCCTTACGGACCACGTAATTCCAGCGCGCCGGCAAGTCAGTTACGTTAGAAGCGTAGGGAGTTTGATTGACAACGGCCAATAGATAAACAGGTAGCCCCGTTTTCTCTTGGCTAATGTTTACCTGACCCCACCACATCCACAGCTGATGTGGGCATTTTAAACATAGCCCTATCCTATATTCATTCAATTATGTGATTTTTAAATGCATCTTCATTTCCTAAGAGTCAAGACCTCATGAAATATTGTTACCCTCTTCGCATGTAGTGTTATAGTAGGACCTCTACAATCTATAGAAAATATGAAGTCACATTTTAAGGTTTTAAGATCTCACTGCAACATCTAATCAAGCTGCTGACCCATTCCCCAGCACGATAAAATATTCATCTGGGCTGAACGCAATACTGGATCTATAGCATGGACACATCCATTCTTTATGAGCTATAATCACACTTTCTCCACAGACCCGTGACAAATATTTGAAATGTGATTGAGTTTAAAGCCATTTTCTCATTTCAACAGTGTGCTCAGTGAGGCGTTCGCAAACAGGCTAGTGGACAAGGCAGCTAATGATTGGCCCCATCTCGTCACTGTGTGCAAATGAATTTCAGACACTGTCAACTGGCTGAACGACTAGAGGTTTGAAATGGTACGTATTTTATTACACGTGTATGAAACTAGTATTATTGTAATACGACTCATTTAAAAATACCAATGTAACACAGCAATTTCTTTTAATAAAATAATTCTTACAAGTGAAATGGTACAAAAGAAAGTAAATAAACACGTTAGATTTCCATGAATCTTGGCGACTTACTAGATTTGGGCTGCGTCCCATTCCTCTGTCTTACCCCTTCGTCTTACCCCTACGTAAGCGTTCATGTGAGGGCACGTGAGGGGTGTCCCGATTCTAATTTTGATCAAGGGCTAGGGCCACGACCTTGGGCTACATACCCCTTGAAACGAAGTAAGCTCTCGACCAGACTTGAAACGAAGGGGTACGCGTACAAGCTCAGGCAGGTTTTGGGATCAGGATGGCAGCGTCACATCGACCAGCCAAGGAGTCTCACAAATGTATTTTCAGCAGTTGTAATTATCGATTAACAGTTTAGCATGGTTTAAAATTATGACGCTTATGTTCTACGTTACTTTTAGTGAACTGTTGTTGCGGTTTTAATTGTAGTGATGTCTGTTTAGCCGACGTTATCGTTTTCATCGAACTTTCATGTATAAACAAGCTAGTTTCTTGGTCGAGCTGAGGTACCCGATAATCCTTGACATTTGTTTCCGTTTGTTTGCGTCAATCATTGTCGCCTCTGTAGACGTAGCAGCCAGGTAGAGGCAAGGGATGATGACGCAAACGGTAATCGAGTGGTGTCCCATTTCTTACCCAGAGCCCTCTCAGCTCGGTATCGAGGGGCAAGACAAAGAAGTAGATAAAGGGGTAGGGGAAAGGGTAAGACAGAGTAACGGGACGCAGCCTTATATTGATTTGATGTGTAGTAATGTGGTAATGCTGTAATGTTGTTTCCTTATCAAAAATGTGATGAGGCTTTAGATGTCATCCATGTAGGTTTAACTATTTTAGAGATCTCTCCTGAGCTCTATTCCAACCTTTACGGTTCGCTACGATTCCGTTCAATGCTCCACCCACAAGCCTACGTCATCCATTCTACTACACGACAATTCTCCATAAATATACGAAAACATGATACAAAACTACACACAGCAACTTGACAAACGTGATGTGATGTGCAGTAGTTTCATTAGCGGGAGGCACGCTGATTGTCTTGTGGGAGCGCTCTGAAGGGGGAGTGACTTAACATGGCGAGGAAAGGGAGTGGAGACTCAGAGCAAATTTATAAAACATTTTAATAGAGCTATAATCCCCCATCTTACACGCTGTATAGAGGATTATCCAAGGAATGAGAAATCCAGCGACTTTTTGCCCTTTTTCAAATGTTGCGCATGTGTGAACCCCCCTAAGTAGAAACGCCTCCTCCCACCTCCTCCTTATGCTTACGCTGCTTGTTTAGAGCCGGTTCGTGTTCAGAATCGCTGTTGCTGCTGTAACTATACTGTACGTTTTCAAATGATAAGCAGAAGTTTCCTGTCCAGGAGTAATGTAGCGACCAACACGTCAGTCTTTAAACCCTCTGCTTCAGTGCACGCCATCGCTGGAAGGAATCTCCGAGAATCACCTGAGTTTAGCTTCGCTCCTTTTCCTCTGCTCTTCTTCTTTCAGCGACCTCAAAAATGAACTTTCTTTTGCGGCTAACTGGTCGTGGATTCTTGTCTGCAATTGCAACAAACTTTGTGCAAACTGCGATGAAGCTACAGTTGGAAAAAGCTGCTAAAAACGCTGTGTTGATCGAGTAAACAGTGTCTTGCATCTTGGTTACGTAAACCACTTAATCCCAGCGCACCGGCAAGTCAGTTAGGCTAGAAACATAGGAAGTTTGATTGACAACCTAACCTAATGTTTATCTGGCCCCAGCTAGTCAATAAAAAAAATAAAATAAAATAAAAAGTAAAAAATCCATTTTCATTTTATGCCATAGTGGACTCTCTAACTCAACGCCAGGTTAAAATGGCATGAGAAAGGCAAGATGGCCAGATAAAATCTCATAAACGCTTCCTAATAAAATGTTCCAATATCTCACTGGAAGACGCTTAGATTTACGAGCCCTCTTCTGGTGCCTGGCCCGGCCTCCCCACCAGCATGTTGTTCTTCGGGCTGCAGCTCTCCGGCTCCATCGTCATCACCCGCACAGAATACCCATGAGCCTCTGCTGCCCAGGAGCGATCCAAGTCCACCAGCCCCATGCACTGTTTGCCTGAAGAGACACACAATCATGTATCAGCCAAGAATGAAGAAGGGATAAACGTGTAAATATGGCAATGCAAGAGATGTCCTTATACACCAAATACAACATTAGGTGTTTTAAAGGTGCTATATTATGCAAACTTTACTCTTGTGAGCTTTAAGTCATGTTATAAACTTTCTTTGGTATACTGTGGTCAAGAAAAAGTATCCGACGAAGGCTTTTTGCCAAAACATTAAAGGAATATTAACGTTTTTTACAATCTGAACATTATTTCTGTAATAAAACAAGTTGTTTTACTCACCCATAGTACTTTGGTGTCATTTGGAGCAGTTTCGTAGATGTTGTAGTTTAGCGACATCCGTTAACGTGAGTGCTTGGGGCAGGCGATTGCAGTCACCAAATAACACAATCCTTATCAATTTTCAAATTACAGAAGCTCAATGTCTTGCCCTTGATGAAAAATGTTTGGCCATACCTGGTCTACACTTTCGTTTGAGTCAAAAGTGGCCTTTAATCCGAGATTTAGCCATAGTTTCAAGTAGATGACAGGACAGTGCGCATGAGCTTCTGTAATTTGAAAAGTGATCAAGTTTGTGTTATTTGGTGACTGCAATCGCCTGCCTCAAGCGCTCACGTTAACGGATGTCGCTAAACTACAACATCTACGCAACTGCTCCAAATGACACCAAAGTACTATGGGTGAGTAAAACAACTTGTTTTATAATACAGAAATAATGTTCAGATTGTAAAAAACGTTAATATTCCTTTAATGTTTTATCTGAGATTTTTTTCCGGGGAGCGGGGCGGGGGAGTTTTTTTTCGCTGAAAACGCGCGGTGCCTGCATAAACTGAGCCACACAGACCGATTTTCTGGGCACAAAAAATAAAAATAAAAATCAGCTTGAGAAATGCCATGTGTGGCGTGTGAGCGTGTGAACACGTCGAATTGCGTGTGTCACACTCTCAAAGCGTGAGACTTGAGAGCCCTGAATAAGGTTTGGAAAATCCAGGGCTGAATTTTTCATAACACAGATCAGAAAAAAGAGTAAAAAATATGGTCCCTTTAAGCTTGAAAAATGCCCTCTTAAAACCCAAATAAGTGGAGAATTAAGTGGTTAAGTCTATGGTGCACAAGTCAAAGCTATTGCTATTGTGGTAACACTTTAGTTTAAGAAGAACATATTATTCTACAAGTGGTAATTGGTGTGTTAGGTAGTGGTTATGTGGGCGTTAGGTGGTGTGTTTATAAAGTACTAGCATACATATTAAGGTGATAGTACCTGATATTTTTCCATGTAGTTGAGCAAAATTTGTTGTTTTTACCACTACAGATACAGTATATTGTAAAAACAGCTCTTTGGGTTCAAATAAAATGACTGTGCTCTGTCTGTATCAGATTATAAACTGTTTTATTCAGCCTCAGGGAACCAGGAAGTGAGGTGTGAAGCATGCTAGTTGTAGTTAGCATTACTGTGACGGCCTCTGAGAGTTATTAAAAGCTCTTTACAAAATTAATTCTGGTGAATAATTAAGTTGCTAGGCATGAGTAAGAAAAGAGAGGAATAACTTTGGATTTTGAAAGGAAATGGGAACAAAAAGTAAGAAAAAATACTACAAACTCCACTGCTATTGAAATAAACAATATTTAGAAATATTCATAGTTTGGAAAATCTGCTGTGGGCCTGGCAATAGGCTCTATTCACGCTTATGTCACAAACCAGGAAGACGTTTGGAAACAAGCAATGACAAATTCCGTTGTAGTTCCCGACACTGGGCTCGCCTGTTGACTGTGACAAAACATTTAGTGCCCTCATCTCTTCTAACTGTATGTCCCCAGTGTGCACAGAGTTGTGTGTCAGTGGGGAAATTATGAAAACTGAGGTATGGTTGTAATTGTTGATCAGCCAAACATAACAGAACGCTACAATGACATGTAGATGAAGAAAACTGGACCATTGTCTAATTTTTACTAGGTTTTGTCAGACTTACTACTCCAAACAGAGCCTGCTGGAAGCCGTCATTGCATGTTTCCAAACGTCCTCCTGGTTTGTGACGTAAGCGTGAATAGAGATGATGAACCTGTTCATCATCTCTATTAACGCAGAGGGAAGGGGCTTCACATCGTGGTATTAAATAAAAATCACATAGAGCACATTTAAGGTAATGTCTTATAACATCTGTATGATCCAAAAACATTTGATTTTTTGGGAAAGAGCATTCAGGGAAACGATAAGTTGATGGCTAAATAGTTGTAATACAGTCATACAGAATAAATGTATTAATAGTTGCAGTTTAAACAACACTTTCAGGAGCTTGTGATGGTTTAAGTGTATAATTTTCAACAAAAAGGAGAGTAACTGAAAAGCTGTGGGCTAATGCTAACTAACGTGTGACTGTGTGATAGACTTGTTTAATTAATTAGTCATAGCATTTAGGCCCTGTTTACACATACCCGGGTATCTGTAAAAACTGAGACTTCTCCCTTTGTTTGTGCCTTTCGTTTACACACAAACGGAGATTTTTCCTCTGAAAACGATTCTTTCTAAAAACTCCGGCAAAAGTGGAGATTTTGGAAAACTCCGGTTTTGCGTTTGCAAATCTGTCCAAATGTGTGACAGCGAGCACCTCTGCCCCGCCGAGACAATCCACCCCACCTCACAGGTGCGCCACATCAAGATGCCGATCCGACATCATGACCAGTGCACAGGTGCGCCCCAGACTGCCCACAATAAAAGGCCACCCCGAAATGTGCATTTTTTTTGCTTTATTGGGGGTCTGGGGACTCAGAACCAGTCAGTATCTGGTGTGACCACCATTTGCCTCATGCAGTGGAACACATCTTCTTCGCATAGTTTATCAGATTGTCAATTGTGGCCTGTGGAATGTTGGTCCACTCCTCTTCAATGGCTGTGCGAAGTTGCTGGATATTAGTGGGAGCTGGTACACGCTGTTGTATACGCCGGTCAAGCACATCCCAAACATGCTCAATGGGTGACATGTCCGGTGAGTATGCTGGCCATGGAAGAACTGGGACATTTTCAGCTTCCAAGAATTGTGTACAGATCCTTGCAACATGGGGCCGTGCATTATCTTGCTGAAACATGAGGTGATGTTCATGGATGTATGGCACAACAATGGGCCTCAGGATCTCATCACGGTATCTCTGTGCATTCAAAATGCCATCAATAAAATGCACCTGTGTTCTTCGTCCATAACAGCCATTGAAGAGGAGTGGACCAACATTCCACAGGCCACAACTGACAATCTGATAAACTCTATGCGAAGAAGATGTGTTGCACTGCATGAGGCAAATGGTGGTCACACCAGATACTGACTGGTTCTGAGTCCCCAGAGCCCCAATAAAGCAAAAAAATGCACATTTCGGGGTGGCCTTTTATTGTGGGCAGTCTGGGGCGCACCTGTGCACTGGTCATGATGTCGGATCAGCATCTGGCACACCTGGGGGTTGGGATGGATCGTCTCGGCGGGGCAGAGGTGCTCGCTGTCACTCATTTGGACAGATTTGTGAACAATGTTTGAGAGAAATGGTAGTGTTGTGTATCTGGAGTGAATTTTGGATCTTTGGGTCCATTTCAGGAAAAATGGGAGCAAAAAGAAAAGTGTTGCGTTTATATTTTTGTTGAGTGTACTAGTGTACGTGTACATGGGGCCTCATTTTGGAAAAGAGAGAGAGACAGATATTCATTTCTCAACATACCCGGGTATGTGTAAACGTAGCCTTATACAGCACCTTTCAAGACACCCAAAGTGCTTTACAGTTCATTGTTCGTTCATTCCACACTTGTAGCCATTGTTGCCCTGGGGTAGACTGATGGAAGCGAGGCTGCCAATCTGCAACATCGGCCCCTCCGACTACCACCAACACTCCTGCACACTTCACTTTCTTACTAGGCAATGTGGGTGAAGTGTCTTGCCTAAGGACACAACAACAGTTTTTTGTGACTGGCGCCCCCCTGTGGCACCTGGTGTTCCAGCGGTCTCCCATCCAAGTACTAACCAGGCCCGGCCCTGCTGAGCTTCTGAGATCTGACGGGATCAGGCTTTGACAAACAGGTATGGCCACAGCACAAATCATCTGACCTGTTGTACTTTCAGCTAAGTTAGTTCACATTGCATTAAAACAAAGCTTTGATTAAAGTATAACAAATCCTCAGACAGAGCAGTACCTACAGTTAGCATCACATCCCCAGGGAATGTTGAAGAGATCGCTGCCAAGTATCAATAACCACTGCCAAAGATCTGATTAACTTCTTAGGATGTCTATTAGTACTAGTTAGCCATGAACATGCAGTAAAACAAAAGTTTTACTGCAATGCCAAGATTGTGGACTGAAAATTCTAGAACAATTACACAAGATCCACTCAAATCCACAGGAATGAACTGTTTGTTTGCTACCAGACTGTTGGATTTAGCGGGGGAAAAATCCAGTTTTAAGTCATTAATTTGAAGAGTGGGGGAGTAGAATAGCATCACATCTTTCAGCTTTTATATTAGACTGAGATAAATGATAAATACTTAATTTGCTAACAATTTCACAACACATTTGGTTCTCAAAGGGCCCATATTACACTGTTTATGATCCATGTTATAATGTTTCCTCATCAAAAATAAACCGGTAGTTGTGTTTTGTTTCATTCACACATTTAACACACAAACCCCCTGCATACACTTGTATAGGCACGGAACATTTTGAGCTTTGGAGATATAGACAGACTGATAATAAAGAGTTACTCAAACATGTGCGAATGCAACGAAAAACAACTCTGCTCTGGACAAGTTTTTGAGGAGGTAACAACTGTAAAGCGTCTTAAAGCTCACAAAAATCCATTTTATGTAACATAGGATCTTGAACGTTTATGCACTCTTCAGTATCATAGTTCTATTGTGACACTTTACACCCAAGCGCCCCACCTGCTCAGGATTTGACGACATTGCACGGACAAATCTATCAATAGTCAAGTGACAAAAAGTCTGACGAACTGTGTGAAAAGATGTGACACTGCTAGCTTCTGAGAGCAGCTCATTATAGAAAGAAAAGAATGCAAGAAAGAGAAAGAAGCGTCATCAAATATCAGATGAGTGCATTTTGGTTTCTGTACATTTGAGTCCTATTTGGCACGTTCTTTTTGATATTTAAATTATTTAGAATTTTATTTATTGAGAATTTTGCTTTTTTTTGTGTGAGAAGTAATTTCATTTGTGGATGAATAAAGGTTCAGGTCTATTCAAAAGGTATTAATATGACTTCTCTTCTCTTAATGTTAATTTCTTGATGATTATATATCATTTTGTGATTTTAATGTCTTTCTGATTCTGTAAAGCACTCTGAATTACTTTGAGTATGAATTGTGCTATTGATGCATACATACAGTACATACATTTGCCTTGCCCGTTTTCTTCATTTTTCAAGGTGAAATTGTTATTATTGTTTATTTATAATTTATCTGGAGTGCGGAAAACAACTGTACAATATAGGGGAACTTTTGTCCTTTTCAAATAGTCCTTCGATGAGGGAAAAGAATTATAACAAGGTTGAACGCATTCAATTTTGCACAATATAGCCCTTTATTGCATTTACCGGCCTCGTCTAAAATGAGTTACAAAGTCCCTGAACAAAAAGTGAGTGAAAATAAGCAATAATACTGGTACTAATAGTGCCCATTGACATCCAGTATTTTGAAAGAATTACCAACTTTACAGAAAATGTTCATTGTGCTGATATATACTGTTGATGTAAGTCGGGCCGCAGTGGTTAATGGGAACAATTTAACTTGATTAAACTCAACTCGACTAAAGGGCTCATATTATGCAATTTTCTGATCTATTTAATAACACTGGTCTACACATTTTTGGACTTGATCTGCTTCTGAGATAAATGTGGCTAAATTTCATTTATACTGATAAGATGAACTGAAAATCAATTGATAACTGTGCTGGTTAGCTAATGTATTCAAGATATGCAATGATATAATAATACATATTATATATATATTGATAAATGTTAAAACTTTAGACATATTAAAATGAATGTATTGGAATGTGCAGACAGGCTTTCAGATAGAACTGGTTGCTTGTAGACACACTGTACCTTCTGAAAACTACAGTTTTTACCTTATTTTGAATAAATTTCCTATTTTGACCAAATACAATATCTTGGAAACTATAGCCAATCAGCACTTCTGACTTACTTTTTCTTTATTAATGAGCTAAACCAAGAAAAATTTCACTACTTTTGTTCCGGAAGCATTTTGCTTATAGACCAGTGATGTTTTTCCTCATCAAAAACATATCTGGAGTTGAGTTTTGTCATTCACACATATTTAAGCAACCGTTTATTATTAGTCTGTCTACATCTCCAAAACTCAAGATGCTCTCTTCCACTTTGTGATATCATGAAAATATGGCTCCATTAATGTACAACAGAAAGACAAATGGCATGTGACCGGTTTTCTGGTGGCCGGTCACATATGTTTTTTATAAACAAGGGTGTTTTCACATATAGTCCCCTGAGACCACCTCCCGAGATGGTCTCAGTTCAGTTCGTTTTAAAGGGGTCTGAGTGCACTTAGAGTGTTCACATATAAACCTATAATGCTCAGTTAGCGATCTGAGTTCGCTTTTAACGCTGAAAGGGACCTAAGGGAAGTGTGAAAACACCCCAAGTTGACTGAAAATATAGGCTATGTCCCATTACTCTGTCTTACCCCTTGTCCTTCCCCTACCTCTTTATCTACGTCTTTGTCTTGCCCCTCGATACTGAGCTGAGAGGGCTCGGGTACGAAATGGGAAATGGGACACCACTCGATTACCGTTTGCATCATCATCCCTTGCCTCTACCTGGCTGCTACGTCTACAGAGGCGACAACAATTGACGCAAACAAACGGAAACAAATGTCAAGGATTATCGGGTACCTCAGCTCGACATAAAAACTAGCTTGTTTATACAGTTCAATGAAAACAATGTCGGCTAAACAGACTAAACATCACTACAATTAAAACCGCAACAGTTCACTAAAAGTAACATAGAACATAAGTGTCATAATTATAAACCATGCTAAACTGTTAATCGTTAATTACAACTGCTGAAAATACATTTATGAGACTCCTTGGCTGGTCGATGTGACGCTGCCATCCTGATCCCAAAACCTGCCTGAGCTTGTAGGCGTACCCCTTCGTTTCAAGTCTGGTTGAGAGTAGGGATGGGCATTCGGTGAAGTTTTCTTCGTCGATTATCGGGAGAATTAATGAGTAATAATCGGTTAATCGTTAAAATATTTTGTATTAAAAAGACAACAACCATTCACTCGTGTGTCCGCTTTTACTATGTCTGCCGAGGCTGTGGGAACAGGTGCTTCTCCACGGGAAAGTAAATCTGCAAATCAACATGCGTAGAGGTGGATTAAAGCGAGGCGACACGCATCCTGCAGCCTCTGCTAGCGCGCTTGGAGTTAGCCGCTTTGGGATCCGAGCTAACCACTGCTAGCCCGCTGTCTCTGTCCTACCTCCTCCACACAACCCAGCCGTATCTGCAGCAATATATTAAGTCGTGAAAACCTTTGCCCTCCACGGCACTGATGGGGACTGTTTCGATCATCTTCGCTATCAGTTCGGTGACCTTCTCTGCTCATTGAGCACTGCAGCTCCTCCTGGTCTGTGCTAGCGCAGAGTCCAGGCTAGCCTGTGATAGAGATGATGAACCGCCGCCACCTTCTTTTACCAGACTTGGATGCGCGGTGTTCAAATGATAAATCATTTGTGTTGTCGATGAGGTATATTTGTATGCTGCATTGCAGTGCTTGCAGTGCGCTTGGTCATTTTCTAAATAAAAGTGGTCCCACACAACACTTCGCCGCGACCTCTTCATGTTTTGGCAATTGACCTACGGAAGCTCGCATATATCAACTGAGGCGCGCCAACTGAGGCGACTGGTTTTTTTGTTTGTTTGTTAATTTGTTTTTTTACATTGGTTTGTCGACGAAAATGAACTTGCTCGGTGAAATTCTTAATTATCAATTATCGGTTAATCGATTAATTATCGATTAGCTTACTTCGTTTCAAGGGGTGTGTAGCCTGAGGTCGTGGCCCGAGCCCTTGATCAAAATTAGAATCAAGACACCTTTTGCCCTCACATGAACGCGCAAAACCAAGGGGTAGGGGTAAGACAGAAATGGGACACAGCCATAATCTCAAACGAGTCAAATACTAAAATAATCATTTGTCATAGCTCTAGATCAGGGGTCGGCAACCTTTACCACTCAAAGACCCATTTGGACCCGTTTCACACAGTAAAGAAAACACTGGGAGTCACAAAACCCATTTGAAATTTAAAATGAAATAACACTGCATATAACGCCTTTTTTTGCTTTTGTGCCATAGAATTACATTTTGAAAATGAATGAACTAAAATAAAATACATTTTAATTAAATACAGTGGTCCCTCACTATAACGGGGTTCACTTTTCGCAGCCTCGCAGATTTTTTTATTCCAATTTTTTTATAGTGTATCAACGCGCATTCTGTTCTGCGTTTGTCGTCATTCTCCTCCGTGCCGTGTCTCCTGAACAGTACAGAATGCATTCAGTTTGCCAAATTTATATAAATGTTCGATGGCTCGCAGTGTGACTGAAGTGCTGTATGTTTGCAAGTTTTCTCCCCGACAAAACCCGCGACAGCGAAGCGGCGCCAGGACGAAGAGGCTCGGTCAGAGGAACTGTGAAATACATGCAATATGTTTAGGGCCTGAAAACAGGTTTGGATCTTTGGTTTCATTCTATAATACTGTGATTTTTTGTTGAAAATCTACAAAATTTGAGAGAAATGTGAGAAAATGTCCATGCCAGTCTGAGAAAAGTGTAGAATGCGTGTTATTTTTAGAACATAACCACCACGATAAACGAGGGACCACTGTACTGAGCCACATCAGAGGGATCAAAGAGCCGCAGGTTGCTGATCCCTGGGCTAGATGTGAGCACACACTGTTTTTACCATATACATATATATGTAAACATTCCACACAGCACATCAGAGTAACAAAGATCAGTGAATTAAGACAAAAGCTTGAAAAGAAGCATTTCACCGAGTGTGCGAATACTCAGAAAGCACTTTATGGGAGCCGATAAAACGCATTCTTCTATACAGCCATCTCTCCAACCCCATAATGCAGGATCTTCAGGGAGCAGTGGTCCCTGCAGTAAGTGGAGCTTATAGAAAATGGATGTAAAGAAGAACTAAGGTGTTATTATGCCTGCTAATGGCTGCAGTTTTACCTAAGCCCTGCTCAGATGATCAGATGAGCATCGCGTCGTCCCCAGGGGAACGGCGGAGTGATGTAATTATCACCTGTGCGGCTCTGAGCAAAGGGCTGCTGAGGAAAGTTTATCCACCCACTGTTTCAATAATAATTACTCTCAGACCTGCATTTTCTGTGAGGAATAGAGGGAGTTTTTTTTTTTTTTTAAAGAATGTATAGGGCAAGCCGATTGCTAACCAAGTCCTCACTACAGACAATTCAGGCTGCAAGATTAATCACAATATATGAAGAAAAATACCTAATTTAATTGTCAAATCACAATTACTGTAGCTTGGTATCCTGTTTCCATGGAGACATATCCCGGTATAAAACCTTCTAACTGTTAACACCTAAAGAAATAAAAAGTGCATGTAGTTTTTCTTTAAAGTGTGAATAATAATAAAGAGGTATGTGAGGTATGGAGGGAGTTTTTTTTTTTTTAAAGAATGTATAATACAGTAAGACCACATAAAGTAAGTAAGTAAGACCACCCCCAAAATAGTATAAACCGGATTTCAATCATAACCAGTGGTGAAACATAATAAAGAACAATAGTAAAGTGCTTTTAAAGCGAATACTTTTTACTTTTATTTCACTACAGAGAAGTGAAGATAAGTTATATGAACTTTCTACTCAACTACATTTGTTTTTTTAACTGAACTGATAAGCAAAAGTATATTTTATTATTGTTTGAGCCCTGCTGAAAGGCTAAGGGTTTATTTTTAACATGTTCAGAGTTTTATAGATCTTAAAAGTAATTATTATTATTTACAAGGTTAATTATAAGAGAGAGAGGAGTCAGTACATCAGTGTCTTCCAACTATTTTTACCCCATGCCAGGCAAAAACCACCTGCTTTTAATAATATATTACTATTACATTTGCTTGTTTTAATTATATGAAATATTATAATAATTCATCTTAAAATCGTACACTTTACCACAGTTAGTGTTTTTTAGATTATTCCAAGCACCCTCTAGTCAAGTGCTCACGTATCCTGAGGGGTCCATGCTCATTAAAAAGAGTGTCGTTTTTGGGTTTTTTTTCATTGTGGTACTGAAATCATTGTAGGGTATCAAGCTGTTTCCCTTAGAATAAAAATAAGAGTTGGACATTTTGGTTGTGACGCTACCCTGTGGTTTTTCTTCAATAACTGCAAAATTCTTCAATAAAATCACAAATAAATCGGCCTATCACAAAGTCAAATTTCGCTTTCAGATTTAGTTTCTTTGCAGAGAGAAATGAGTCAGCAGAGTCACACCAACATTTCACTAATTCCTCTATAATCCCGCTCTCAAATTTACTTTTCCATTTTGCTGCGTGTGTCCTCCCAAAGTCTGTCGTCAGCAAAGTCAACAAATACAGCCATTTCTAAGTTGTTTAGCTAACTGCACTTATAACTGTGCTATTTTGCAGTTTTACCCCCAGACAACCCATTTAACCATCAACAACAACAAAACAGTTTAAAGTTGTTATGTTCAATTCCTCTAGCTGAAATGTGTTGTTGCTGAACTGAGGAAAGTCATGCCAAGTGTGCATCCACCACCAGGTTTTCCCTAAGTGCACTGGAAGTACAAGATAATTGAGAAAAACTAGAGTAACTGAATCCGTTTTGCTAATAAATACAAAATCAGTTTAATTACAATTGGGCAACTAAACAAGTTTAAATCAAGATAGAGATTCATATTTTATTATTATTATTATTATTATTTTTTAACTGAGAAGTATACACCCAATCCTCAGACAGAAATATAAAGTAATTTTTAAATCAATTCATCCAAAACTGTCTTCTCTAAGCATTCAAAAATACTGAATTTGCTTTTTTGCCTAAATTGTTATGTCACAGGTAAAAATCCAAACTTCCGCATTTCTGTGCCCTAGTGGCTTCATTCGTTTATTTTCTAATTGTTCGTTCACTTTGCTGACAGCACCTAAACACCTGGTTGGAAATGGAAGTGTAGTTTGTGAACTGTGTTTTAGTCCTCAAAGTCTCTTATTTTTGTAGATTTTTTTTAGAGATAGTCTTTTATATTTTGCTCTTGACTGTAACAAAATTGAGTAGTCTTAGGGCCAATCCCATTTCTAACCCCTTCCCCCTTGGAAGTCAACCCCTACGAATTGGGACACCCCTTCAACAATCCCATACGTCATCAGCAGTTTTCGCCAGCTTTTATGTAAGCAGACTCGACAAGCTTTTGCCAGAAATCCAACATACTTCTTTGGTCGTGGTAGCAGCCATCTTGCCGGTTATTCGCAAGCCATTCTGGGAAATTGCTCACACCCCTCCGTTTGGAGTGTGCCTCTGAAAAATCTTCGTTTGGAGGGGTATATAGCCCTACCACTTTCCCCAACCTCTCTGGCATAACGGGAACCAAGACACCCCTACCCCTACACGAGAACAAGCAAAACGGAGGGGTAGCCTTAGTCTACTTCTTCACACTACATCTCTGGAAAAAAAATAAGACACCAGTGCATTTTTTTCTGAAATCAGCATGTCTACATGTATTACATCCATCATTCCATTCCAGCATCTGTTGAATTCCAACACAAACACAAAGCTGAGCTACTTCAGTTCTTGCACCAGGAGTGGAATAAAGTCACCCAAGAACAATGTGAAAGACTTGTGGAGAGCATGCCAAGACGCATGAAAGCTGTGATTAAAAATAAGGGTTATTGCACCAAATATTGATTTCTGAACTCTTCTTAAGTGTAAACATTAGTATTATGTTGTTTAAAAATGAATTTGATCTTGTTTCTTTGCATTGTTTGAGGTCTGAAAACATGTATCTTTTTTGTTATTTTGACCATTTGTCATTTTCTGCAAATAAATGCTCTAAACGATAATATTTTTATTTAGAATTTGGGGAAAATGTTGTCAGTTTATAGACTCAAACAAAAATGTTCCGTTTGCCCAAACACATACAGCGGTACCTCACCTTACGAATGACCCAACAAACGAAAATTTCAAGTTACGAAACGCCTTCACGGTAAATTTTTGTCTCTAGATATGAAAGAAAATTCAAGTTACGAAATGCGAAATCTCAAAAATTCAAATAATGCGCGCTCAGCCACACACATTATACGCTTTTCTCAGACTGGATTTAAACTTTTCTCACATTTGTCTCTCGTTTAAACACTCAAACTTTCATAGATTGTCAACAAAATTATTAACAGTGAAGTGTGGGGGGAAGGGGGAGGGGGGAGAAGACTGCGCTCTGACACGTGTGATAGCGCAGCATGACCCGGCGCGGAGCTGACAGCAGGTCTAGACCAAGGTCTAAACCTGGACTGGACCAGGACTAAACCAGGACTAAACCAGGACTAAACCAGGACTAAACCAGGACTAGACCAGGACTAGACCAGGTGGATTAAAGCGCTGCGCGCGGTCTATTTCCTGGTTTCGTTTCGAGTCACGGCTGAGGGGAGCAGCGAGGAGGGGACTGCACACAGTCTGAGCGCATGAACGCATGAACGAGACCCATGCAAGAGCCGCCGTGGTCTACACCTGGTCAGGTCTAGAGGAGGTCTAGAGGAGCCGCGGTGATCTGGACTAAACCAGGACTAAACCTGGACTAAACCAGGAGGAGCTGCGGTGGTCTGGACTAAACCAGGACTAAACCTGGACTAAACCATGCATGGGTCTCGTTCATGCGCTCAGACTGCGTGCAGTCCCCTCCTCGCTGCTCCCCTCAGCCGTGACTCGAAACGAAACCAGGAAATAGACCCGCGCGCAGCGCTTTAATCCACCTGGTCTAGTCCTGGTCTAGTCCTGGTCTAGTCCTGGTCTAGTCCTGGTCTAGTCCTGGTCTAGTCCTGGTCTATTCCTGGTCTATTCCTGGTCTATTCCTGGTCTAGTCCTGGTTTAGTCCTGGTCCAGTCCAGGTTTAGACCTTGGTCTGCCGTCAGCTCCGCGCCGGGTCATGCTGCGCTATCACACGTGTCAGAGCGCAGTCCCCCCCCCCCACACACACACTTCACTGTTAATACATTTTGTTGAAAATCTATGAAAGTTTGAGTGTTTAAACGAGAGACAAATGTGAGAAACACGCAGAACACAAAGTTACACTATAAAAAAAGTTACACTATAAAAAAAAAAAAACTTGGATCGGGGCCTTGGAACGAATCAGGCTTTTTCCATTGAAATAGCTACTCAACTTACGAATTTTTCACGTTACGAAACCACTTCTGGAACGAATTAATTTCGTAAGGTGAGGTACCACTGTACTTATAAGTAGAAAAATCAGAAAAACTGATAATTTTGCAGTGGTCTCTTATTTTTTTCCAGAGCTGTATGTGGTCTTAGACTGTAAAATGTCAAATGGTAAATGATAACTTTTATATAGCACTTTTCCACCTTCAAGGCACTCAAAGCACTTCATCAAGGAACCACTCACCCAGTGACACGCTCGTACATTCAAACTGCCAACCTGTGGGTCAGTGGATGTGACTGCTCAACCAATGATGTTTATGTCGAGAGGTGGATTCGAACTGCCAACCTTTGGATCGGTGGACAAATATTCCATCCATCCATCTTCTTCCGCTTCTCCATTTCTGGGTTGCGGGGGCAGCAGTCCAAGAACACAATGCACAATGCGGTGGACAAATTACCAAATACTCCACCAACAGCCTTAGCTACTTTCGCCCTATAATAAAGTCAAGTATCGTTATCGGATTAAAAATAAAAAATGAAATAGTGTAGGAACAACCCTAGAACCAATGCGCCCTACACTTCTCCATAAGCTCAAACAAAATCCTGCTGAGGACTTAAAGTAGCCGTGAGCCTGGCCCGGATCTGCCTTGTAAACACACTGGCTTTAAAACCAAGGCACAGACTCTTCACATTTGTGTCAGGCCTCATTAGGATTTTCTAACCCTGCAGATCAATGTCCCTCTGATCTGGTCCCATCGCACTTTGAGGAAGCCTTCAAAGTTTCACACCGTTTTAACTTGTGTCATGTTAAAACCTACGCATTGTAAGCTTTATTTCAATTCATCCTCTCTTTTATTACCGCGATCCCAGGCATTAGGAGCACTCTCAAATCTTTCCAAGTCTCTTAGGATATCCCTTTGAACGCTGACTTCAAATGCATTGTGCAGTTTAGCAGGTGACAGAGAAGGTAAATAGTCCTATATAGTCAAGAGTTGAAGTCGCGCACACAGGAAAGCAGGCAGGCTGAGACAGGTGATCAAATATGGCGGAGGGATACGCTAACTGATCTGGAGCAGAAGCCACAGTGACAGGCGATGTCGGGTACGTTTTAAAGGCCTTACATTTGAAGAGGCATTGGGGAGAAAGCGCGCGTGCACGTGCGGCGCCTTCACGCGCAGCTTTGATTAAAAAAAAAAAGGACGAGAGCAGATCTCCCAGTTGTATTCGCCGCTCTCCCTCAGCTGTTGTCTCCAGATGCTCAGACTCAAACTGTAGACAGAAACACAAGACGGTTCCCAGGCATGTCCAAAGCCCAGATGTTTACTTAAATGACATGGTGAATCAGAGAACCAGTGTCAGGATTTGTCTTGTTACTGTCAGTGTAAAGAATCAAGTGCTGTGTTAGCCTGTTGAAGTACAGTGTGTGGTTTAAAGAAGTCTAAGGAACGCTGCACAATAAAGACATATATTGTGCAGCGTTCCTGTGCCTTTTAAAGATCCCATGACATGGTACTTCTTGATGCTTTTATATGGCTCCTTAATGGTTCCCTAATACTGTAAATGAATCCTTCTTCAAAATCAACACTTAGTGCATGAGAAAGACACATGTACAGAGTCAGAGTCATAATCTCTCTGTCTGAACAACTCATTCTGGGCCTTGTTGCTTGAATGCAAATGAGAAGGACACAGATTGGTTAGAGTGGGTGGGTGGGTGGGTGGGGGGGGGGGGGCAAATGCACCGCTGGTTCCTTGTGTTAGCGGTGCGCTGTGCCTGGCCCCACTTCCGCGTGTGTAAGCGCGAAGGAGGAAAGGAGAGCCTTTTCAATGAAAAAAAAAACACATTTTCACAGAAAATAAAATTAAACCACTGCTGTTTCAGAGGTCCAGATGGTTGGGTAAAGGACTTCCGAGCCGAGAAACACTCGCATGTGCCTCCAGGCAAATAAAAAAACGCATTTCGCATTGCGTAGCTCCTCCGCAGTCCAAATTCTCTGGGCGTGATTTCCAGAGACAGGTGGTGGAGATCCAGACGGTGGTGGAACTGAATTTGCATTTCTTTTTTCGATCTGACGTCAATAAGGTGCCTTGTCCAGAATCGCCCATTTGAGCTGTGTTTTTTTCAAACGCAGAAAAGGATTGCAAATGCTCAGTTTAGACATTTCGCAACTTTTAACCATGATGGGGGGGGGCCCTAAACAGGGTAGGGGAGCTCACATTAACGTTCAAAAACCTCAGAAAGTGAAAATTTCATGCCATGGGACCTTTAACGTTTCAACGTTTTCGACCAAACAAACTTTGTCCAGTTGACAAATTGAATTTCTTCTTTTATCATGGATTCTGCCTGGACGACTGAGGGACTCTTCACGCTTACAGTGTTCTGTTTTGAGTTGATTGTACATACTTATTATTATTTATCTTAATTTTTGATGCATGCTCTTTTTTCCAACTGTTTCTGAAACTTGCGTTGTTACACTGCAATTTCCCCATTGTGGGACAAATAAAGGATTATCTTATCTTATCTTATTCTTTGAAAAACAGCAATATTTGGCAAGTTTGTCTCAACAAAATGTAAGAGGCTGAGGCAAAACGCTGAGGACTCATTTCCCTGTCAAATTTCCTTCTTCAACACTGACTTTCCTTTCCTTTTTCAACACTGACTCAATAGGCAAAGGGGAAAAATAAAGCATATTCGTAAATTAGCAGATTATATTTAAAACATCCTATATTACACAAAATTGGTGTTATAATGCTGCTTCCTCTTCAAAAACACACCCAGAGTTGTGTTTATTAGTCTGTCTCAAAATACTATGTCATGTAGCGGTAGTTTTCAAGCTAACAGCTCCTTTTACCTTTAGTTCAGTAGAGATTGGCAATTTCAGGGCTGAAATCTTCCAATTTATTCTAGTGGAGTTTAAAAACACAGTGGGGTGCTTCTAGTTGTACCACATGACATCACAAGCTGGAACAGACTATTTTCCATTTGAGGGAAGAACTCATCTTAAATATGCAGAGTTTGTGTATTAAACATGTGTGAATGAAACAAAACACAACTCTAGTTATGTTTGTGAAAAGGAAACAACATTAGATAAAAAAAATATATACATATTAGAAAAAAAACAACAACTGCTGATTGCTAACCAAGTCCTCACTACAGACAATTCAGACTGCAAGATTAATCACAATACATGAATAAAAATACTAAATTTAATGGTCAAAGTTACCAATTCACAATTACTGTAATTTTCAATAGCTTGGTATCCTGTTTCCATGCAGACATACTGTGGCTACATTTACACATACATGTCTCTCTCCATTTTCCAAAATGAGGCCCCGTTTACACGTACACTGGTATTTTTAAAAACAGAGACAATTCCCTTCGTTTGTGCCTTTCGTTTACACACAAACGGCGAATTCACCTCTGAAAACGAAGGAGAACACTCTGCAAGCCAATCAAGCACTTTTCATGCG
The DNA here is from genome assembly GCA_036785185.1 of Paratrypauchen microcephalus. NCBI lineage: Eukaryota > Metazoa > Chordata > Actinopteri > Gobiiformes > Gobiidae > Paratrypauchen > Paratrypauchen microcephalus. Next base: position 5,769,923 of record JAVJIX010000046.1, on the reverse strand, counting down.
TCAGATGTCTAAAACTCCATTTATCTCACTTTACCCGCAAATGCGAAACCGGAGTTTTCCAAAATCTCCACTTTTGCCGGAGTTTTTAGAAAGAATCGTTTTCAGAGGAAAAATCTCTGTTTGCGTATAAACGAAAGGCACAAACGAAGGGAAAAGTCTCCGTTTTTACAGATACCCGGGTATATGTAAACAGGCCCTGTATCCTGTATAAAACCTTCTAACTGTTAACACCTAAACTAATTTAAAAATGCATGTAGTATTTCTATAAAGTGTGAAGAAAGTGGAATCTTACATTTGAAGTCTAATCAAAGTCAGAAATCAAGGACGTTCAGCTCTGACCAGAAGCATTCAGAACAACCGTCTGCATAATTCGTCACCTTAACAGGTGGCATGTGAACAGTTGTACAGCTTTGAAACATTTTGGTTAATCACCCTACCAGTGTGCACCCTTACAATGGCTGGCATTATTTATAAATTGTACAGAAATGGATAAATAAGTATGAGTGATTTTCTTATTATTACTGGCAGCAGTTCAAAATGTGTTTCTCCACCTCTTCTGAACCGGGTCTTGTTAGAAGAAGTTGAAATTCTGCTGCTTAAAATCTTGCCAATTCCATATAAAGACATTTTAAAAGGTCTTATATTGTGCAAAATTGACTGTTGTGAGCTTGTAGCCATGTTAGAACATTGTTACCTCATCAAAAACAGAGCTGGAGTTCCCACATGTTTGAGTAATCCTTTATTTATCAGCCTGTTTGCCTCTCCAAAGCTCAAAATGCTCCTTTCCACCTGATGCTGTGATATCAGGAAGTTGTAGTTTTCAAGTTAAGAGCTATGTTTTACCTTTTCTTCAGTAGAGATTGTGAATTCCAGGTCTGAAATCTTCAAAATTATTCTAAAGAAGGTGTATGGAGCTTAAAAACACAGTGGAGCACTTCACTTCCTGTATTGCCACATGACATCACAGGGTAGAACAGAACAAAAGAACAAAAACCCAGCTTAAATATGCAGGATTTGTGTGTTGTGTGAATGGAAAAAAACATAACTTCAGGTTTGTTTTTGAGGAGTAAACATTACAACATACAGCTCTGGAAAAAAAATAAATAAATAAGAAAATAAGGAACTGATTTTACTACTTATAGGTATGTGTTTGGGCAGAAGGAACATTTTTGTTTGAGTCCATAAACTACTGACAGCATTTCCTCCAAATTCAAAATAAAAATATTACCATTTAGAACAGTGTTTCCCAACCAGGGGTACGCAAGCACACTGAAGAAAAGAGAAAATGCCTGAAAATTAAAATTTCAAATTAAGGAGATGAAATACAATGATTTTCATTTAATAATCTGTTGTGTCACATTCTACTTTAGATGAGTGAGGGGGTACTCGAGGTATGACAAAAAGGCTCAGGGGGTACACAAGACAAAAAAGGTTGGGAAACACTGATTTAGAAAATGACAAATGGTCAAAATAACAAAAAACATACATGTTTTCAGACCTCAAACAATGCAAAGAAACAAGATCAAATTCATTTTAAAACAACATAATACTAATGTTTACACTTAAGAAGAGTTCAGAAATCAATATTTGGTGCAATAACCCTTATTTTTAATCACAGCTCTCCACAAGTCTTTCACATTGTTCTTGGGTGACTTTATTCCACTCCTGGTGCAAGAACTGAAGTAGCTCAGCTTTGTGTTTGTGTTGGAATTCAACAGACGCTGGAATGGAATGGCTGTAATACATGTAGAGATGCTGATTTCAGACAAAAAATGCAGTTGTCTCTAATTGTTTTTCCAGAGCTGTAGATCAGAAAACTGTAATATGAGCCCTTTAAATGAAATGCATAAAAATACTGTGCAAGTAACATCTGATTGCAATAAGGGAATGGGGATGTTTTTAGGACAGATGTATTGTGTGTTGGGAGACCTACCTATGAGGCGTCTCTCTGGGGGAAGCTGCACTGCCGTTTGGTCGGCAAAGCGGCACAGGATCATGTGTTCCTGAAACAAACAGAGCGCAGAGCTGCTTAAAATACGGGGATCATAACAGAGCAAACACTTTCCCAAAAGAGAAAGAAAACATTGATAAAGTTTGATCTGAGAAAACACACCGCTCGGTTTTAGGCTGCACATAAAAGAGTAGCTTTGTAGATGGACGTTGCTGGAAGTTTTCAATTTTTTATTTAAAACTTTAAAAGATTCAGTAACACTGAATTATTAGTCGGTCTGCATCTACATATACAGCTAGAATGATCAAAAATAATTCTGGTTAAGGTGTGTGGAGTTTAAAAACACAGTTCCTGTACTATCTTAAGACATCCTGAGTGTTTTCTGTTTGAGAGAAGAGCTCACCCTAAATATACAGGGCTTGTGTGTTCAACATGAATGTGAATGAAACAAACACAACTCCAGGTCTGTTTTGTGATGTGGAAACATGATTTACATATGAACATACACACTTTAAGTTAATTGTCATTGGTAAATCAGACCCCCCAGGATTTCGCGGGCATTTTTTGTGACTGTTGCGGGCTAAAATGCCTGAATTTGCGGGAGCTTTTCCAAAAAGTTGCGATGAAAGTTGCGGTGCTTTTAAGTTTTTTGTTGCGATTTTGTTGCGGGAAGAAGTGAAAGTTGCGATGAATAGTTGCGATTTTCCCTTTTTGTAATTAAAATTGAGTAATATTTTGAATACTGAGTTATTACTTACAAAGAATAATACAAAGACACAGAGATCACAGAGATGGTCCTAAAACAACCTTACCAACATCGAAAATAAATTACTACTAGGAGGGGAACTGTTTCGCCCGGTCTTTTGCTGTTATTTTTGTGGGCAAATGGCGCCACAGACATATTTCTTTGCCATTAGAAGCCGTGTCCCAATTCCAAGAGCGCATGGCTCAGAGCGTGGCCCGAAGCGTGCGACGACTGCTGTCCCACTTCTTTTTTGTCCCATGCGCAGTTAACACGCGGTCCGAAGACCACAGTCGTTAAGCGGTCCGCGGACTGCAGTCGGGGCTGAGCAAATGTGCACCGCCTTGACTGCAGTCTGAGCCCCCTTCGGGCCGCGCTCCGAGCTGTGCGCTCTGGGAACTGGGACACGGCCGCAGTTTCGTTTCGTCACACGGAAGTAAGGCAGAAGGAAGTTGGTCGGCGTTCAATACGTTGCCGATGATTGGTCAAAATTTGTAAAAATTGCGGGAAAGTTGCGGTGATTGGTCAAAATTGCAACACCGCCCTGAATTCACGGGGATTGGCTGAAGTTGCGTTGAAGTTGCAAATCGCAACATCGCGAATTCCTGGAGGGACTGGTAAATTGTCACATTTTATAGCACCTTTCAACTTTGAAGTCACTCAAAGCCCTTCAACATCAAGGAGCCACTCACACATTCACACACCAGTATATGCAGACACTAGGACTGAGTGTGTTTTGCTCAAGGATACAACAACAGTATTGATGTGTGGGAGCTGGAATCGCACTGCCAGCCTGTGGGTCAGTGGATCTGACCTCTCACAGCGGGATTTGAAGCACCAACCGTCACATCAGAAACAGAAGACGACCAACTGACCAACTGTCTGCGGATTATATTACATGCAAAAAGTTGAATATCTCGGAATGTCCCAAGTATGTTTATGTTTATGTTTATTTGAGCAACTTGCAGGTTCCATTTAAGCTTAATTTCACAAATACAAACTCAAAATACAAACAAATACAAACTTATGTCACATGTCTCTGCAATTCCGTTTGCTCAAAATGGAGCAGGTGGAAGTATAAACTTATGTACTCCTGCTCCATAAGTATAAATTCTTTGGAAAAATAATACAATGAAGTTTTGGTTGCCCACATTTTCAGTATGATAACAGCTTCCCACAGTATAACAAAGAAATACTGAACCATGTTTCCTGTTGATTTACACTATTCATTAAAGTAGAACGTCTGATGTGTACTGTATAGGTACACGTTAAGTTAATAACCTTAAAATACATTTTCAATTTACCACCTCATTTCCATTCTATTAGCATGCTAATATTGTACTCTTAGGGAAAGAGCTTTTGTTGAATCAGTACATTTACTTTTTTTACATCAAATTATAGTTGGAAACTTAACTTTCCGAATGTGGCACATCACATGATTCCGTGGAAAGAGAAAGTTAAAGCCAAACTTAAGAACATTATCCATTGAGACAGGAACATATTATTCAATATAATATATTTTGGAGCTCTACAGTGAGCACACATTCCCTGGTTCAGGAAATAATTTTCTCATTCATTTTTCTCATAGATTTGACAAGTAGAAAACAATCCCGCACTCCGTCTTACTTGCAAAATGAAAAAGTTTATTAAGACATGCAACGTTTCGGCCCTAGGCCTTCATCAGGCAAAAAAATCTCATAGATTTGACCAAAAAAGTTATATTAAAAGTTTGCAAGCTTGCTCGGGGCTAATTAATTATGCAGTGACTAATGATCACGAAACCTAATAATTTACATTTAACATTTAAATTTTGTGTTTTAAATGTGCTTTTTGGACTTCACATATTTGAATTAGTACTGTCAGGCGATAAAAAAAAAATAATACATCGAATTAATTACAGAATTTGTAATTAATTAATCTAATTAATCATATTTTAATCTCAAGAGAGAGATTGAGAGAGAGAGAGGCAACCCACTTGTGTTTATCATTTTTTCTGTGGTCACTTTGCTCATTCGTTTCCCAAATTCTGTGAGCGTGGTTTAGCGAAGTGCGCTCACGCTCGCTCTATCACCGGTAACAATAAAACTTGTCCGGACGTGTTTATCGTTCAAATGATCCGTCAGGCTGGAGCAGCTTCAGTGATCAGAAAATTCTTTTTGACAAAAGCTACAAATCACAGCGTTCTTGTCGATCGTCCCGTCTTCGTTCTTTTTATAAATAAACCGTTCAAAGGCCCTGGCAGTAATTTGCTCACCGCACACCAAATTTAAAATGCACGCGCATTGAATTACCACTCATAATTAATTGCGTTAATTTTTAACATGTTAATTTGCAGTGTAATTAATCTAATTAACACGTTAAACTGACAGCCCTGATTTGAATGTTCTTTTCTCTCTACAGGAAAAATAGATGGAAAATTTACTTCTGGAATCAGAGCGAGACAAGCAGGAGGCCCTCCAGGTCAGGACGGTGGTGATGCAAGCCCATACAGGATGCATATTCTGAGAAGGCTTTTTTTTTTTTATCCTATTTCAGTGAAAAAAAAAACATGCTTTTATTAATTTTTTGGGGGGCTAAAAAGTTGTGTGGTGGTGTTTTTCCACAACATCCAAATGTTTATTCTGTAACCTGATTAGACACATACCTTTTCACTACTACTTTCATGTATCGGTATGTAGTTTGCTATATTTAGAAACTCTAAATCTTCAGCAAACATCTTTTCCATTACGTCCCTCGTCTACTCCATCACCACCTTTTCTTTTGCGCTCCTGTTGCCGCTGGCGACTAATCATCGACAAATCCAGTGTAAATGCCACCATTATTCACATTTGGTTTATTGACTCTCCTGTCATTGAAGCGTGCTGGACTGTCTCTTGTGGCTAACATTCATCATACTGTAACTGCAACAGAGCAATACAATTTAAGAAAACAGACTTCCACCTGCACAGGAAAAAGTAACTGTTTGTAAACATTAGCACAAAAGCCCGCCACTCTACCCCATCCATTTCCCCCACAGTTGGACAGCCCTCTTCTGTCCTGCATTCACCCTGTTTACGGTTCACATAGCAAGCGACTCCGGAGCGCGTTTAGTCATCTCCACACCGCGATTCAGTTTAATTGATTCCATTGCTCACTCTGCTCCGATGTGACGCTGGATGCTCGCAAGGCCATAGGAGCAGGTGCTTTTAAGCTAGCCCCGACCGCCAATATCTCACACCATTAGACTTCTATTCCGCCGGTAAGCCATTCTTCACTAGCTGTCCCCGCCTTTAACTGCTGTTGTGCACAATGGACAAGCACGGTCTCCTAAAAACAATGTATTGCAGTCCTTATTTCTCCCGCTGGCGTGAACACAGTGGGATTCTGGGTAAGGAGTTGAACAGTAAACAAAACGATATGGTAGAACGGACAAGATTTAGAGCTCATATTTATGTGGAAGATAAAGTGCTCTGGTTTAAACAGTGTGGATTTTGTCCAACTGTGCGTGCTTAGCAGCCCATCTCCAGGGAAAGCACACAACAGCAGTCAGTCCTTTTTATAGGGGTTTTGTACCAACTGTGAGATGTTACAGCCACCCAACAAAGAAACAAGTTTACGTGCTTTTTCTTTTGAGTGGTTTTCTTTTGACTGGAACGGTACAGGATATATAGTGTAGAATAAGATGTATGGCATAGCACAGATTTTCTTCTCTAAAAATCAGCTTGGTTAGTCATTTTTGTATATGTAAAGTATAGAAAATTACATTATTTTTTTTATTTATAATGTAATTTCCTCATCACAAACATACTCCAAACACCTTCACTGGAATCATTTGGATCATTTCAGCTCTGGAATTGCCAATCTCTACTGATCTAAACGTAAAAAGTATCTGTTAACTTGAAAACTATTGCTTAATGACATCACAAGTTGGAACAGAGCATTATGAGCTTTGGAGATATAGACAAACTAATAATATAGAGTTCCTCAAACATGTGTGAATGGAACAAAGCACAACACTATGTTTGTGATGAGGAAATAACATTATATATATATATTTTTAAAAAAGTGTAATAGGTGCTTTAAAAATATTTTCTATACTTTACATATGATGTACAAAAATGGCTAACCAAGCTGGTTTTTAGAGGGGAAAATCTGTGCAATACCATATACCTTATCCTACACTATATATCCATTATACTATTTTTTTTTATTTATAATGTAATTTCCCCATCAGAAACATACTCCAAACACCTTCACTGGAATCATTTGGATCATTTCAGCTCTGGAATTGCCAATCTCTACTGATCTAAACGTAAAAAGTATCTGTTAACTTGAAAACTATTGCTTAATGACATCACAAGGTGGAACAGAGCATTATGAGCTTTGGCGATATAGACAAACTAATAATATAGAGTTACTCAAACGTGTGAATGAAACAAAGCACAACACTAGATGTTTTTGAGGAAGTAACATTATAACATGGTTAAAAGCTAGAATTAATGAACTGTCAACAACTGAACATGGGGGACTGAATGAAACACAGGATTTGAGTTGTTTTTTTGTAAAAATCCTTGTAAATATTGCTTGTGTGGTGTGTAAATAGACTCATGTTTTGTTTGTGAGACACCTTGACATCCAATTCAGGAAGCTGTGCACTGGACTGCGTGTTGTATTGTTTGCTTGTGATGGTTTGATTTTTTATATAAGGTTGTGTATATTGGATGATTTGTCTGTTTTTCTACTGTATATATGTATTATATATTGCAATCAAAAAAAGAATATGACTTTAAGGAAGAAAAAACAAAAGAAAACATGTGACTGCATGGTATCTAGTCACACCTGGCACTACTCGGGCGAACCTGATGACGCTGATAAGAGGCGAAACGTGTTGTTCTCTCTAACCTAATAAAGAATAAAGTCAAATAAGTGTGCGGTAAATCTCTTTTTTGGAATGGTTAAAAGCTACGTTCTGAAAGTTGCGTTCTGACATGTATTATTTTGATCTATGTAACTGCTCCATTATTATTTAAAACACCAATACCAAGGTTCACTTTGTGTATTTTCTGGCATGCAAAAAATGAGCTCTATAACTATATAATCCCGTCATGTATCCCAGTTGAAATGGAAACCTTGGACTGCCCCACACTAATCCAACACCAGCCACAACCTCAACATGAGAAGAAAACAGTGCTTTTCTTCACTGGCCTGTAAATAATCTCTAATCCTATATGTGCAAGGCTCCACTGGCCAAAAGATTCACGACAGAGGACACAGAGGCTGGAGGTGGTCCGCTGTTTTGACAAGTCAACTCTTCAGGAACCTGCAGCTACCTCTCATGCGAGTCTCCCTGAGGTGAAGTGACAGTACCTATACATCATCACAACATGGGTGTCACGCAGCAACATGTGTCTGGGCCTACTGATAAGAGATTTGGACAGCAGGGAGCAACAGCCTGGGGACACTGCTGTTCTACGTTGTGTTAAAGATCCTATATAGCACAAAACTGACTCTTGTGAGCTTTTAGTCATGTTAGAATGTTGTTACGTCTTCAAAAACATACCTGCAGTCGTGTTTTGTTTCATTCACACATGTTTGAGTAACTCTTTATTATTAGTCTGTCCACCTTGTGATGTCATGGAGCTGTAGTTTTCAGATTAACAGCTACCTTTTATCATTTGTTCAGTAGAGATTGACAATTCTGGGGCAGAAATCATCCAAATGATTCTAGTGAAAATGTATGGAGTTTAAAAACACAGTGGAGCACTTCTTCACCTGTGATCTACTGTGCTTGTGTCTGTTATAATCTATGAAACCTGTGGATCATTATGTTGTATTTTGCACATTTTAAAATTGCAACATTCATCTTAAATCCAACCGCAGACTTACATGTTAGAAAAATGCAGTGCCGGGAGTCACCATAAACGTGACCCCCCCCCCCCCCCACACACACACACACACACACACACACACACAGCTGTAAGTCTTGAAAATAAGTGATTATAGATTGCTCAAACATGCACAAATCACTTCAAGTGTGTAAATGGTGAGGGGAAACTATACTATAATATGGTTAAAAGAAAGTGACTTTGCATAATAGATCTGCTTTAAATTGACATCAACTTTGAATTATGAACCCGATTTTACATCCAGAGAGTCTCCTCAAACACATAATTACAAAAACATAATTTCCTGAACCTCTTTCTACATAACATTTTCAGCAGTCTTACTTTTGTCATTTTTGGCTACTCGAGCCAGCTCCAATTATTCCAATTGCCTTTTAGAGTTTCCCAAAGTTCTAATTTGTTCTAATTTTTCAGTATTTTCCCCATGTTTTGTCAGTGAGTATGAGAGGAGGCACTTTCACCTTTGTATGCACCACTGCTCTCCAGTCGAGACACGTAAAAGTGTAAATGATATCCTATAAAGAATTAAGCTTACACCTCAGTGTATCTGACTCATAGATAATAAGAACAGAACAAAAATAAAAAATGATGTTCTATTATAATATTATACAAGATGGAATTAAATGTGAATCTAATTCCACCTGTATATTAATAGAAATCTTTTAGAAAATGTATTTAGCTTAAAGTGCTTTTGGCAGATTAATATATTTTTCTAATTATGACTTGGTTTGGTAGCATAGTCCCCATGGTCATAGTTTTTCCATTAGTTAAGTGGCAGATAAAAAGTGACAAAAAGTAGAAAATAAGAAGTTGGAAAATACAGGAAGTAGCGGTGAGTTTAAAATACACTACCTCTACCGTAAACTTATCAATTCAAACTGTCATCCAAAATCCAGGGACGATTTACAAACAAGGAACTTTAAACAGTGATTTAACAAAATAAAGACGTTCATTTACTTCTCTTTTGGCTAATCATAAATATTTAAGTAGCAGTTTGTGAAGAAAAGTGGAAAATACAGTTTTAAAATGGAATACCTCTACCATGAACTCATCTTTTATTCTAAATCCAGGGGCAGTTTACACACAATTTTCTGATAATTTAAACATTGATTTAATAAAATAAAGATGTTGTCATTTATTTTTACTTTACTATTAGTCCAATCATAAATATTGTGGAATTTAGACATTTTAGAAGTTTTGGCCCTTGTTAACATTATGGTTGTTAGGTAGCATGCCCGTGTCCAACCAGGAAGTAAAATAATAACTTTCGCCAAAATTACAAAATTAGAAAGACTAGGCGTTTTTTGTTTTTGTTTTTTTTGTGTTTTTTTTTGTAAAATTTTAAATCTATGTTAACTATGTTTTAGAGAAATGAATAGTCCAACCTGTCATATGCATTTTAATGTCTGGATTTAAATACTTTAGCCTAAAAACCAAAGTAAAAACAGTTAAAGGTACGTTGTGTAATTTTTCTTCATAAAAATCTCATTGCTTTGTCTGGAATGTTTCACAGTATGGTATTACATTTTTTTGTTCTCATGGAGGCCAAACCAGACCAAGTTACAGCTCAGATCTATGGAGAGGTGACCCCCTCACAGTCAGAATGCCTGTTTTTCTAGGTATTTTTGAGCTATAAAACCACCCGTAATTGAATAAATGTAAGTTAGAGCTCTTAATTCCATACTGTGGGATATTCAGGGCAGACAAATGACATATCCATAGAAACCAGCAGGTGATGGACCCTTCACTAGAAATAATCTTTGCATCTTTAATGAATGAATCTCTATTTCTGAGACAACTTTAAATATTTTTTTGTGGGAAAAGCTAATTAACTTTATTCTTTAGGTACACAGTTTATAAATACATTGATACTTGTGTGGCATTACAAAAAAACATGATAAGAACGTACCTTATAAGTCAGGCTCTCTTGAAATCTTTGGCTGAAAAAAAAAAACACAAAAAATTCTATGTAAGGAAGTGGTAATTAAAATATAAAGTTGCATCTGTTTTGTATACTGCACTGGAAAAACACAATTTGAAGTTCAAACTCTGTGAAAACAAACAGATCTGTTGTACTACCAAATGTAATCCTATATGCAAACACAGGCAGTGCTAATTTACTGTAATAGAATGCAATAAAGCCTGGGAATGGAGGATTTTTTAAGACTGTTTTGTTGTGACCTGGGAACAAAGAGTGCAGACCAAGCCAATTAAAAAACAACAAATGACAGGCCAATGGTCGGAAGGGCACTACAATTAAGAGCTGAGAGCAGACTCCGAGATGAGCAAAGACTGACTGTGTTGTTGTTGTTTTGGAAATAAGTCAAATTAAAATATTACAAAGTTCAGAATGAAAACTGTTTAACAATTCTGCAAATACAGCAGAAGATAAAGTAACTTTTTTAGGTACTTTTAGTGTCCAATCACATTTTGCGCAATACTCAAAACACATATTATACATTCTTGTGGCTTTAATTTCCCTTTTAAACATACTTTTGGTTACCTTGGGAGAAGTTTTTCCACATTTTCGAACTTAAATTAATGTCTGTATTTAGAAAATATACTTTGTTGTGAACACAGTTTGAGAACGGCTAAAAAATGCAGGAGAGTCCACATATTTACCTATGATGAAACAAAACTGGCAAAATGCAAACAGAGCTTTTTTGAGTGCTCGGAGAAGATGACTTTGGAGTGTGAATGTGACAAAAAGTTTCTATGACGACAAATACAGGCAAAATTTCGCACAATTCTAATGGATTTCCATTATTACAGTATGTCAAAATATTATTGCATCTGGACATCATCACGTTTCTTGTCATTATGATCCATCCTTGAATAAAAGGAAGGTTGTACTTGAAAATAGAGGTGGGTGATATAATTTACAAACCAACATCAACGTAAATATTTTGTAGATATGAACTAAAAGTGCATTGCATACAATTTTGGAGGGTGCATCAAATGCTTTTCTGCATGGAAATGTTATTGCTTAAAATCATTAAACCTTTCTATTTTCATGGAGACCAAACCAGACTGGCCGGTGCACTGTGCCCTCGCTACCCGAAAATACAGAGAAAGCAGAAAAGAAAGAAAGAAAATGGGGGAGAAAAAAATGATGGAATGGTTCATGGACCAAACCAGACCAAGTTACAGGTCAGATGGAAACAAAACCTCGCTCATGGTCAAAAAGCCTGTTTTTCTAGGGAATTCTGAGCTATAACCACCTGTAATTGAATAAATGTAAAGTGGAGCTGTTTAATGTCACACTGTGGAACATTCCAGACAGAGCAATGACCTATCCATAGAAACAAGCAGGTGACGGACCCCCCAACAAAAAGTTCCATAGTGCACCTGATCTGAGGAAAGAAAAAGGGGAAAAAGTCATCTTTGACAAAAGGGTATACATGATATTTCAAAAATTTTGGTGGTCTATTTGCATTTGTGTGTACCTCAACCTCAACATTACAGGCACACCTTGGCACTTTTGAAGGATTCCAAAAAGAATTACAGAGGTACAAAAATGTCAAAAATAATAGCAGGCATTTTCCCAAAGTGTAATCTTTAAATAATGGAAAAAACAACACAGCGTTTGCTCGTTTTGGGCTGTGTTGGACTATGGCAGGGGTGGTACTGGGAGGTGCTGGAGCAAATTGGGTAGTTTAGTTTCACAGCTCAAAAAAGTGTGGACTTCCTGGAATGTGTCCACCTGCACAATCCGCGCTGTTACCTGGAACATGACCCGGGGGCGCGAGAGTTGAAGTGGCAGAACCGAGATTGACGCACGGTTAAACAGGAGCCCGAGGACATAGAGTTTCTTGTTGTCTACAGCTGGGCTCTTATGGTTGTCATGAGTTAATATTTTATGAGAGCTTAGGAGAGGTGAAGTGTCAGCGTCGCAGTGGTGAAGTGGGGAAAAGTGTAGAATGTGAAAGTCGCTAAATATTTATCAACACACAGGCATACACTCACATATGAGAGAAGACCCTGAAGCACACTTTTAAAGTCTCTCGTCTGCTGGAAAAGTTTGTTTAAAGGGCCCATATTACACTATTTTCTCATCAAAAACATACCTGGAGTTGTGTTTTGTTTCAGTCACACATGTTTAAAACACAATTCCTGCATATTTAGGAGTTCTTCTCTCAAACAGAAAACACACTTCCACCTTCTGATGCCATGTGGTAATACAAGAAGTGCTCCACTGTGTTTTAAACTCCATAATCCTTTACTATAATCATTTGGATAATTTCAGCCCTGGAGTAGTTAACTTGAAGACTACCACCACATGACATCACAAGGTGGAACAGAGCATTTTGAGCTTTAGAGATGTAACACTAATACTGGCAAATAATAAAGGATTACTCAAACTCATGTGTGAATGAAACAAAACACAACTCCACATATGTTTTTGAGGAGGTAACAACTTTTTAATAAGGGTTAAAGGTCTCAAGAGTCAATTTAAGCTCACGGTACGTATCAGAGGGAGCTCAAAGTAGCCACATTTTTGTCTGAATACTATATGTCGATAACCTGGCTAATACCAGACTGATAATATCAGTCTATGTGTAGCGCTCAGAATTCAGTTCTGCTCATTATCAGTCTGGGATGTCTCACACTGAAGATGTTTGGAAAAAGGCTGAATGTCAAGACGAGTATTTGACGCTGATTGGGTTGAACAGTTGAACAAGCTGATAAATCAAACCTTTGTTACAGTTGAGAGAAAAGAACTGACAGCCTTCCTTTGCACACAAAAAAGTGCATATTTCTGCTTAAATGTATAGTTTGTATTGACATCACACCAGGGGTACGGGCAAGTTCTGTATGCATGTCCAGCAGTTACCACAGAGACACCTTGCAGACAGCAAACACAGAAAAAAAACAAACAAACAAACAAAAAACACTCAAGAAATATAAATACAACTGGGTTTAAACAGCAGATTTTAAAGAGGCTAAAACTGTTGGATTAAGGTTAGGGTTAGCTAGCTTGTGACTAATTTTATGCGTGAATTGTTTAAGAAGACTAACTTCAGCCTTAGAGCAGTGCCTACAGTTAGTTTCACATCCCCAGGGAACGTTGATGACATCAACTGCAACGTATAAATAGCCTATATATTGATATTCTGCAGTGGAAACTCAAGATAAATACAAAATGCATTTAAACACATGTTCAGGAGCCTGTGATAAAGACTTTTTTTCCCCTCTTTAGGTATTTGATTTTCAACAAAAAGTTGAGAGTGACTGAAATGTAACTGAAAAACATTTGGCTACTGCTAACAAGCTTGTGGTTGTAATTTTATGTGGGAGAGACTTGTTTAAAAGCACAAATCAGCTCTTCTGTTGTAGTTCCAGCCAAGTCAGTTCTTTCTGGTCAGACTGCATTAAAACAAAACTCAGATTAAATACAGCTCTGGAAAAAAAATAAGAGACCACTGCAACTTATGCACTTATAGGTATGTGTTTGGGCAAAAGGAACATTTTTATTTGAGTCTATAAACTACTGACAGCATTTCCACAAATTCCAAATAAAAATATTATCGTTTAGAGCATTTATGTGCAGAAAATGACAAATTGACAAAATAACAAAAAAGATATATGTTTTTAGACGTCAAACAATGCAAAAAACAAGATCAAATTCATTTTAAAACAACATAATACTAATGTTTACACTTAAGAAGAGTTCAGAAATCAATATTTGGTGCAATAACCCTTATTTTTAATCACAGCTTTCATGCGTCTTGGCATGCTCTCCACAAGTCTTTCACATTGTTCTTGGGTGACTTTATTCCACTCCTGGTGCAAGAACTGAAGTAGTTCAGCTTTGTGTTTGTGTTGGAATTCAACAAACGCTGGAATGGAATGGCTGTAATACATGTAGAGATGCTGATTTCAGAAAAAAAAATGCAGTGGCCTCTTATTTTTTTTCCAGAGCTGTACTCATTTGAGCAATAGAGCCTCAGACAGAGCAGAGCATACGGTTAGCATGACACGCCCAGGGAATTAAAAACCCCTCCTTTCGATAACACAATAATTATACATTTTACTGCTGAGACGTGATAAGTGAGAGCACTTGAATAAACAGGAGAAGTCCGGATTGTCTCCTTGTGTTGTCAGTGACACTCGTGTTGTGATTGCCTGCCCACGACGGTGGCCGCACTGCTGCCATGGCAACAGGATCAACACCATTAAACCTGCGCATGTCTCAGCACTTTCCTGTCATTAGCTGTCCCTCTCTGCCTCTGCTGCTTCGACAGGCTCGCTCCCATAAAATAAAATGTTGATCCATGAACAATGCACATGAGCAGCTTGGGTTGAACACTGTCCTGCCGCAGAGACTAAGGAGGAGGAGAATCAATCGCACATCATACTGTAACTGTGATACTTCTGATAAAAAAAATAGATACTTTATTGATCCCAAAGGAAATTCAAAGTTCGGCAGCAGCAACATAGAAAAGATGTTTAAAGGTCCCATGGCATGAAATTTTCACTTTCTGAGGTTTTTGAACGTTAATGTGAGCTCCCCTACCCTGTTTAGCCCCCCCATGGCTAAAAGTTGCGAAATGTCTAAACTGAGCATTTGCGGTCCTTTTCTGCATTAGAAAAAAACACAGCTCAAACGGGCGATTCTGAACAAGGCAACTATGTGACGTCACATCGAAAAATGCAGCTCCACCCCCCGTCTGGATGTCTACACACCGTCTCTGTAAATCACGCCCAGAGAGTTTGGACCGCGAATGAGCTACGCAATGCGAAATGCTTTTTTTTTTTTTTTTGCCTGGAGGCACGTGCGAGTGTTTCTAGGCTCGGAAGTCCTTTATCTGAGCCTCTGGACCTTTGAACAGCAGTGGTTTAATTTTATTTTATGTGGAAATGTGTTTTTTTCATTGAAAAGGCTCTCCTTTCCTCCTCCACTCTTAAAACACAGAAGTGGGAGACAGCGCCCAGCGCACCGCATTTGGCGGCGCATTTGGCCCCCCCCACCCGCTCCTCTAACCTATCTCTGTCATTCTCATTTGCATTCAAGCAACAAGGCCCAGAATGAGTTGTTCAGAGAGAGATTTCCTGACTCTGACTCTGTACATGTGTCTTTCTCATGGACTGAGTCTTGATTTTGAAGAAGGATTCATTTACAGTATTAGGGAGCCATTAGGGCACCATATAAAAGCATCAAGAAGCACCATGTCATGGGACTTTTAAAGTTCACAGTCCATACTCTTGCACTGTTACAGAATGTTATTAAAATGTCTGAGATATATGAGAAAGAAGCAACCAAAAACAGGTGGCAGAACTGCACTATTTTTTGGAATAAAAGTCTAATTACAATTCATAACTTACCAATGCTGACTGTATAAAGAAGTGGACTAAGGGAACGTTAGGATCCAGTCAAATGAAGCTCATGAGGCTAGCAGTTATAGGAGAAAATTTGGAGCTGAGTTGAGGGCTGGACTGGGACAAAAAAACGGCCCTGGCATTTTTGACTTAGGAGCACAACGGATTATGTTTGTGTTCCCCGAAGCAAAGTATTTTACTATTGTTACATCTTGGCCGAGGGGAAACCAGGGGAAACATTTAAAGGAAAAAAACATCTCCCAAAAACCACCAGTAAACTCGCAGTAACTACACATTCAATGGTTTATTTAAAATGCATCTTGCACAGAAGGTCAGGACTCAGGAGCACATTGGCTGGCCAAAAGGTGAGCGATTTTCATGCCTGTCCATCACCTTAAAGTCCTGGTATTATCCTAACATTACTACCTGCTGACCTGCTGTTCCTGGTCACTCTGTCCCCCGGGTTCCCTCGGGTTCCCTGTCCACAGTCTCTGGCTGCTCCTCTCCCTGTCCACCTTCAACCTGGGCTACAGAGGATGTGGAGGCTCCAGCAGCCCCTCCAGAGAATATGTCTGTTATTTTAGAACATTTTGCAGTGTCTATAGCGAGATTTTTTTATCTTTTAGCCCGTAACTTCTCTGCACCCCCTTTCTTCCGCTTCTCCATGTTTCCACACTCAACACTAAGGCTACGTTTATACGGCGACGATCAAAACAGAAGACGCAAAAGTGGCGTCTCGTCTTCAATCGTTTAGACGAGCGTTCTCAACAGGAAATGTTTGTTTATACAAAGACGCAAAAGTGGGCGAATTCGATTGAATATGCATGCCAGGCCGCTAATATAATGTCAGAGCTACCTTTTTCAGGACACCACAGGGGCTCTCATCACGGTTGTTTCGCCCTCGATGTAGGGTCGGAGCTCTTCACTTAATACAACAAGAGCATAGACCGCGGAACGCATGTGAACTGGGGGGCCACAATCGCAAGAGGGTGTCACCGAAATGTTTGGTCGAACATAATGCATAGCCTATAGGCTACATTATACACGGACAGGCACGTAATGCGTATCTCAGTCATGTCAACCAGCACAGAGCCACACAGCATAAAATGCACAAGAAGAGCACCTCGGTAGTCCGTGGTAACGCAACTTAAACTGCTAAAGTGCTAAAGCACTATGAGAAACACAGAACACAGACAAGTGCACTTGGTGGTGCTCGGACAGAGGAAAGTATGGGAATATGCCTGCAATTTTATCAGAGCTGTGTGTGTGTGTGTGTTTCCACAATATGCCAGATAACTGCGCAGAATAATGCCCAAAGAGCCAACGCTAACCCAGCATCAGTTATGACTTTAGTTCACAATATGCCAGCACAGAAGTGCGCAGAACTGCCCAGAAGTGCCAACAAGAGCTTGTTTAGTCATTCTGAAGTTTTCCACCCAAGCACTGTCATCAACTAATCCATTCTCAAAATTGTCCCACCACTGACTGGTTCTGCCCGGTCTTGTCCAAACTTGCCTCTGTCACCTGCAACGTATTGTTATTGTTTTTACCGGCTTGGCGCATCCAGTCAGCTGTATGTGACGTGAACATGTTTTGCGCTTCTTGCCGTTTAGACGGAGACGCGAGCCGGGCCGTCTTCAAAACTCCACACTCTGGAAGGAGTCTTCAGATTTTTGCGGTTTCAGAGCCCGACGGCGCCGCCGCCGTGTAAACGAAAGACACTTCCGATAGAATATTTTGTCGTCTTCAGTCGCAATCGTCCTCGTCTAAACGGCCCCTAAAACTGGCGGGGATCAGTGCAGAGAAAGGGGTGGGACCGCTCTCGCAAAACAAAAAACAACAGCATCGGCCCCTAGGACTGTCAGCCCACCGGGAAATGCCCGGTATGCCAGTCCAGGCCTCGCTGAGTTCAATATTAGGAATAAGAATTTAAATAGAGAAATAAAAACAACCGGATCATATAGAGTAGGTTAATACAATCATTTTAGCACCAAAATTAAAAGCCTGACAGTAACAGTTACAGAGAGGGGAGTGACAATTTTTCAATTTAAACTCAATTGGAGCCAGAATCGATGGAGCCAGAAGCACCCCTATGCTCACGTCCTATTAGGAATGCAGCAGCTTGCGGATTAGCGATGTCCATTTATATAGAGAGCCTATGGTAACAGGCCTTTTCCTCACTATCAGAATCCATTTTGAAGTGGTGATAACAAAAGGTTAGATTGTTTGTTTAAATACAAAAAGAAAATCAACTGAAAAGGCCAAGTCTTTGAGTTTGCAGACAGAAAACTGCACAGCCAGAGTCTAGTTGGGGAGTAGATACAGATCAGTATCGGTATTGTGTATTGATTTATTGTTGGAATAGAGTTTGAAATTTTAGTTAAAATGAGAAATAAACTCAAAAGTGTGTGTCTCAAGCGGTGTGTGGTGTGGAGAGCTGCCCCGCTTTTACTGTTTGAGATCAGGCGGAACCAATCTGCAATTAGCATGGAGCACAGACGGGTTAAGATCACGCACACTTTCACTTCCTGTTTATGCACGGGGAGCTCACAAAACGCCACGCCACGGGAGAACTGCTCGTCAGCCCGTGAATTAAGACATGAAATGAATGCGCTGCACAAGATCGAGTTGATGCAGAAAAGCTGAAGTGACAGCCGTAAGGAAAATACTGAGCTGCAACGAATGAACTCAAGCTACCTGTTGCTGCCTTTGACTCTATGTGCATTCACTGACAGTAAATGTGGCTGCCGCTTCTAAACACACAAGTGGGAATTTAGATGAGATCATTTACTTTTAATATTGTCATTTATTTATGTGTAATAAGTGTTTTGAGAATACAAAATGCTCTTTATGCTCTTTCTAATCTGTTTTAAACGATTATAAAAACATTTTGTAAATACATGATTAGTTACATGTAAAGGTCCTATGCAATGTTATAATGCTGTTACCTCCTAAAGAGTTGAGAGTGTTGTGTTTTGTTTTGTTCCCACATGTCTGAGTGATCCTTTATTATTAGTCTGTCTTCATCTCGAAAGCTCGAAATGTTCTGCTCCACCTTGTGATGAAGTGACATAACAAGGTGTTTCAATGTGACAGAAGAACCCTCCCTAAAAATGCAGGGTTTGTGTGTGAAATGGATGAAAGAAAACAACTCCAGGCATGTTTTTGATGAGGAAACATTATAACATACAGCTCTGGAAAAACATAAAGAGACCACTCAATTTTTTTTTCTGAAATCAGCATCTCTACATGTATTACAGCCATTCCATTCCAGCGTCTGTTGAATTCCAACACAAACACAAAGCTGAGCTAATTCAGTTTGCACCAGGAGTGGAATAAAGTCACCCAAGAACGATGTGAAAGACCTGTGGAGAGCATGCCAAGACGCATGAAAGCTGTGATTAAAAATAAGGCTTATTGCACCAAATATTGATTTCTGAACTCTTTTTAAGTGTAAACATTAGTATTATGTTGTTTTAAAATGAATTTGATCTTGTTTCTTTGCATTGTTTGGAGTCTGAAAACATGTATCGCTTTTGTTATTTTGACCATTTGACATTTTCTACAAATAAATGCTCTAAACTATAATATTTTTATTTAGAATTTGGGGGAAATGTTGTCAGTAGTTTATAGACTCAAACAAAAATGTTCCTTTTGCCCAAACACATAGTAAAATCATAAAAACTGATCATTTTGCAGTGGTCTCTATTTTTCCAGAACTGTAGATGAGAAAATAGTATAATATGGGCCCTTCAATTAACAATCACAAATGGTTAAAAGTACTGTACATAATCGTAAAACTCTAACTTGTACTAAAGTCCATTAATATATACATAGTAACTTGTTAACTCTGGGAAATTCATTGCTATAATTTGTGTAACCTACAGTGCGACACTAAAATAGTGACCCTTAATTGGCCAAATACTAAATTATATTTCTAACTACCATCGTGTAGGTACAGACCTCCTGGGGAAGCTGAACTTGTTTGCATTTTGGATGAAACCGTAGCAGCACGGGCTGATGACGAAGGCAGCCCTGGCCTGGATACAGTGCTCCATCACCATGTCTGTCGCCACTCCGCACGCATGGAGGCCAACCTGAATGGAAACACAGCAAGAAGCACACCCAATGAGAGTCAGACCCAAAAACATCCCCCTTTCAACAGCCAACCAGAAGTTAGAACTCTACAGACTCCACTTGATGCTATTGATTTGGTGATCATGGCAGCTTTATTAAATACCGTGTTCTTTCAGAGAAACACGCTGCAGGCTCCAGACCAAACACAATGTATTAGAGATTCAGGAGTGAAGGCACGGACCCACCTGGGGACACATCGAGCTGGTAAACTGTGTGTGGAGATGAAGATTGAGTGACGCATTACAAAGTTCTGCTCACATACACATAACGAACAGGGGAAATGGACTAAGGCTGTACATCAAAAAGGTACATTTCTGTAAAGGACACGTATTATGCAAAACTGACTTTTAAAGGTCCCATGACATGGTACTTCTTGATGCTTAATGGTTCCCTAATACTGTAAATGAATCCTCCTTCAAAATCAAGACTCAGTGCATGAGAAACAGAGATAAGATGAGAAAGAGTAATTTTTCTCTCTCTGAACAGTCCATTATGGGACTTGTTGCTTGAATGCAAATGAGGAGGACAGAGATGGCCTATAGTAGAGGGTGGGGGCGTGGCCAAACTCTCCGCTCTCAGCTCTCAGCTGTCCGCTCTGATCCATTTCCGCGTTTTTGCGCGGAGAAGAGATGAGAAGCGTTCCATTGAAAAATAAACACATTTCCACAGAAAATAAAATTAAACCACTGCTGTTCAAAGGTCCAGAGGCTCAGATAAAGGACTTCCGAGCCTAGAAACACTCGGACGCGCCTCCAGGCAAATAAAAAAACGCATTTCGCATTGCCTAGCGCATTCGCGGTCCAAAATCTCTCGGCGTGATTTACAGAGACGCTGAGTAGACACAGACGGGGGTGGAGCTGCATTTTTCGAGCTGACGTCAATAAGGTGCCTTGTTGAGAATCGCCCATTTGAGCTGTGTTTTTTCCTAATGCAGAAAAAGACCGCAAATGCTCAGTTTAGACATTTCGCAACTTTTAGCCATGGGGATGGGGGGGCCCTAAACAGGGTAGGGGAGCTCACATTAACGTTCAAAAACCTCAGAAAGTGAAAATTTCATGCCATGGGACCTTTAAGATTAGCTAGGAATGCACCGATCCAGCTTTGTCAGTTCTGATACTGATTCTAAGTGCAGAGACTGAAAACTGCATTTATTTCCTTTAAACAAAAATCAAATAACGAAACTCATCACTTTGCTGTTATTTATCTCTCAAGTAACTACAAAACACCGTCGAACAAATAAAAATTCATTCAACATTATGAGACTCTCTGGACCGATTACAACCAGTAAATTGTCTTATTACATCAATTTATCTGCCCAACCAGGATATCGAATGGCGCTATATTTGGAAGCCGATATCACTGGTCTATACATTTTTGGACTCCATCTGCTTCCGAGATAAAAGTGGCTAAATCTCATTTATACTGATAAGATGAACTGAAAATCAATTGATAACTGTGCTGGTTAGCTAATGTAATCAAGATATGTAATGATATAATAATAATAATAGAAGTGACTTTATTGATCTCACACAGATATATATATATATATATATATATATATATATTATATTGATATATGTTAAAACTCTAGACATATTAAAATGAATGTATTGGAATGTGCAGACAGGCTTTCAGATAGAACTGGTTGCTTGTAGACACACTGTACCTTCTGATAAACTACCGTTTTTGCCTTATTTTGCATAAATTTCCTATTTTAACCCAATACTATATCTTGGAAACTATAGCCAATCAGCACTTCTGACTTACTTTTTCTTTATTAGTGACCTAAACCAAGAACAATTTCACTACTTTTGTTCCGGAAGCATTTTGCTTGTAGACCAGTGTATCCGATCCAGCAAACTTTGTCAGTATCAGTGCCAAAATCCAATACCAGTATAAGATATTGATGGATACACTGGTACCACCAGTATCAGATCAGCGAATCCCTACTTTTAACACCATTAAGATGCTTGAAGTTGCCAGTTCCATGATAATCATTATATGGCATTATAGAAAGAACAGCTTGTGAGGACAGCTATGGAGAATACACAGCATGTGGACTAAACTAGAGCTTCCCAACCCCATCTGAGAGCAGCCCAGGCCTGTCGTGATAATTACTATACTGATCAATATCAATATAATTTAAGCTGGAACTGTATTTGCCCGATATTTATTATGTGTACTTTTTCTTTGTAATAATGGGGAGATTTTAGCTAATTTTTCTAAACAATGATGAGATTTGAGCTGTAGAGGGTAGAATAAATAACTTATGTGGCTAATTAATGCTTCATTTTTGCTATTGATTTGTTGCAGCTCAGGCCTTTTAATGATTATCCTGCTTTGAGTCAGTGGCATAATGTAATTTCAATATTATAATTTATCTCAGTATTTCTCTGCAGCAATAGATCGTGCTTCAAAATTTGTTATCATGACATGCTACAGGCAGCCTTCTTTTATCACATTTCATGCTAACAGCTGTTTATTTTATTGATAAGATGCGCAAATAAATTAAATAAAGAGTGCGTATTGCTTGCGTATAGATTTTGTGCTTATGGAGGCTGGTCGCTGAAAAACAATCCATCCATAGGACACAGTGAATGCACAAAACCGATGAGTTCCATATCCACACAAGTGCTATAATGCGTTACATCCCCCCCGAGCATACATTAGCTAAATAGATTCTGCGTTAATGGCCCAAATAAAATGCATTATAGCAATATACAACAACATCCGAGCACGACTCCAGCTAAAACAAGCCCACCTCAGCAATACACGAGAACATCCACGCTCTTATTTGCACACCAGTTGTCAGCTGGCGTGTGCTTTGCGTCGCCTTGACAGCGCTGGCGCGGAGCACGAGTTCAGACCGAGGCAGGAGTCGGTGCAGCTTCAAAGATAAGGGGACACAAAGCTCCTCCGCAAGCAAAACCAAAACTAGTCAGTAAGTCACCCCAGCTCACGACGAACGGCTGAGTGAGCAGGGGTTTAAATAAAGTACACACACAGGGATTTATTCTATTCTATTCATTTTGCAGAGCTTATAATGAACTGTCAAAAATTATAGACACAATATATGCAAAAATACAAATAAAATCTAATACAAATACTACTGCTGTGCTAATTTTAAAGGTCCTGTATCGTGTAAAATTAACTCTTGGGAGCTTTAGGCCATGTTAGAATGTTGTTACTTCATTAAAAACATAACCGGAGTTGTGTTTTGTTTCATTCACACATGTTTGAGTAACTCTTTATTATTAGTCTGTCTACATCTCCAAAGCTCAAAATGCTCTGATGAAACAAAACACAACTCCAGGTATGTTTTTGCATTGATGAGCTTCATTTGACTGGATCTGAAGGCTATAAGTCACGTCGTACTCACACAGTCCACTTCTTTATAAAGTGTTACTGAAAGTTTTAAATTGGCAACCCTCTACAGGCAGGTTTCCAAACACTTAACCTTCTGCATCTTATTTCATCCATTTTGTCACTTTAAAGTGCAATGCATTATACTGGATTACATTATTAATGGATAATAAATTTCAGTCTTTATGTTTCTTGTCCTCAAAACATATTTTTAAAACATCCCAATATGCTCACCTCAAGCCTAGTGCCAGTGCTAAAAGATGTGACAAGAAGAAGAAGAAGAAGAAGTGAACTTTATTGATCTCACACTGGAGAAATTCTTCTCTGCATTTTAACCCATCCTATATATATATATACATATATTAGGAGCAGTGGGCAGCACACACATTAGGGCGCCCGGGGACCATCTCCATAATCTTCTTGCTTCGGTTTGGTCAGGACCTAAGCTGGAGTACCTATGGTGCATGTTTTGGGTTGGTGGGGGAAACCGGAGTGCCCGGAGGAAACCCACCCAGACACGGGGAGAACATGCAAACTCCACACAGAAAGGCTCGGGCGACCCGGGGATCGAACCCAGACCATGCATGCAAACTCCACACAGAACACACACGGAAAGGTCTGGGCGACCCGGGGATCGAACCCGGAACCTTCTTGCTGTGAAGCAAGAGCGCTAACCACTCTGCTACCGTGCCGACAACCCCCCTTCTACAGGAAAAATGAATTAACAAAGTGTGAATTATGTAATATTTTGCATTAGCCATGGTGAGATAATCCCTAATTATAGTCTCTAACCTTTACATCTCAGCTCTCAATAACCAAAGCCTCATCTGAGCACAACCAATCAATTAATTACTTCCACACATATTAAACATTATATTGTTTTGACCTTTACAAAACTTAAAACTGTTACAAATAATGATGAGACTGGCAGTGTACACCTCAGGACCATGGACCAATCAACACAAATTCTGCACAAATTTGATTATTATGCACATTAATTGCACATTATCATGACATTTTATTAGTTTCAGTATTCATGAATTCTGTTATCACTATTGTACTATTCTAATCTAATGTACAAAGATTAGTGAATGGTTCCTTAAAGGTGCATTGTGTATCTTTTCTGGTTGAGGGTCCATCAAATGGTGACAGACCTCCAACCAAAATGTTACAAAGTGCACTTTTGACGTAAATGGCTAAATCTCTCTTTTTTTCCCTGTTGTTATACATGTTTACATATAAAACTCTTAACCAACACAAGAATCAGCACGCAAGCAGAAAAGGCAGCACAAGTAAAAAAAATTAAAGATTCTTTATCATTTCATTTCCACTCTCACTTTGAACCATTTTAAACATATCTGAGTTTGGTTTACATTGGCTCAGTCATATAATTAATTATAAAAAGCCAGTCTTTTTGAAGGTGTCTTCGAAATGAACAGATCCAAAAGTTTCGGATCCCACAGAGGAGCCGAAAGTCCCATCACTAACAAAGACAGATGGAAAAATGTCCATGAGAACTTACTTTAATTGAGTCTTTTTTTATTGGAGGTGGGCAATTAATGGAAAGATCAAGAGATAGTGAGTCAGTCATGTTTAATTGTCAATGAGATGGTTGTAGTTTTTGTATCAAGTGGTCCACGGCCAAAGACTACATTCAGACTGCAGGACTTAAAGCTCAAATTGGAATTTTTTGTCATACCTGAGCCAGAACTTAGTTGTTTTAAAGGTCCCATGGCATGAAATTTTCACTTTCTGAGGTTTTTGAACGTTAATGTGAGCTCCCCTACCCTGTTTAGCCCCTCCCCCCCCCATGGTTAAAAGTTGCGAAATGTCTAAACTGAGCATTTGCGATCCTTTTCTGCACAAGGCACCTTATTGACGTCAGATCGAAAAAAGAAATGCAAATGCAGTTCCACCCCCGTCTGTCTGTACTCAGCGTCTCTGTAAATCACGCCCAGAGAGTTTGGACTGCGAATGCGCTAGGCAATGCGAAATGCGTTTTTTTATTTGCCTGGAGGCACGTCCGAGTGTTTCTAGGCTCGGAAGTCCTTTATCTGAGCCTCTGGACCTTTGAACAGCAGTGGTTTAATTTTATTTTCTGTGGAAATGTGTTTATTTTTCAATGGAACGCTTCAAATCTCTCCCCCTGTGCAAAAACACGGAAATGGCGGAGAGTTTGGCCACGCCCCCACCCTCTACTATAGGCCAGCTCTTTTCTCCTCATTTGCATTCAAGCAACAACGCCCAGAATAAAGTGTTTGAGAGAGATATTTATGACTCTTTCTCATCTTATCTCTGTTTCTCATGCACTGAGTGTTGATTTTGAAGAAGGATTCATTTACAGTATTAGGGAACCATTAAGGAGCCATATAAAAGCATCAAGAAGTACCATGTCATGGGATCTTTAAAGAGGAGAAGGACAAATGAAGTTTTTGGCCATGGTGTTTTGTGAGGCAGTGGCAGCAACGTCCGTAGAAAGGCATGTGTGGGTGTGGAGTCGCAGCCAAGAGTGGTGGGATTGCTATGTGCTTCGCTGCTTCACTGACACAGAGTTCATACACAATTTTCATATGACGAGAAGAACGTTTGTGTAAATTTGTGAGCACCTACTTGTACCACTCTCGCTTGTTGATGATGTGTAGGTCGGATGAATGTGACCTGGCTGTTCAGACTGAAGTCGCATGTCAAAAGATCGGATATGTATCGGTTTTAGGACCACATATCCAAGTGGCCTGGGTCGCATTTGGAAAAAATCGGATGTTTTTCGTTCAGACTGTCATTAGAAGATCAGATACAGGTCGCATAGAGGCAAAAAAAAATCTGATTTGGGTCACTTCAGGCTGCAGTCTGAACGTAGCCAAAGTCAGTAAAAGCATGTGGTGTTGAGCAGAGTTCAGTTTATAGGTAAATGGTCACATTATATAGCGCTTTTCCACCTTCAAGGCATTCAAAGCAGTTTACATCAAGGAACCGCTCACCTATTCACACACACACATTCACACACCGGTGTACACAGACACTCAGGCTGAGGTGGGTTAAGTGTCTTGCCAAAGGACATAACAACAGAGTTCATCTATACTTCTGCTACGGGTATATGTGATGTTTTAGTCATGATGTTTATTGTCTTGTTTATCAGATGTTTTATGTTCACTGTGGGCCTAGGGGGCGCTGCAATTTCAAAGCTTGTGTGTGCAGCATATGGTGTACATATGGTTTTTGAAAATAAAGCTGATTTTGAACTTTGAAATCTGTGAGAGCTGGAATCACACTGTGGATCGGTGGGCAAACCAACTGAGTGAGTGTCGCCAAGATTATTGTATTATTTATGTTATGTAAAATCTGTTTTTATTTTATTTTTGAAAAGACTAAATAAAATTGAACTGAAAATCGAGACTGGTGATGTTTTTAAGATAGAGACTCTTTTACTATCAGAGTGCAACAAGACAAATTCAAGAACAAAGGGGAACCATGGGCTGAATTTATCAAAACTAAGACTAAGACTTATTTTAATTAATGTTTTGCTTGTAATTGGTAGAAGCCACTATTCCTGTATATGCATCAAAGGCACAACCCACATGTTATAGCCTAACAGTCTTTTTTCATGTCACTTAAAATATGAAAAATAAAGAAATCCATATGAGGGAAAAATTGTTATTCAGTTTTCAGACTGTTACAAGTGCTGTGATAAAGGCCTTTTAGAAAACCATGTTCTTTATCACAGTGTCTTGGAGCAGAGGAGACATCTCAATCAGTTTGTCCCCAAATAATCACATTGCACAAATAATGGGGCCTCGCTGTTGAGCTGGTAATTACATCCCCTTTTGTGAGCTCTATCTGGCACTGAGAAGAGACTGCTGCAGAGAATTTTTTTTAAACTCAATAGAACGGATCTTATATAAGCTTACGTATTAATGGAAAATGCCACGCCACCAATACAAAAGCTGAACCATGGTGCACAAAATTAGAAAACTGTAAATTAGGGATGGGATGAGACACAATTTTCACAAGACGCAAGATAGGAACAAGTATAATGAGACGAGATTTTAAAATTATTTACAATTCCATCAGTTCTCAATTTTGGTCCCATGATTTTTAATTTGCTTAATTTTTGTGATGGTATTTGTATGTGTTGATGTGGAATGCATGCTTAAAACAGACTTTAGTTCATATTTAAAGGTCCGATATTACACACACAACTGACATTTTAAGCCATGTTAGAATGTTGTTACTTCATCAAAAACAAACTTGGAATTGGGTTTTGTTTCATTCTCACGTTTGAGTAACCCTTTATTATAGTCGGTCTACATTTACAAGTTCAGAATGCTTTGTTCCACCTTGTGATGTCATGAAGAGGTAGTTTTCAAGTTAACAGCTCCTTTTACCTTTTGTTCAGTAGGGATTGGCAATTCTGGGGCTGAAATTATCCAAATGATTTTCATGAAAATGTGTGGAGTTAAAAAGCACAGTAGAGCACTTCCTGTGTTAGCACATGACATCACAAGGTGGAACAGTATTTTCTGTTTGAGGCAAGAAGTTAAATGTGCAGGGTTTGTGTGTTAAACATGTGTGAATGAAACAAAACACAACTCCAGGTACATTTTCAATGAGGAAACAACATTATAACAGATCAGAAAATGGTGCAACATGGGCCCTTTAATATCATCTCAAGTAGCAAAACTATTACTCAGGTGATGTATTGAAAGACTGCAGTCTGGCTCTAACATTTTAGAATTCTGGCTATACCTTAAAGACCTACAATAGCATAAGAATAAGGGCCATTAAGACCTTATGGCAACTAATCAATGTCTGATTTACATACAGCAATTTTTCAACAGACAGACATAAAGCAGACAACTTGGAAAATCAATTCACAGAATGGCGCCCTTAGGAGAAACCTATAATGGTCCTGGATCCAATAAAGCTTAAATCAACTTCATGCATTTACAACTCCCCTTCCTTCAAGGTCTGACTCGACACCACCAGAGCTAAAAGAAAATGGTGTGTTTCTGTGGGCTAGTGCTAAAACTTTGCCAACACCTGCATCCAACTGTGAGAGGAAGCCCTACCTAAAAATACACACTTTAATTAGTCAAGTTAAATGAACCAGGCTAAACTGGGAGCGGATATAAGTGAATGTGACAGTGCATCCATCCCGAATGATCCAGAGAGCTATGTTCTCGTGCCCCTGGTAGGGTCACCCAAGGCAAACAGGTCCACACAGTGCACCATTAAATCATAGCACTTTATTTTATATTACCATGTAGTCTGGGCGGCAGTAGCTCAGTTGGTAGAGCGTTTGTCCCCTGATCCAAAGGCTGGCGGTTCAAATCCCGCTCTTGACAAGAAACAAGAAACATCAGTGGTTGAGCGGTCAGATCCACTGACCCACAGGTTGGCAGGTACAATTCCAGCTCCATGAATGATGCCGTTGTGTCCTTGGACAATTAACCCACCTCGCCCCCAGTTACTGCGTACACTGGTGTGTAAATGGGTGAGTGGTTCTTTGGTGCAAAGCGCTTTGGGTGCCTTGAAGGTGGAAAAGCGCTATATAAAGATTTGACCATTTATATCTGAGTAATCCCTCAGTCATGCAGGTAGGTTCTATTGTGGTCAGTAGTAACACAAAGGACACATTAGCAAACACAGACAAAAAAAAGTTTTAAAAAAGTCAAAACTAAATTGATTCAAACTGTTATTTTTCCAGAGCCTGTGATCAATATGAGCGTTCATGGCCCTCTTTAATTGTTAACAAAAAGGTGAGAGTGACGACCAAGGAAATGCATAGGAGCACTTGGTTGAGAGAAGAACTCAGCCTAAATGCAGAGTTTGTGTGTTAATCATGTGTGATTGAAACAAAACACAACTCCAGGTGTGTTTTTGACGAGGAAACATTATAACATAGATCAGGAAATTGTGTAAAAATATGCCAATTCGGGAGCAGTGGGGCTTGAACTTCTCCGTGCCATTACAGATACAACAGTCAAACTCCAATGGAAGTAAAAATTGTTCAAGAATATCACTTAGAGTAAAGTTTCAGTATCCAAAGTAGTTGTTTGACCAAAGGACATTTCAAAAACAAAGTCCAAAAATACAGTTGCCCAAGTCCTCCTGCCCATCTGTCATGTTGCTCCACACACAGCATGAGCCTGAGTCAGAGGAAGCCAAATGATCCTATTTAAATCACAAATATTCATACAGTTTTAGGTGGTTGTTAATGGGTTATTTTGAGCTGGCGATGGAGACAGCGTGTCAATCCTCATGTACAGCAATGGCAGCGGGTAAGATCTGGATTAGTCACATTGAAGCTGCTGGCCCCAGGGAAATCTCTCACAATCATTTTAATGGCGTATTAACAGTGTGCAGATGACAGATAAAACTTTGACTGATGGGCCGGTTAAGTTACATTTAAAACCAGACGTCTTGTTAGTGCTTCAGACAATTTCACAGTCAAAAAGGTAAAAGGCTATTTTGAGAGACACCAACTTTAAGCAAGTTTAGGTAAGTTTTTTTTTTTTTTACTTGAAAATGTAAAATGTGTTTTAATTTATAAATAATCATTTCAATTTTTCAAAAAGTGTAATACTAGGTACAAGTTTTGATATATTTTATGGCTTGATGTCTCAAAACACATTTAATTACATCGTATTGAGCATTGTATTTATGATCAATAATGACTTCACTAATCGACATGTTATTAGTTTGAATTAGACAAATTTTAGTTTGTGGAAAAAGTATATTTACATAAATTAGTCTTCAACCTAACTAGTCTAATTAGTCTAACCCTCTTCAAAATAAAGTTTCAAACTCTAGTTAAAGGAAATACAAAATATATACAGTATATGTTTTTATTTTTATTTTTTTACACTAGTTCTGATATAGCTCAAGATTGTTACAAAAATATTCAGAAAAAGTCACATTTTGTCCTATGAACAAGTATCAATACTGAACAAAATCACGCATATTAAAATCTAGTCTGGAGTCTAACTGAAGTATTGATCAGTATCAGCAGATCACTTTTGAAACACTTAATTGGATGTAACCTAATTGTCACTTGATTGTCAACTGGACAAAAGTTTTAGAGTGAATATGTTTTGGCGCCCATCCAAGAGGCTTCTTCCGTTCTGGTGAGATTGCAGGTGAACACTGCCTGAAGGCTGGACCTAACTACACTGAAACTAACACACCTATTTGTTTACAGCTTGTTAGCTATGTCTGAACTGTGCCTGAGTCATATTTTGCATAATCTTTCAGGGCCCTGATGGGTGCTCTCACATCCATTAGCATACTGGCTATCACTGCTGTGAGAGCCAGAAAGGAGTTACAGAGACAAATTTTTTTGTTTGGAAAGACAATCCATCCATGTTTGAATAGAAATGGGGGGCTTAGGCATAGTTTTTGCTTTTTCTATCTCCATCCTCAGACCTAAATCAAAGCAGAGAAAACAATAGTGATAGTGAGCCAATATGGTAATAGGTTGGAGAGCACTCAGGGGGCCTGAACCGTTATGCAAAATATGACTCAGACACAGTTCACACTTAATGTAGTTCAATAGCTAACAACCAGAAACTATAAACAAACGAGTTTCAGTGTAGTTGGCTCTTCCTTCAAACAGATACAGTATAAAGCAGAGTCCATCAGCAATCTGAACAGAACTAAAGAAGCAGCTTGGATGAGCGGTGAAACATCAGCACTCTTTGTGCAGCCGACAGAATTGATAAATTTTTTTCTACTGTTCCCTAAACCCTTTTCAAAGCAGCTTACATATACCAGTGATATATTTGCAATGCAGTGTAGCCTACACTTTGAACTCTCTTGTATGAGCAAAAGCAATGGACATGCTAAACTAGAGACTAGAGACCAGTTCAAAATAGAACAGGCTACACCACCCATATGTTTGATAACGCCTCCAAACTAAACAGGCTGGAATAGAGCACAAACTTCCTGCTTAATTTAAAGCTTCCATAGCTCGGAGAATAAGAAAAATGTTTGTTTCCAAGTGGGACGGGTCTCAGAGGGACCACAAGGCTGGAACTTCTAATTACAGCAGGTATATGTGAAAAAGTGCAGGCTGTAGCAGGTACACAACATACATGAAACAGTCCCGCTGAGAGTTTAAAGGTGCACTGTGCAACTTTTCTGGTGCTGGGTCCACCATCTGCTTGTGTCCATGGAGATGTTGTTGCTTGCTCTGGAATGTTTTCATCTTACAATTACTCAATGACATGGGTTTTTATTGACTTGTATTCTTGCTGTAAGTGGGCTCGCCTCTACACAGGTTTGACATGTAACTTGGCTCTATGGCATCACCTGCTGTCTCTGTCGAGATAAATAAGTGTAATACCATACTGTGGAACATTCCAGGCAACATCTCCAAGGACAGCTCCCGCAACAGCTGCTTCTCCACAACTGGGCTGAGACAGACCAGTAAGAAAACGAAGATCCAAAATCAAAGAACAATTCCACATAAAAAATAATATTGGACCCAAGAAGCCTACAAGGATAGAAAATGTGAAAAGACAGAGAGCTCTTTCTCCACTCTGATGTTTCATACAGGGGCGTTTTGGTAAATTTCTGATGGATTGCTATAATATTGTCAACAAAATATTCTCCAAAAACAAATACTTAGATTTTTTTTTAAAGGACCCATATTTCACTATATTCTGATCTATGTTATAATGTTGTTTCCTCAAAAACATACCCAGAGTTGTGTTTTGATTGATTCACACTTATTTAACACACAAATCATGCATATTTAGGCTCTGTTCCACCTTGTGATGTCATAATATTATGGTAAAACAGGAAGTGCTCCACTGTAGTTTTAAACTCCACCTACTACTACCACTACACCTTCACTGGAATCATTTGGAAAATTTCAGCTCCGGAATTGTCAATCTTTACTGAACAAAAGGTAAAAGGAGCTGTGAACATGAAACTCCTGCTTCATGACATCACAAGATGTTAATCCAAGAAGCCTACAAGGATAGAAAATATGAAACGACAGTGATATTTCTCCATTCTGATGTTACATACAGGGGAGTTTTGGTAAATTTCTGATGGATTGCTATTATATTGTCAACAGGATCTCTGAGGTCTGAGGGCCAGCTCCAGCTTGTGGTGCATAAGACAAGACTTAAAACCAGGGGGAGGAGCAGGGCTTTCTCTGTGGCCGGCCCCAAGCTCCAGAAAGCTCTGCCCCCCACGTCTCAACAGCCCCTCGGGCTTTTAACACCGTGTGAGTTCTGTGGTCTTCTGTGTTATTTATTTAGGACAATGCATATTAATCAACATATGAGCAGAAGCTGCACAGTAAATATGCCAGAATTAGCTATAGAGCTAAATTGCATCTGTAGTCCCAAGGCAGGCACAGAACACCTACATCTACAATCACAAATATAAAAGACATACAATATTTACAAGTCAAACATGAGTACATGACTGGGTTTGTTTTTAACCAGTGTTTTAGTGTCTTCTTGAAAGTTTGGTAAATTTCACAGTTTCTAATCTGAGCTGGTAGTCAGTTCCATGACTGTGTGCCTCTGCTAGACTCCACCATTTGACTGAATTTAGTCTTGCGGTGCTGTATGATACAGTCTCCTCTGGTTATCGCTCTAGTATTGACCATATTGTTATTAGTTTTCTTCTGTATAAAAACATGTAATGGTGGAGGTCCATTTAAAACCTTAAAAAAAAAAACATACATCTGATAACTTTCAAACTCTAAAATATTATACTTGCTATGGATATTACAGTAGTGAGGAGGCTTTCTGTCTAAAGCCTTTTCTTTATTTTTATGTTTTCTTTTTATTTATTTTTAATTTGTTTACCTTTTTATTATTTATTAGTACAAGTATTGGTATTGATTTTAATGGTTTTATTGTCTTAATGAGGACTAGTGGAGTTAAATAGAGCTTTATTTTTATTTCTGTTTCGATTGGATGTTTTATTTGTATTGTGCAGCACTTTGTAAACTGTTTTGTTGTGGATTGGATTGGAACAGAATATTCTCCAAAAACAGATGCTTAAAGGGACAGTGTGTAGGATTCGTGGCGCATAGGTGGTTACTAGCTATTCCACTTCCTCTTTTGGCTACGGCAGACCTCGAGGGTCACCCGGGCGCGACGTAGCGCCGAAATCTCGCGTGCCCGCGCACGAACCGCGCACCGCTGTATACATAAACCGCGGTCCCCCGTTCACTTTTTTTTTTTCTTTTCGCATGAAAACACACAATCCCGATCATGATTCATGACAATCTACACATCAAATGAAACCTTACAGTCTCCTCTTTTTGACTATGCAATTCATTTCCCTGCAAAACAATCACTCCCCGAGCACATGGGGCTTTTATACAGAAAAGCACAAAACTTAGCTTACTTAGCTTACCTTTGAAGGCTTTGCACAGGTCAAACTCTGTATTTCATCATAAACTTGGTCTCAATCTGTCCATAAGGATCCAGCGAATAAAATCCAGTAAAACAATTTAGTCCAAAATACGTGTTATATCCATTACGATGTGTGATCCGGCAGCATGCTCCCCCTCCCCCCTCCCCTTCCCCTTCTCTCCTTCCTTCGCTCCTGGCTGCATATGGGAGCAGAGGACCGAAGGAGAGAAGGGGAAGGGGAGGGGGGAAGGGGGGACCCATAAGCAGCGCGGCTGTGCAGCTGTTAGCAGGAGCCGAGGCGAAGGATGAGCCCAAATGTCCTTCTGCGGCTCTCGTATTCAAAATGGCTGCCTCTATATGGGGAAGATCCCCCTTTTATGTGACTATATCTAAGTCCAAAAGAATACTTTGATTTCATGATGGAAGTGAAAAGGCTTGGAAAACAATGTATTTTTGAATGGGTATCTTCAATTTCAGTAATTAACAGGTAAAAATCTTACACACTGTCCCTTTAAATTTAAATTTACTGGGCCCATATTTTGCTATATTCTGATCTATGTCATAATGTTGTTTCCCCAGTAAAAACATACATGGAGATGTGTTTTGTTTGATTCATACTTGTTTAAAGGTGCATTGCGCAACTTTTCTCGTGGAGGGTCCGCCACCTGCTTGTGTCCATGGAGATGTTATTGCTTTGCTTGGAATGTTCCACAGTATGACATTAAACCGCTATACCTTACATTTATTCAACTACAGATGGTTTTATAGCTCAAAAATACTTAACTCCACACTTAACTTGGTCTGGTTTGGTCTCCATGACAATAGAAAGATTTAATGCCATACTGTGACACATTCCAGGCAAAGCAGCAACATGGAGGAAAAGCATCTGACAGACCCTCCACCAGAAGAGTTACACAGTGAAGCTTTAATACACAAATCCCTCATATTTAGGCTCTGCTCCACCTTGTGATGTCATGTGGTAATACAGGAAGTGCTCCACTGTATTTTTAAACTCCACCTACTACTACCACTACACCTTCACTGGAATCATTTGGAAGATTTGAGCCCTGGAATCGTCCAGCTTTACTGAACGAAAGGTAAAAGCCCTGGGCAACAGTAGCTCAGATGGAGAGTTTCTCCACTGATCTGAAGGTTGACGGTTTGAATCCCGCTCTCGACATAAACATCATCAGTTGAGCGGTCAGATCCATCGACCCACAGGTTGGCACAGAGATTTCGTGTCACTTAACCCACCTCGCCCCCAGTGTCTGCGTACACTGGTGTGTGAGTGTGTGCGTAAATGGATGAGTGGTTCCTTGTTGTAAAACGCTTTGAGTGCCTTGAAAAGCGCTATTTAAAATCTGACCATTTACCATTTAAAAAGAGCTGTTAATTACTGCTTCATGAAATCACAAGGTGGAACATTTTAAACGTAGCGATAATGATGGATCATAGAAGCCTACAGGGATAGAAAATGTGAAAAGACGGTGATGCTATGTATTCAACTCAAAGCGGCATGTAACAGGTCATAGTTAAATGGCCATTTGCTCTAAAATAGAGAGTAATTAATAGTGCAAAGAGTCGAGAGAGCTACAGATGTGGGAGGCAGGCTTTTAAATGGAGATAGCATTTGTTACGACTGATGGGCACAATGAGTGGAGAGCTAAGAAAATTGTTTTGTGAAAATATCCACTGTAACAAAAGGAAAGAGGACTGGTTTGATTTCTTTTTAATCGATTTTTAAGTGATGGTGAAGCCCTTATAATGCCATAAAAAGATCTGTAGCTGCACATTTTATAGATGGAGAGAGCTGGTTACAGAAATCTCTCCTTTTTAATTGAGAGGTCTAATTTCTCTGTCAGTAAAATCACATTATATGGGGCAGAGTTCAAACTTGAGTGTAATAAATTGGACTTGGACTGGATCTTGCGTACAAAATGGCTGTATTTTCATTAAAGAGGGCGGCATTTTACTTCTATATGGCACTATTTGCCAACACATAACATTTAGATCACCATTGTTTTGAAAATGCTATATTCACAGAAAACAGATTTACACTAGGGGTGTGAATCTTTCACTCACAAAACGGTTCGATTCGAATCTCGATTCACAGGCTACGATTCGATTCAGGGACGATTCATAAAATTAGTAAACGATCCGGTACGATTCGATTCGATCCGATCCGGTTCGGTTAATTTCGATTCAATACAAATTGACAACTTTACTCCCAAGTGCTTTAAAGTTATTGAGAAGAAAAAGAGAGAAACAGAAATGAAATTTCAAAATAGTATCCTTTTGTTTATTTAGTGCCCAACAGACAATACACCAGGCCTACTGAAAAACTGGCAATCCGGTTTGCAAAACTCTGCTCATACTTAAAATACAATACATTCCTTCCCTCAAGCAACACAAAACAATAAGGTTAGATATCAAAAATAAAGACGTTATAAAACAAGCAAGTTGCCTATTAAAGTCAAAAATCAGAATGAATCAAAATTAGTTAGTAATTAGTGCTTCAGTCACTCATGAGTTTCAGTAACTGTAAAAGTGAAGATATCACTGACAAGAAGATAGATATTACTAGGCAGTTATAGAAAACACTAGCATGTTAAATCCACTGAATAACTAATACTTTCTCTCCATCTTATAACATTTCCTTTACCTGGCCAGCCAAATGATATCTCTCTGTATTTGCTATACAGCGAGATACCATTTGGACACCCTCGCTCCACCCTCGCTCCCCCGGTTAACAACAGACTCTGCGATTCTGATTCGTTCAAAGATGGTGACGTCAGTGCACCCGCCTTTGCCTGCAACGTCACTCTTAGGAAGCGGAAGTTCCTCCTCAGTTTTGAATCAAGATGGCACATCGGAGAACTGAACGTCCCTTCCATTCAGCTGTAAAATTGGTCTTAAATGACCTAAAACACATCGATTCCTTAAAACCACAGCAGCTGACAGCTCTAGAGGCCTTTCTTTTCTTTCTTTTCTTTTGTTTGATTGGTTCACGTCGCTGTCCGTTAACTGTTCTCTGATTGGTTCACTTAGCTGTCTGTCTACGCGCAACGGCAGCGCATTCTGGACCAAGCGTTACTAGACTCGCCGCTGGTACAGCGATGAGTCATGGATTCTTCCAGGCAAACATTTCCTTAGTCTCCTTTGAGACAAAAATCATCTGTGTGTGTGTGAAGTACATTTCTATACACACAAATCATAAGTAGCCTATCTAAATACAGAAATGCACCAATTCTGATTATACATTGTATTTTCCACACAAAAGTAAATTAGCCAAGTCAATTTTAGCCCAAATCAAATATACATTGCCAATACATGAATGTTGTCTAAATAAATCACCCAATCCACTAACCGTGACAATAAAAACGCTAGTATCATACAATTGTTATGGTCTATAGCTGCCATGGAAACTATCAAGCCGACAGTGAAACATCAGACTGATATCAACGCGACACAACACTGGCACAAAAGTTAACCACGCATACGAACCATGTCCATAAATAGCGGTAGCGCACCAAATTAACTTAAACAACAGCTCAATAAATGGAAACAGCGTATCTTACCGGTGTTCTGTCGAATCTTCCTACCTTGTCAAACAAGGCGATCTGTCCTACGCTGTCCTGATGAGACACATACAAACATTGCTCGCTTCCGCATACAGCCCGCGCCGCTCACATGATTGGCAGTTAACCAGCCAGTAAGCTTCAATCCCAGGTAAGTGAACCACCCACCATTCGCTAAAGAACGCAAACACACACAGGCGGCTTCTGCGCCATGACAGAGACCACTCAGGAGCCGAGAACTGATTCTTGGCCATAAATCCGGTGCATCGGACCTTTCGTAGTGAATTTGGACAGATCCTGGCTCCGCTGATCGGTACACTCAGATCGCAGAGGTCACAGACTGATAACCGATCCAAATCGGTTAATCTTTACACCCCTAATTTACACGTTTTAGATTTACAAGCTCTGAATCTCCCCTCCCTTTGCTCCCACACTAAGTGACTCCCCCTTCAGAGCACTATCACAACACAATCGGCGTGTATCCTGTTAGTGAAACTACTGCACATCGCATCAGTTTTGTCAAGTTGCTGTGTGCAGTTTTGTCTCATGTTTTTTGTATATTTATGGAGAATTGTCATGTGGGAGTATGGATGACGCAGGTTTGAGCTAAAGAGGGTTTGAATAGCGAGGGAGAGATCGCCGTTTCTCAAAAATGCATGGATGATATATAAAACAACTTCAGGCATGTTTTGCTGAGGGAACATTATAACATGGCAGAAAGCTAAACTGAAAATGATCACACTCAATAAAAGGCAATAAAATGTATAATTAACAGCATGTTCAACTGATACCCATCATCTTGACCACTGACCAGATCAATGTGCTGTTATTTGAAACCCAACTGGACTCAGCCTCATCAATGTTTCAGTCGAAAAATGGTTTGATAAACACTAATTACAGCTACAGCAGGTCCTCCATGTCCACTGGTGCTCGTCTGTACAAATCCTTTAATAAAATGTGCAATAATCTCTCTACTGCAGTGTGCAAAACCACATTTTGCTCTATGTTAGGAGTGTAGACTGTATAAAGAAGTGGGCTAAGGGGGTGTGACGTCAACCATAGCTTTCCTGTTCCAGCCAAATAAGGCT
The DNA here is from genome assembly GCA_036785185.1 of Paratrypauchen microcephalus. NCBI lineage: Eukaryota > Metazoa > Chordata > Actinopteri > Gobiiformes > Gobiidae > Paratrypauchen > Paratrypauchen microcephalus. Next base: position 5,731,483 of record JAVJIX010000046.1, on the reverse strand, counting down.
CACCGAGGCTTGCAGTTATGAGGCAAATTTGGAGTAGAGTTCCATATTTTGAATAGGAATTTATTTACGGACAAAATAGTGAAATAAAAATACCAAGATCATGCAGAGCGGGTCAATTAAACAATTTCAGACAAAGATTATGAGGTTTACTGCAGGTGTTAGAGAGAGGGGGGCTACAGTCTTTCAATGTAAAGTCATTTGGAAACAGAAGTGTGCTCATGTTCTCTCCCTATTTAGAACGACTAGCAGGTTAGCAATGTCCATTTATATATGCAGTCTATGGCTGGGAGATTTGCAAAATTAAGGGTAAATCATCTACAAATGTATAAAAGAATAAATAAATGCTGCACAAAGATCTTGTTAAAAAATTAAAAAGGTCCAATCAACGGTACCAAGAGATGTTTCTTCACTCTGATGTTACATATGGGAGGTTTTGGTAAATTTCTGATGGACTGCTATAATTTCATCATCAGAATGGAGCTCAACATTGATCATTTGCTCCAGCTCTGGAAGTTAATTTTCCATATTTTTTTCCCACAGACAGAGTGAACAATTCAAATATTAAGAGTTTAAGGGTTTAAAGGTAATGGAGGCTGCAGCTACATGGTAACTAATGTACATAACATGGGGGCGGCGGTAGCTCGGTTGATCCAAAGGTTGGCGGTTCGAATCCCGCTCTTGACATTAAAAAAATAAAAACATCATTGGTTGAGCGGTCAGATCCACTGACCCACAGGTTGGCAGTATGATTCTAGCTCCCACAGATGAATGCTGCCGTTGTGTCCTTGAGCAAGACACTTAACCCACCTCGCCCCCAGTGTCTGTATACTCTGGTGTGTGAATGTGTGTGTGAACGGGTGAGTGGTTCCTTGTTGTAAAGCGCTTTGGGTGCCTTGAAGGTGGAAAAGCGCTATATAAAGATGTGACCATTTACCATTTACCACAACATGGTTCTTTACAAAAAGCACATTTAAAATGCTAGATTTGACTAAATGTTTTAATAAATTGGTGGTTTATAAAGTCTTCATAAAGAGTTTAACTTAAATGATAGGTGTTGTGGTCATTAATTACCAGAGCTGATTAACCCTGAGCAATCAAACCAAAAAGATATACATTTTTGTCAATATTACAACTGTTCCATTTCACTCTGTTATCTGCTATTACAAAGCACTTGATGACTGATTGCTCAAATTTCAGCTACAAGAAGATTTCACATAAGATTTTAGCCTGCTACAAAAAAAAACCCCTCCTTAACTCTCTGTAACCTTTATTTAGTCATAAAAAGACCCAACTGCCTTCCTCATAATCAGGGTGAGATTCTGCTAGAGCACACAGCACTAAAAGGCCTCTGATTAAAAGCGCTTCTGCACGAAAATGAAAAGCAGTCTTTATTACCATGACTGGAAATAATTGCATATTGGCATTTTCAGTTCAGTGAGAGATGGAGTGCCTGCTTTTCCGGCATTTTCTGCTATTTATTTGGAGATGTATCAACTAAAAATATGAGAGACTGAGACACTGAGCGGGAGGGATAACGGGAGTCACATTGTTATGCAGAGTCGTGAAAGGTGCCATTAGAGAGGAAGATGAGAATTGCTGGTGTTTAATTATAGGGGTGACATATTAGAAGACTCTAATTAAATTAAAGGTTCACAGAATTCGCAAAGGGTTCGAGATAATACAAAAATAATTATAGTCAAAAGAATTCAACAGGTCTGACAATGGATTCACAACAGAGTCCATATAACCCCAGTGTGCACTACATTTACTTCTGTTTACTTCACTTTTGGGTTGGCCTTGCTCATGATATATTTATTTTTTAATTTGTTTGTATTGTGATTTTAATGTCTTTCTTATTCTGTAAAGCACTTTGAATTGTTTGTGACCGGCCACGGAAAAAACAGTCACAAGTCATCCCGGAGGCGTTTTGAGTTATTCACAGATTCTGAAAGTGTAGATTCTAAGCTTTCCAATGATGCCTTACATGGAAATCTGAGAACATTTGAAGAATTTGTGGTCATTTGAAAGCAGCATATGGGATTTTGGAAAGCTCTGAAAACAGCTCGTGAAGTTTCCTCACTCCAGGCCTTCTGGGCTCATTTGCAAGACATTAAACTCAGCCCTCCCCCTGCAGATCATCATCACTGTGGTGTTTGCCTTCAGGGCAGGTCAGAATTAGAAGGTACTGGTACTGGTTTAGTTCTGTTTTAGTTCTGTTTTAGTCCTGTTTTAGTCCTGTTTTAGTCCTGTTTTAGTCCTGTTTTAGTCCTGTTTTGGTCCTGTTTTGGTCCTGTTTTAGCCCTGGTTTAGTCCTGGTTTAGTCCTGGTTTAGTCCTGGTTTAGCCCTGATTTAGTCCTGATTTAAGTCCTGGTTCTGTCCTGATTTAAGTCCTGTTTTAGTCCTCTTTTAGTCCTGTTTTAATTCTGTTTTAATCCTGTTTTAATCATGTTTTCAGTCCTGTTTTAGTCCTGTTTTCAGTCCTGGATTAGTCCTGGTTTAGTCCTGATTTAGTCCTGGTTTAGTCATGGTTCAGTCCTGGTTTAGTCCTGGTTTAGCACTGGTTTAGCACTGGTTTAGTCCTGGTTTAGTCCTGTTTTAGTCCTGTTTTAGTCCTGTTTTGGTCCTGGTTTACGAATCCTTTTTTATGAGTCCTGTGTACGAATTGTGCTATACAAATAAACTCATCTTGATTTGCCTTCAAAAACACTGTGCATCATTCGCCCCAAAAATGCACCATGAGCCTCGTGAGAATCCATCAACTGATCAGAGAACTTATTTCCATATGCACACATGCGCTTGCTTCTTATACGCGGCATTCTTTTCTTTCACCTGTGGCTAAATACACCCCGAGTTGTTGACGCTTTTTCAGTGACACAGAGACAGACCTCGGCTCACCTGCACAGACAGATCCGGGCCATGTCTCATTTCTCTTTCCTCGCTTCCTTCTCCTTGATTCCCCTCCTCAATCATCCATTTTTAAGCTGTCAATCAAATGTGTTATGTTAAGTGGTGAACGGAATAAATGAGTAAACATGAGGGAGGCTTCAGGAGCAGACATCAGATAAAATAATCAAACTTTATTGGTCTCGGTGAGGAGTTTATATCCGCTCTCCTCCCTGTGTCTCCTCTGTGGGTGGGACGTCCTCACCCATTTTCCACAGAATCAAGGAGAGGAATCAAGGAGAAGGAAGCGACCACACTCACCCTGCTCCAGAGTGTGAGAGGAGCCGCTGAGACCTCCTGTTTGAAGCATTCTCTGAGTGTTTTAATAAGAATCAGTGTTTTGATACAAATATTAAAAATACAAATAGGTTGAAGTTTTACTTAAAAATACCTTTGTTTGTTTACACTTACTATATTTACAATTCTATTTTGAGTACTGAAATTTATCTTTGGTATTCTTGAACTAGTCTGGAATTCTCATGTAATTTCTCCCATTTGGTATTCTCTCGTTCAGTATTTACCACGCATGCTTCCGTAGTCAGGAAGTCGACTGTAAATAAGTGAAGTTCACATGTACCATGAACGTTCCCAAGGATATTTGCTGCTTTGTTTCTTCTTAAATGCTTAAGGTAGCATCGTCGGTACGTATCTACTGTTTATTTCTTACCTTTACCCGCTATGTCTGCTGAGCTTGATTTGTGTTCTTTCGGCGGAGATTTGTTAATGGTAGTAAAATATGCAGATTGTTAGCTCGCAGGTCTTATTAGGTCACGCGATGAATGGACTTGCCTTTGAGTTAAATGATTATGGCAATGTATGCTTTTTCAAACGTTAATGTTATTCCCGTTTCATGTATGTATGTTGCAGTTTCACACTTCTTCACGTCAATAAACGGCGAAACAGTCTTCAGAGTAGTTGATGTTCAGGGAGTGTTTAGCTGGCTGCTAGGATAAGTTATGCCGAAGACAGCACAATCAGAATGTGACTAAATGGAAATGTCATTGCTCTGCCTGGAGTGTTCCACAATATGGCATTAAACTGCTCTACCTTTGAGAGTGTGATGTTCTGGGATGAATGAACTGAATGATGCTGAGAGAAATGGGTTTGAATGATGATGCACAATTTCTTTTTTATGTTTGATTTTATGAACTACTAGAGGCTCTCATGAACTCACGGGTAGAGCTGGGCGGTATACTGGTTCATACCGAATGCGTTTTTTTCTTTTTTTTTTTTAAAGGTACACTGTGTAAGATTTTTACCCGTTAATTACTGAAATTGAAGATACCCATTCAAAAATACAGTGTTTTCCAAGCCTTTTCACTTCCATCATGAAATCAAAGTATTCTGTTGGACTTAGATATAGTCGATTTCACCTGCATAAAAGGGGGATCTTCCCCATGTAGCGGCATCCATTTTAACTACGAGAGCTGCAGAAGGACATACTGTATTTTGGGCTCCGCCTTCGCCGTTTTCTTTACAGCTGTCGGAACTGGCCCGTGGATTTAACACACTTTCACTTTCGGGTTAATGGCGGGTTACGCGTTGCTTGCGCATACCGCCACCTACTGGTTCCTGGGAGATTCTGCTACTTATTACTGTTGTTTATGACCCTCGAAGGCTGCCGTAGTTAGAACCGGAAGTGCAATACCCACCATCCACCAAAGCGCCACCATCCTACACAGTGTACCTTTAATGATATGAATTTTCCATATATATCCCAATACCGGTGAGTGTGTGCATACAAAACGTCGGGAACACAGAGTGGCGGAACGTGGCGCCGCGGGACATTGTTTGAGAGGGGGACTGTTTTGCAGTGGCGTGAGAGCGGTGGAAGCTCAGTGTGTGTTGAGCGGTGAACAACATGGACGGAGAAAATGTTACAGACACAGAGGAACTTATACTGAAAAGAGGAGCCGTGTCAGTTGTGTGGAAGTACTTCAGCTTTAAAAAATCTGGCGCTGATCAAACAACTGCATTCTGTAAATGTTGTCGCAGGAGGCGACATGAGCGATCTGCTTCACCACCTCCGTCACAAACATGTCCTGGAATATGAAGAATGAACAAAACTAAGATCTGCATCCTCTTCCACGTCTGCAGGGAACGTTCAAGTTGGCGCTGCAACACAAAACGCCACTCAGACGTCACTCAGAGACACGTTTGCTAAGGGGACTGCCTACGACAAGAAAAGCAAACGGTTGAATGATATTACCAACGCTGTTACTGTCCACTTAGCCAAAGACATGGGACCACTAAAAAAATACAGTCAAATACCGTGACACCGATACAATTTTGAAAAATATCGTGATAACAATTTTTGGTCATACCGTCCAGCTCTACTCACAGGTGTCTTTAGCGCTGTTGTGTGATTGATTGTGTGATTTTTGCCGTAACAACATGAAACATGGCACTGCACACCAGAGGTGGGACAAAGTCATTGCTGGGCAAGTCCCAAGTAAGTCTAAGTCTTTTGCACTCAAGTCCGAGTGAAGTCCCGAGTCAAGAGTATCCAAGTGCCGAGTCAAGTCTGAAGTCAAAGCTCACAAGTCTCAAGTTGAGTCCAAAGTCCTAGCATTTTAGTTTCGAATCATTTCGAGTCCCCTTTACAAAGAAATAAAATTTCTACAAATCATATAATGTCTGCAAAATCTGTATTCATGATTGGATGTTGTGCAAGCCGCGCGCACATGCTCTTTACATACATTTTCGCAGATTCACAAGTACGAGTGCGGTCTTTATCAACATACTTTTAGAGTTTTTTTTTTTTCATTGGACGTAGCAAGTCATCATAAGTCAAAAGGCCTAAGTCCAAGTGAAGTCACGAGTTATTGATATTGAAGTCCAAGTCGAGTTGCAAGTGTTTGTACATTTTGTCGAGTCGAGTCTAAAGTTATCAAATTAGTGACTCGAGTCTGACTCGAGTCAAAGTCACATAACTCGAGTCCACACCTCTGCTGCACACACCCGTTACCATTAGTATGAGTGGTTTGAGAGGTATGCAGTAGGGGTGGGTATTGGCAAAGAAGTCACGATTCAATTTGAATCACGATTCATATGCCACGATGCGATACTATCACGATGCATCACGATACTTGAATTATTGCGATGCATTGCAATATATTAGACATACTTCAGTGAAAATGTACTAAAAAAAAAGAGGATAACTTAAATATCAGTGGCTGTGTATCTGGGTAGTGTCTTCAATTGATACAGAACTCTGAGCAACTCAGTTCATAACTGAATTTATTGAATAACAAAAACAAATAAACCAAACCAATAACAAAAAAAGTGCATAGGATGTGAATAGGATTTTTTCTAAAACAAAAAATAATGTTCAAACATTTGCCATTTTGGAGGTAGCTACCATCATAACAAACAATACCCTTTCACAAAGAAAAATGTGCATAGGATTGATAAAAATAAAAACTAATAATTTATTTATTTATTTATTAATATTAAATATTAAATTATTAAATATTAAATTATTAATAATAGTCGATTTTTGGCATCAAGAATCGATGCAGTATATTGTGAAAGTTAGTATCGCGATGCACTGTCATGACGATTATTTTGCACACCCCTAGTATGCAGACAGACAGACAGACAAACAAACACACAGAAAGATGTTCCTTGCATTAATAGATAACATCAGCCCAGGGACTACAGGTGAAAATTAGCGTTAATGCTACAACCTGGTACAATGCATCTCGCTTGTTAGGGTTAATGTACACTGTGCACTGTCCCTATCTCATTAAAGACACATTGTGTAACTTTTCTGGTGGAGGCTTCATAAAATGCTTTTCTCCATGGAGTTATTTTTTTTGTCTGGAATGTATAGATTCAAGATTCAAGATTCAAGATTGTTTATTTGTCATATGCAGAATCAACACAGGGTCAACAATGCAATGAAATGTTTAGGATCAGAAGAACCGTTGACTCGCTAAGATAGTCAGAAGTACTAATAACATGCAATAATAGTACATGGTAAAAAAAGTGTTGCAAAAGTGCAGGGGAAGAAGTAAACAATATAATAAACAATATAATAAAATATGTAATAAAATGTAATAAAAATACAAGGTACAATGTACAAAGGTGCAGGTAGGATTAAATCAAAGATCAAATAAGGTGTAAGTAGAGTATTTCACAGATTGCACATAATATGGTGTGGTATAGGTGTTGCATGTGGATTTCGTATTGCACATAGTATGGTATAGATATTGCACATAGGTTATTGCACAGATTATTGCACAGGTAACAGTAAATAACAGTATAGTATTAACCCTTTCTATGTTCATGCAGATCAACCCCTCTCATAGTCAGAATGCCTGTTTGTCGAGATATTTTTGAGCTATAAAACCACCTGTAATTGAATAAATGTAAGTTGGCATCCTTATGTAACAGATAATACTCCCTACAACTGACCTTATACTCTGTCAATCAGCAAATCATTGCACTGCTGTTCTTGTCTCTTGTATATAACTGTGATTTTATAGCTTATTTTATATTTTATTACTTATTCTTCTATTTTATTTTGACTTGTACATTTTATTTTTATAATTATGTCTCATGTGACACCTGTCTCTATCTTTTTGCTATATCATCTATTTGTGTTACTCTCTGTTATATACGGTATTATACTGCGATGTGTGAGCTACAAGGGAATAATTTCCCTTGTGGATCAATAAAGTTTGTCTAAGTCTAAGTTTAATCTCATACAGTGGAACATTCCAGGTACAGCAATGACAAGCGTGATGGACCCTCCACCAGAAAAGTTACACAATGCACCTTTAAATAAATAAAATAAAATAAACTAGCGGCAGTGTGAAAATGACCTCATACTCAGGTGTTTCTGTATCTGTTTTGTGTGAGCACTGAGGAAATTACCAAAATACAGCTCATACAAGTGTGATTGGATTTTGAGGACAACTATTTGTTTGTTGAATTACATCTCAAGTCTGTGAAATTAAATATTGATTTTTGTAATAGAGTAAGTCAAGGCTGATACACGTGTAAAAAATACTAACGGCTTTTGTCTGTTTATTTGGGAGTTTTTTTTATTTTTTATTTTTTTTATCCCAAGTTTCCTTCCTAACTGGTCTGTAGGGAAATCCTCGTCTAGCTAATTCCACTTTTGGGGTTAATCTGTGTGCAGGTGCTTCTGTTCTGGTGGTGCACAGCTGGCCCAGTTATGTAGAGCACTCGGAGTAGGGCAGCAACTGTGTGAAGGAGATTTATGAATGGTTTTGAATAGGGATGCTGCGATACGGATTTTTTAAGTTATATTACTATTCGATATTTATCTTGCTGATGTGCTGGTAGACCAAAAAACAATATTTGCAGACATTTAGCTTTAAAAATCCATAACATAGCCCACAAATGTATAAGTTAAAGGTGCTATATTACACTAAATTGACTCTTGTGAGCTTTAAGCCATGTTAGAATGCTGTTACTTCCTCCAAAACATACCTGGAGTTGTGTTGTGTTTCATTCACACATATTTGAGAACTCATTATTAATCTGTCTACATCGCCAAAGCTCAAAATGCTTTGTTCCACCTTGTGATGTCATGAAGCTAGCTTTTACCTTTATGTAAAAAAATAATAATAAAGGCAATCCCATGGCAGAAATCATTCAAATGATTCTAGTGAAGGTGTATGGAGTTTAAAATACAATGGAGCACTTCCTGTACTACACATGACATCACAAGGTGGAACCGTGTTTTCTGTCTGACAGAAGAACTCTAAATATGCAGGGTTTGTGTGTTACAACATGTGAATGAAACAAAACACAACTCCAGGTCTGTTTTTGATGAGAAAACAACATTATAACATAGATCAGCAAAAAGTGTAACATGAGCCCTTTAAAATAAACATGAATTAAGTTTTTACTTTTGTATCTGGAAAGTAAAATTACACGGGTCTACAAATTTTTGGACTCTATCTGCTTCCGAGATAAAAGTAGCTAAATCTCATTTATACTGATAAGATGAACTGAAAATCAATTGATAACTGCTGGTTAGCTAATGTAATCAAGATATTTAATGATATTGTTTTACATCAAAAAGTTTTCTTCTTCCCACTCCTTTTCGAGCAAAAAGAAAAGACAAATGTATTTGACTGTATATTGGTTACCTGTATTTATTTCCTTGTGTTGACCTGCTCGAAATGAATAAATAAATGAAATGAAAATCACATCTGTTTATACAATAGATTTAGGCATTTTTGCTGAAAAATAATATTTATATTTTGAAAATATTTAACTTGCACTTCTTTATCTGTCAAGAAATAAACAAGAAATATCTTAAGACATCAGGTGCACACAATTTCGAGGCATCTCTCTTATGTGAAATCAAAAAATATTTTATGTTGAAACTCTAGACATATTAAAATGAATGTATTGGAATGTGCAGACAGGCTTTCAGATAGAACTGGTTGCTTGTAGACACACTGTACCTTCTGATAAACTACCGTTTTTGCCTTATTTTGCATAAATCTCCTATTTTGACCCAATACTATATCTTGGAAACTATAGCCAATCAGCACTTCTGACTTACTTTTTCTTTTTAGTGACCTAAACCAAGAAAAATTTCACTACTTTTGTTCCGGAAGCATTTTGCTTGTAGACCAGTGTTATTTGTCATATGTTTAAGTAGACCTGCGCGATTAATCGATTAAATCGATTAATTCGACTTTACAGTTCAGGACAATGTGTTTTTATGAAAATCGATTTTTTAGTTATTTTTGACACGCAAGCGGAACTAATGCGCGGCCACGTTTTACACGGGTAAGTTAGCGGGGCGTACCCAAACATTGTACGAGCTAGCGCGGCTAGCGAGTGAGCTAAAGCCGGAGCTTGTACCAAACAAAGATGTTTACATCTGTTATATGGAACTGGTTCGGTTTTCTTGCGTCGGACTTAGAACAAACGAGTGCTCGCTGTAAGGTCTGTTCAAAAGCTGCTGTTGTATCCTAGCACCTAAAGCAGAGGCACGCAGCGGAGTGGGAGAAGTGCAGGTCCGAACGAAATGAAAATAACCACCGTCCAGTCCCTAAGACATTTTCGAACTGTTTGCAGTATGATAAGCATGACCCACGACAGAAGGCAATCACACACGCTGTTGTTTTACCAAAAACATGATGTATATTGTAAAAGACATGGTGCCCATATATACAGTGGAAAAGCCCGGATTCATTAACATGGTGAAAGTTTTGGACCCGAAGTATGTGGTATCAAGCCGCAAATATTTATCTTGTGTTGCCACAGCTGTATATAGACTGCACAAGCTAACATACATGAACACAGACAGTGGCTTTTCTGCATCACTCGAGGAAAAACTAAAACAACACTACCCACTCCAGTCCATCTTATCCACAATCAGGGAATAATTTAGCTCCATAAAATGCTTCTTTATAAAAGAAAGATATTTATATAACTGTGTTATTATTGTTGTTTGTTGTAATATAATTTTGAGTTAAGGGGCAGATATTATAAGCTTCTGCTTCTTTCTGTTCCCTTTTCATTCATATTTAAGTTATCATTGTATAGATGCAATTTAGATGTTTTAACGAATGAAATAAATAAATAAATAAATAAATGAAATTATATATATATATATATTTAAAACAACAGCTTAATTGATGCTAGGTGTAATGTATTTGTTTTATAAAAGAACGTTGCATTGTTTTGAGCCATTTGTCATCTGTTATTTGTTTTTGAGTAGGGTAGAGAAAAATCGATTAAAATCGGAAATCGGATTTTTTTTTTTTTTTTAAATCTGAGATTTTATTTTTAGGCCATATCGCCCAGCTCTATGTTTAAGTCAGTGGCGGCTGGTCCATAGGGGGCGCTTGGGCGCCACCCTTCCCAAAGAGGAGAGGAAAAATATAAAATGTATAATACTAAAATATATATATACAGTGGTATCTCACCTTACGAAAGACCCAACAAATGAAAATTTCAAGTTACGAAACGCCTTCACTTTAAAATTTGGTCTCTAGATACGAAAGAAAATTCAAGTTACGAAACGCGAAATCTCTAAAATTCAAATAATGCACGCTCAGCCACACACATTATACGCTTTTCTCAGACTGGATTTAAACTTTTCTCACATTTCTCTCTCGTTTAAACACTCAAACTTTCATCGATTTTCAACAAAATGTATTAATGTGGGAGGAAGGGGGAGGGCGGTGTGTGTGCGCGCGGACACGTGTGTGATAGCGCAGCATGACCCGGCGCGGGGCTGCGAGCACGAGACCCGTGCTCAAACCGTGCCAAGTCTAAACCAGGTCTAAACCAGAATTAGACCACCGCGGCTCTTGCATGCGTTCGTTCATGCGCTCAGACTGCTTGCGGTCCCGAGGGGAGTCCTCGCTGCTCGCCTCAGCCGTGACTCAAAATGAAACCAGGAAATAGACCCGCACGCGGCGCTTTAATCCACCTGGTTTAGTCCAGGTTTAGTCCTGGTCCAGTCCTGGTCCAGTCCTGGTTTAGTCCAGGTCAAGGTCTAGACCTTGGTCTAGACCTGGTATAGTCCACGTTTAGTCCTGGGTCTACAGTCTCTACGTAGGACAGAGTGATACACTATAAAAAAAAAAAAAACTTGGAACAAATCAGGCCTTTTCCATTGAAATAGCTACTCAATTTATGAAAAATTCACGTTACGAAACCACTTCTGGAACAAATTAATTTCGTAAGGTGAGGTACCACTGTATATTTTTTTAATCAATGTCAGTTTTAATTATTTGTGTGTCTCTACATGTAATCTGAATTATTCAAACAACATTTCCACCAAATGACTCTTATGTAACAGTGAATTTCCACCGACATAGTCGTATGGGGCTCATGTCCAAAGCGCCCTCGAAGTGTAGCGAAATAGCCAATCGTGTGTGGTTGCTAGGGGAAAATTTAAAAAATATGATTCCTATCAGCCTATCAGCATCGCCGAATAAAATGGTTTTGGGGCGCCATAAATTCAGCACCTGCTAAAGAAAGTTTGGATCACTATTCGCCCTGTCCCAGGCTGATTAGTCACGTGATAGGCGTATCCACGTATTAATCTGCAGGATAATACGCGGATGAATTATTGTGAAAGGACGTCTGAATTATTGTTTTTAATTTATTTATTTTCTGTGCCATCTGTGAGAAGATAATCACGACCAAGTTGAAAGGTCAGTCAGGATTCAGGAAGTAATGCAGGGGATGAGCGCGGGTTTTATTCAGGAGATGCATTTTGGAAGAAGTCGCGTTTTCAGCTTGTCCCATGTCTTAGTAATTAAACTGATTCGCGGAAGGTGAATTTGATGCTTTATTGCCAGATAAGCTAAGTTTTCGGTCTGAAGTGGCTTGTTAATGGACTTTGCGAGTAAGCTAGCGACCTGCCAGCTACACCGGAGAGGACCGTTCGAGAGACCGCGATGAGAGCATGAAGGCACCGCATTTAGTAACGTTGCCCGAGGGAGAGCGGAACGACGGCAACTGGATTTCACTGCCGCTGCCTATGATTTCTCAACTCACGAGTGGCGGCGGTACGGTACCTTTTTCCTGTTTGTTTGCCATTGCGGTGAAGGAGCCAGTTCCGTACCCAAGCTACGAAACAGGCCTGCAACGGTAGAACTTGGGGTTAGAGAATTATATTTGAGTGTTTTGCCGGCTATAGGATAAATTGTTTATTTGGGCCCATTAGAATATTGTGACTGTTAAACATTTTGTGTGTTGAGGTTTACCCTTGAGATGTTTATCTAAATGCTTGAAAGCACTTTTTTCATTAGATGTAATATAGTTCATATTTACTTTGTTGTGGTCATTGAGTGTCATGTTTGTTTGAGGTTAACCCTTTAAACACAAGACATATAGTACAAAAGTAGTTCATTTAAAGGGATATGCCACCCCCAGGTCAAATTTGGGCATCTCCCCACAGTCCAGAGACTAAAATAAGTGGTGGAAAGCGTTTTCCTGCTCACCCAGCCATTGTCCGAGTCTGTCGCCACTGACCGCCGCGGTATCTGCAGCTCCTCCGCCTTAGACTGGAGTCTAACGTTGCCAGAGAAAGATTTCGGCCAAAAAGAATTAATTTGCTCGATGCGTTTCCCAATTACTTTCTGTGTAGTGCGCATTCATATCGAGTGCAAATAAATGTGCAAATCAACACGGAGAGCTTGCCTTGGTCATTTTGGGTGGGAACTATTTTCCAGTGCGGAAGAATACAGCCGAATCACGCACCACGATGTGCAACAGGGGAACTCCCTTCCCGGTGCGTAACAGGGATTCCCCTGGCAGCGTGCAGCGTGATTCGGCTGTATTCTTCTGCACTGGAAAATAGTTCCCACCCAAAATGACCAAGGCAAGCTCTCCGTGTTGATTGGGAAACGCATCGAGCAAATTAATTCCTTTTGGCCGAAATCTTTCTCTGGCGACGTTAGACTCCAGTCTAAGGTCTAAGCTGCAGATACCGCGGCGGTCAGTGGCGACAGACTCGGACAATGGCTGGGTGAGCAGGAAAACGCTTTCCACCACTTATTTTAGTCTCTGGACTGTGGGGAGATGCCCAAATTTGACCTGGGGGTGGCATATCCCTTTAAGAGTTTACTCACATTATACTAATAAGAATCATTTCATGTGTACTGTGCATTTTAATAGCCATAATACTGTACTAAAAGGTGTAAGCACACTAGTATAAATGTGTAATAAGAACTCAGGTTAGTCTCTCTCACATAACAAACACAATTAAAGCCGCAAGCGGCGTTGTCGGGCCCTCGCACCTGCGGCCTACGGGGATGGGGGGGTGGGGGCATGTTCCATGCCAGCAATACAAAGTATTGTCTACCACATGGTGGCGCTATGACATACGGGCAGTTCATTTGCATAAAAATGTTTCTCTTCATGATGATGATTGATGATGATTGATGATGATGATTGATGATGATGGATGATGATTGATGATTGATGATGGATGATGAAGAAGAAGAAGAACAAGAACAAGAAGAACAAGAAGAACAAGAAGAACAAGAAGAACAAGAACAAGAAGAACAAGAAGAACAAGAACAAGAACACACACATTACTGCGCCCGGGGACCATCTCCATGATCTAAGCTGGAGGATTTTCCTATGGTGCATGTTTTGGGTTGGTGGGGGAAACCGGAGTGCCCAGAGGAAACCCACCCAGACACGGGGAGAACATGCAAACTCCACACAGAAAGGCTCAGGCGACCCGGGGATCGAACCCAGACCATGCATGCAAACTCCACACATATACAAGGCTATACCAAATTTCGTGTGGTTGGCTCAAGTGGTATGCTTACCGTGATCCACTTTGCGTTTAGGGGGCTAAGCTTTGCCTACCATATGGTGGCGCTATGCCAAACTACCATTTAATTTGCTTTAAAATGTTCATAGTCACAATATACATAAGCCTATGGGGTTCCAGGCTTTTAAACCCCTGCTAAATGAAGTGGTGACACACCTCCTATTGAATTTGGCACTTTCAAATGGTAGCAAAATTCATCAGGCCGCCATTTTGTCATCTTACAAGATATCAAAAATCCCTTCGCAATTTAACATCTCCATGGTCTTGAGCTCATGCACACCAAAATATACCAAAATGTACACGGACATCTGAGTTACGGTTCAGGAGGAGTATTTCAAATTCCATTGTATGTCAAATCTCACAAAATCACACAAAAGCCCAATTATCTAATTTCCTGTTGGGCGGGCCCTACCTTTATATGGACTTTTTTGTTCGTCTTACTGAGATGCACATCCATACCAAATTCCGTGCGGCTATCTTATACGGTATGCCAGCCGCGACTTAAATTGTGTTAGGGGGCGCTAGCGAGCTCCTGGGCCCCATCGGGGGCCGGGTCTTTTTGTGGTCGTACTGGCCGCACTTTGTGATGCCCGTGCAAAGTTACATTCGTTTTGAAGCATGGGAACATGCTCAAAATGGCCCCAGCATGTGTGAACAATAATAATAATAATAATAACAATAATAACAATAATAATAATAATAATAATAATAATAATACGGAAACGAAGCAACAACAATAGGGTCCTACACACCTTCAGTGCTCGGGCCCTAATAATAGGCAGGGAAATCTATTGGCACATCAGCCCCACCAAGATTTTTTTTCACCAGCCGCCACTGGTTTAAGTAAACATGCAGCTACATTTTCTTTCTGCTACAGATGTGGACAGTGGTTGTTAAGACAAATGAAAATATTTCTGAGCAAGCATTGATAATGAAAACAAAAAAACAGAATTAGACCATTTCTGAGTAGTTATCGAGTGGTCTGAATCTTGGCTGTGCTGAAAATTCTATTCTATTGTTTCTAAAGAGTTTTTTTTTAACGATTATTAATAAACCTTGGTAATATTGTGTTTTAAGGACAAAACTACAGAGCATTGAGAGCACGTCCTCCACTCACCCCGATGTGAAAAGGTCCAGTGAAGTAGTCCAGATTGGCCTGAATGAAGCCGATGTTCTGCAGCCCCAGTTCAGCTCCACGGCTCTGAGCTCGGACCAGGGACTCCTCTTTATTTTCAATCAGAATGACCTGAAAATGCAAAACAACATTCAGTGAGCTAGCGTATCTCATAAAAGCTCCATCAAAAAGAAAAGAAGGGCAGAAGCTGTGATAAACAACTTTTTCTTCTTTTTTTTTAAAAATCGGATGACATTTCGAAAACTAAAAAACAGCAGAAGAATGCAATTTTGATTATCTGCAATTTAATGATTATGTCATAGTAAATACAGTAATCATCTCGGCAATGTCTCATCGCTGTGTTTACACCCACATGAGGGCAAAGTCTATGTTTAAAAGTACGAAATAAAAAAAATATATACATCAAAATTCCAGATAAAGAAAAAACATTTCAATAGAAGGACACTCCACCAGAAAAGTTACACAGTCTTATAGTATAGACCCCTTTACTGTTAGTAAACAAACGTGACGTCACTGGCATGCGCGCGCATGCCCGACTCAGAATCAACCATGGTGGACCATAATGGAGTATCTGAACTATAGGGAAAGCTACATTCAAAAGCTCACGTTGAGCAACGGGGTTCGACTACCAGATCCTTATGCGATCATGGAGTAGCAGTACGACCCCAGAAAGTGGCCAGATTTACAGTGGCCAGATATCCACTGTTATTTAGTCGAGAAGCCCAGCGTGTATACCAGAGAGAAAGTGCACGCATGCAAATCCATGGATGCCTACCAATTTGCCGTGTGTGGCCATGTACAGGAGGTAAAATACCACGATATCGATGGGGAGTTTCTCCGTAGTATCTTCCTTCCTACTACTGGCTTTCCCAGTCGGCTTCTCTGCCGCGGCCTGGGGCCCCGTGGGGGCTGACATCGCGCCGTCCGCCCGGGAGTGAGCAAAGCTCGCGGGGAAAAGAGAAAGCGTCCCCCCCTCAGCCGGGATACCAGGAGGAGGTGAACTAACAACCGAAAGGAGGGGAAAAGCCAAAATAATCTAAAAAGTTCAAAGAAAAAACGAAAAAAAAACACCAAACAAAGACAGCCCTAGGGAGCTCACCACACATACGACCGTGTACAATGCTTGGGCTATCATCAACAAGCTACGTTCTGACCGCCAACTGCACTTGCGTTGCGGGGTAAGTAACATACTACGACTTAATTCACGAGTCACAGATGTGATCTCAGTCATGTCAAATGCCATTTATGATGGTCGTGCGAAAACTTAGCATGCATTTTAACAAAGTTATTCGTGTTCATTTACATGTGTCTGTCGTAGAGGTTACCCGGTTAATGTCTTTGCGGTGTCCTGTGCTTGCTAGTTAATCAGCATGATTAAACACCATTGAACACCTGGGCAAATTACTCTAAACAAGCAGCAGGTGTTCACTTGTGTGTATGTCAGTTGAATGATATGAACTATCATTTATTCCATCTGTTTCTCTTTATTTGAGTTCTTCTCTTCTATGTCTTCACTGGGGGTTTTATGGTAGCAGTGGCTTTTTTTGAGTCGGAACTGCGTGCTCATTGAGGGCCCGTTTACACGAGAATGCTTACGGGTAAAAACGACAAAATATTTTCTCGGAAGTGCCTTTCGTTTACACGGTGACGGCGTTTTTGGGGCCTAAAAACGCAAAAATCTGAAACCACCCTCCAGAGTGGAAAAGTGAAATACGCTCCGCTGTAGCGTTTCCGTGTAAACTGCCCAAGACGCAAAACTGGTCAGATCTGCTCACGTCGGTACGCGTTTACATCACATAGATGCGGCATACCTTGATACCACGGATGTTCAAGCTGTGCTAGCAGCTCTAGTCAACATACAAGAGTCATTTCAACAATTGTATAAATCGCACCCACACACGTCTATGGCGTACAAGTCTTTCTGACACTCTCACAGCCACACAGACGCCAAGACAAGCGACTTCCGCATGAGGCACTTCAAATGTAAAACCTGATGTGATTTTATATTTTCTAATTCACTGTAATCCTCCTGTAATGTAACTATTTTCAGTACAATATTCAAAAACATGTAAACAAAAATACAAGTCACTGAAATGTTTGGAGCAGAACTTAACTCATTTAAAACGCAACTAGAACATTTTATTTTGAAGTTTTACCTTTCTCTTTTCCGGTACAGTCGTGGTTAGAAATGTAACTTGACGCTGTTGTGATGGGTTTTTTTTGTTTTTTTTCAGTCCAGCGCCTCCCTTCGCTGGCTTTAGCGTCCACTTTTGCGTCTTTGTATAAACGCGGATAAAAAATTGAAGACGAGACGCCACTTTTGCGTCTTCTGTTTTGATCGTCGCTGTATAAACGTAGCCTCAGTGATGACGTAGCTTTAAAACTGGTCTATAGCCAAAAAATAACCACTAATTTCCCGTAGTGCAAAGAAAAAGTACCATGATAAATACTGAGCACAAAATATATAGCTCCAGCTTTCATTATACAGCTCTGGGAAAAAAAGACCACTGCAAAATTATCAGTTTTTCTGATTTTACTACTTATAGGTATGTGTTTGTTACCTGGCCAGCCAAATGATATCTCTCTGTATTTCCTATACACCGCGATACCATTTGGACACTCTCCATCCACTCTCGCTCCTCCGGTTCCAAACCGACTCCGCGATTCTGATTCGTTCAAAGATGGTGACGTCAGTGCACCCGCCTTTGCCCGCAAAGTCACTCTTAGGCAGCGGAAGTTCCGCCTCAGTTTTGAATCAAGATGGCGCAATCTCTGATTGGTTCACTTAGCTGTCTGTCTACGCGCAACTGCAGCGCATTTTGGACCAAGCGTTACCAGACTCACTCGCTGGTACAGCGATGAGTCATGGATTCTTCCAGGCAAATGTGTTTGGGCAAAAGAAACATTTTTGTTTGAGTCTATAAACTACTGACATTTCCCCCAAATTCCAAATAAAATATTAACGTTTAGAGCATTTATTTGCAGAAAATGACAAATGGTCAAAATAACAAAAAAGATACATGTTTTCAGAACTCAAACAATGCAAAGAAACGAGATCAAATTAATTTTAAAACAACATAATACTAATGTTTACACTTAAGAAGAGTTCAGAAATCAATATTTGGTGCAATATCCCTTATTTTTAATCACAGCTTTCATGCGTCTTGGCATGCTCTCCACAAGTCTTTCACATTGTTCTTGGGTGACTTTATTCCACTCCTGGTGCAAGAACTGAAGTAGCTCAGCTTTGTGTTTGTGTTGGAATTCAACAGACGCTGGAATGGAATGGCTGTAATACATGTAGAGATGCTGATTTCAGAAAAAAATCCAGTGGTCTCTTATTTTTTTTCCAGAGCTGTAGATATAGTTGTAATTATCATGACAGACCTAACTTTGGGCAATAATAATAATTAGGTAGGCAATAATTAGGGACTATGTTATATTGATTTTATTATATTATATTCCTGGAACACGCATACCTGGCAATCTGGAAGCGCGTGAGCCAGGACAATCCCCACATGACCCTGCAAAACAACCAAATTGTACAAAACATGAGTGGACATTAAGTGCCGTTACTTTGAAAAGGATGCATCATTTAGAAGTATGTTTTAAAAGCAAATAAGCCTGAATTACATTGTGTATTGACCAAAAGTGAAGTCTAGTAGTAGTTTAAGTGCACTCATCAATACAAATTCATATTGGAGAGATGAACAGAGCGCACCGTTCCGCTGCAAAAGTCCACGACGGTGTTTCCGGGTCTGGCTAATTCAGTAACCATGGCGACCAAGTTGTTCAGCTGTTGCCTCTTCCTTTGCGCCCGTACGTCTGACATTTTACCTGTAAAAAAAAGAAAAAAAAGAAAGAAAAACACAAATTTGACTATCTGATTTTTCGGAAATGACTTATTTAATAACTTGAAAATCTATATTATACAAAATGGATTCTTGTGAGCTTTAAAGGTACAGTGTGTAGGATTCGTGGCGCATAGGTGGATAGTCGCTATTCCACTTCCTCTTTTGGCTACGGCAGACCTCGAGGGTCACCCGGGCGCCGTAACGCAGACAGCTCGCGTTCCTGCGCGCACCCGGCGCTGTGCGAACTACGGTATAAATAAAACGCGGCCCCGCGGTCACATTTTTCATTCACATTCTTTTCACATGAAAACACACATTCCTGATCTTCTACCATGACACTCTACACATCAAATGAAACCTTACAGTCTCCTCTTTTTGACTATGCAATTCATTTCCCTGCACAACAATCACTCCCCGAGCACATGGGGCTTTTATACAGAAAAGCACAAAACGAGGTTTGTTACTTAGCTTACCTTTGAAGGCTCTGGACAGGTCAAACTCTGTATTTCACCATAAACTTGGCCTCAATCTGTCCGTAAGGATCCAGCGAATAAAATCCAGTAAAACAATTTAGTCCAAAACATGTCCATTACAGATCCATTACGACGTGTGATACAGCAGCATGCTTGTATACCCAAAACCACGAGGCTCCCCCCTCTCCCCCTCCCCTTCTCTCCTTCGCTCCTCCGCTCCCTTAGGCAGCGCGGCTGAGCAGCTGCTAGCAGGAGCCTAGGCGAAGGATGAGCCCAAATGTCCTTCTGCGGCTCTCGTATTCAAAATGGCTGCCTCTAATATGGGGAAGATCCCCCTTTTATGTGACTATATCTAAGTCCAAAAGAATATTTTGATTTCATGATGGAAGTGAAAAGGCTTGGAAAACAATGTATTTTTGAATGGGTATCTTCAATTTCAGTAATTAATGGGTAAAAATTTTACACACTGTCCCTTTAAGTAGGCCTAATGTTATAATGTTACTTCTTCAAAAACATGCCTAGAGTTGTGTTTTGTTTCATTCACACATGTTTGAGTAATCTTTTACTATTATTTTATTAGTCTGTCTACATCTCCAAAGCTCAAAATGCTCTGTTACACTTTGTGATGTCATGAAGTGGTAGATTTCAAGTTAACAGCTACCTTTTACCTTTAGCTCACCCTCACCCTTGTGCAATAGATAATACTCCCTACAACTGTATATAGCTAGGATTGTACATCTTATTTGATATTGTATTTTATATTTTATTACTACTTTTCTATTTAATTCTGCTTTGTACATATGTATTATTATCTTTATTTTTATAATTATGTCTCATCTGACACTGGTCTATTGCTCTTTGGTTGTTATTCCATCTATTTTTTTTGTTCCCCTCTGTTACATATTATATTTGATGAGTGAGCTACTGCACCCAAAACAATTTCCCCTGTGGATCAATAAAATTTGTCTAAATCTAGTTCAGTAGAGATTGATTGATTTCAGCCCTGGAATTGCCAATCAATCAATCAAACATTATTTATAAAGCGCTTTTCATACAAAAAAAGTAACACAAAGCGCCCAATCATCCAAATGATTATTTGTGAAAGTGTATGGAGTTTAAAAACACAGTGAAGCACTTCCCCTATTACATCACAAGGTGGAACAGTGTTTTCAGTGTGAGAGAAGAACTCAGCATAAATATGGGTTTGTGTATTAAACATGTGTGAATGAAATGAAGAAGTCCAGGTATGTTTTTGATGAGGAAACGACATTAGAACAGATCAGAAAATAACATAATATGGGCCCTTTAAATTATTTTGACTCATGTCTCATTTTACGCTCAGACTCTACTGCATCTGTACGTGTCATTGGCTCTGTCATCGGCTAATCAGAAAGGTTTTTACAAGCCTCTCTTAAGAATGACTTTAAGAATTACTTCATTGATCTCACACAGGAGAAACTGTTCTCTGCATCTAACCCATCCATATTATTAGGAGCAGTGGGCAGCACATTACTGCACCCAGGGACCATCTCCATGATCTTCTTGCTTCGGTTTGGTCAGGACCACAGCTGCAGGATTTTTATGGTGCATGTTTTGGGTTGATGGGGGAAACCGGAGTGCCCGGAGGAAACCCACCCAGATACGGGGAGAACATGCAAACTCCACACAGAGTTTCTCCAATCATCTTCTCAACATAGCCAGTGTATTTTTGTATTTTACCCAAAACAAAAGGTAAAACCAGAATGAGGTCATTACTACTTTAACTTAAAATTTTTTACCCAAACGGAACAATGTTAGCAGTCTGGTACGTAGCAAAAAATTGATGTAGTTCTGGCTCCACGCTGCTCATCCATCAGCGATGTAATGGCCTGTTTCACGTTGATGATTGCTACGTCGATTCTCAAAATTTTGATTCATCACCGGGACACTCAGGTAATGTTTAGGAGCAGATGGATCAAAAATAGTTTCCATTTTCCCATCAGCTCCTTTCTGCTCAATTGCACAGTACCATACCAGCTTTCACAGTCATCAAACCACAGCTACCCTTCTACCTGTTCCACATTGTGATGTCACGTGGTGATACAAGAAGTGCTCCACTGTGTTTTTAAACTCCATTGAGAATCGTTTGGATAAATTCACCCCTGGAATTGCTCATCTCTTCTGAACTAAAGGTAAAACAAATTGATCCACAAGAGAAATTACTTGGACATAGTAGCTCATGCATCACATTATAATAACAAAAAGAAAACATATAAATGATCATAAAAAATTCTAAATAAGCAGCAAAAATAGCAAGAGTCTTGTGTCAAGGCATAGTTATTTAAATGTATATGTGATCGGCCACCCAAAAACCCGTCACAACTCAGGATTCGTGAACACAAGAAAATCGCGTTAGAAGCTTTTTTTTTTAATTTTTTTATTTTATTTGTGAGTTTCATTTTTTTTGCTGAATGTGCTAGCTGACATCATGAAGAAGCCACTCCACGTTTCAGATAACAGCATTGGTTGCTTTAAAAGCATACATTTTGTCTTTGGCTTGTTTTCGGAAAGAAACAGGGTGTGTGTAAATTACCATAATTACCACACTGGCGCTATTGGCCAATCATGTGACAATTAGCGCTCTTTTGTTTTCTTTTTCCACCACTCAGCTGTGAGCGAACCTCGTGAATATTTACGCTGCATTTCAAGAGGATAAGGATAGTGAAATGGAGAAAATCCCTAACTTTGACTGTAAATGCTACGTAACAAGTAACTCTCTCCTCGGAACACGTTCAGACTTTAGGACATGTTTAAATAGCAATTCAGCTTTTCAAGAAGAAGAAGATGGGGAGAACATGCAAACTCCACACAGAAAGGCCCGGGCGACCCGAATCTTACGGCTATACCGACGTGCCACACGGGGATCAAACCAGGAACCTTCTTGCTGTGAAGCGTGAGTGTTCTTTTCATATTATTTCTGCATCAAAGGGAGATATTTAGCTGAAAGCAGGGGGCTTGTGTTATTGATTTGCGATGGGAGATTAACGTGCACAAAAAACATCCAAAGTGTGTGTGTTTGTGTGTCCAGTGTGTGTTCGTGTGTGTGTGTGTGTGTGTGTGTGTGTGTGTGCGTGTACAAGTAAGAATAAAATAATGCAGGAATAAGCAATAAAATATCTCAGCAATATATGTCTTAAGGAAAAAAAGTGCAAAGATGGTATGGTGATTGACCAGACATGGGTTAGACAGACTAATAATAAGTGAATACACAAGCATTGTTAGACTGAATCTCAAAATTTATATTGATTGACAGGATATTTAGGTAATGTTTCGGAGCAGATGGATCAAAACAGCTTTTTCCAATCACCACATTTCTGTTCAATTGACATCTGGAGAGCAGCACCAGACCAGCTTTTGCAGTCATCAAACAGTAGCTACCCCTCCAGCCAAAACGAACAGTGAGCTGTCAGGGGAAGTAAGCACATTTTGAATCTTCCGTGTTCTGTATTCGCGGCTTCTGGCACCTTCAGTGAGCCAGTGAGGCGCTCTGCTCATATCCATGGTCTATAAATCAAAACCAATGAGGGCTTCATTCACTGGAGAACGTTCTGTGATTTCAAAACTCAAGTGTAAGGGGGAAACTACAATAAAAGCCAGATTTTTTTTTGCCCTTGAGATAATAAGAAGAGAGAGCATAGAGCATTAGAGAGACCATAGTATGATTATTTTCTGAACAAAAACATAAATGGAGTTGTGTTCTGTTTCATTTGCACATGTTTAAAACACAAACCCTGCATATTTAGGGCAAGTTCCTCTTCAAACAAACATACTGTACACTCCATACACCTTCACTAGAATCCTTTGGAGAATTTCAGCCCTGGAATTGCTTATGCCTTCAGATATGGAATTAGACCTGGTTTAGATTGTAGAAGGAGAGTCGAATATTTTCTTAGTTGGTAGATGGTGTGAAGTTTGAGAACCACTAATGTATGTAATAAGAAACAGTGCCATGGACATATTTTATTATAGGCTATGCATTTTATAAGCACTAAAGGGCATATAGTTATGTGCGGTAGGTGAAATTCAAATACAGAGATAGTTTGAATAGGTTTCTGACTGAGCGGTTCACACCAGGGCAGACGCCCATGATTCCGGAGAGACTGGGTACATGATTAGGGGCTCTGTAACACAACTAAACATATTAAGATTTTAATTGCAGCGTGTTGATCACAGACTTATAAAGATCTCAGGAGAAAAAGTGAAGTGAGACATTATTTAAACTCATGAAGAATGTATTATCCAATCAAACTTTTCTGAATAGTTTTAGAACGGTCTTGCCCAGGGGTCTCTAACCTTTTTTCCTCCAGTCAGCTACTTTTTATAAAACAAACATGACAGACAGCTACTAATTTTAGCCCGACACTGAGCGTACAGAGGCATGGTGAGCCTAAGATGGGGTGCAGATAGATGCCTATAAAAGATAAACCATTCTCCATTTATCAGTGCACAAAGCAACGCCTCGCTCAGGCTGCACCCGGTCCAGCTCCAGTGTGAGACTGGGCTTATTGTGGTGTGACACGAGGACTGGAGCTGTGCCGTCAGCGACAGCACCATTGAAGGCTGCACACACGTTTGAGTTATTTATTAAGGTAAAAGGCTGCGGTCGCCCCGGTGTCCGGCAAAAATAGAATACAACATGAATTGATTCTGAACGCCGCAGCACCTTGGCCAGCATCACCGGACGGCACATGCACGCTCTGAGCTCCTCTCCATACTTTTAACTATACGGTAAACTCACGACCAGAGCTGCACCGTGCGGTCTGAGCCCAGAGTGAAGCATCAAAATGATAGATATAAAATGACAAAAGGCATTTCATTAACAAGTTTTAGTTATTCAGCACAATAGTATAATTTAGTAATCAGTAAATAATGGTGAGCTACTGGGAAAGGGGTGGAGAGCTAAAGGTAGCTCCCGAGCTACAGGTTGGAGACCCCTGGTCTAGCTACAAGAACACATGGTAATGTAAAGGATTTACTATTTACTATTATTATTTTGATTACAGTAATAAAAACTAAAAATGTTGTTTTTAATCATATTTGTGATATTGTAATTGCTAAATACGTTACTAAAATAGTAAAATAGTTAGTTATAGTATAGTTAGTAATAGTAACAGTAAAATATAAACATCGGGCAAGATGCTTCAACTTCCATTGGGTTGGATTTGCCTGATGTGATGACACCCACAATAATTTGACATTGTGCTAGTGGGGATTTGTCTATAGGATACAGTAAGATATTGGACTGTATGGCACAACTATTGCAATATATTAGTTAACAACTGAAAAGATTTAGAGCTGAAAGCAATGGTTCAGCTCATCTCAGTGACAAACCCCACTGCAAGCTACAAAATTATGTTATGTTTGATATGCATGACCCTGACCAAAAGCAGACCAACTTCCTCTTTAATTCAAGTATTATTAGTAGTACACACACACGCACAAATTTGACCTCTGTCTACCATTGCAGAATCTGAACAGACTGCTGCTGGCTAACGGTTACATTTGACTTCTTCTTGTTTAATAATACAAAGATGTTTTTTTTTTTTCTGTCACAGCTCACAGAGTCCAGAAAATTGAAGAAGGGATACAACAGCAAGAGTGAGCTTTGCAAATGAAAACACGTTGGAATGTAAATTACAATAAGGCCCCATTGAGGAAGTAGGAGTTTGTTCCTCGAAGCTCTCTGTAATACCCCCCCAAAAAAATTAAATCAGGTGTGACAAAGGATTTAAAAGGATTAACTAGAACTTTCAATTATTCAGTTAGATACTTTATTGTTGACTCCTTAAGTCCATGGTAAAACAATAACATAGATTATTCTACCTACTATTTTTAAGAATTTAATCAAGAAAGTACTAGCGTTGTTCTTATGCTGAAAACATGTTTTTAGCAAAGACTGGCTGAGGTATTAAAGCCCAAGGAAACATTAACCAGTTGTTTGACCCTTGATAATAATTACAACTTAGGGGGTTGTGGGTAGGGTGGGGGTTGTACCATGTTATTTTCTCATCAAATCCATGCTTGAAGAAGTTTTATATGTCAGCTATGCATGGTTGAGTAATGTAGTGATCTCCCCTGAACCCCAAGATTCTGTGCAATGCTACACCAACACCTTTATATCACCCATACTCCCACAAAACAAAAAAACTGCAACTTGACAGGCCTGATGGAATGGCAAAAGAAATGTAATGTGATCATGCTCTGAAGGGGGGGGTGACTTCGCACAGAGAGCAAAGGCGACTCAGTGACAAAATCTTTTAAAATAAGTTAATATGTTGTTTTCGGGGATTATAGCATTTTTTCAAAACAATAAATGGTAACATGGTGATCTAAATATGGTATGTGTTAACAATGAACACCCCATAGAAATAATAATACTCCCTCTTTAAAGAAGACACATGTTTTTTTTGGGGGGGGGGTTCAATTATAACCTAGTAGAATTCCAGTCCAAAACTGCAGAGCTGCTAGGCCCCACAGTTCCTTTTAATAATGGAATTTCAACGTAGCAAGCAGCAGATTTTCATTTATATGTTTTTGTTGCTGGAAAAATGGCTAAGTGACATTTTGACGTTTTTTTGAGACATAGTTGTTTGATCTGAAGTTTGATCTTATTAAAGTTATTACCAAAAAAAGAAGGCAGAGAGTAGATGAAAACAGGATCATTCAGACATGCATGAATCAATACAACTGAGTGGGCGAATGATAAGACAACACTTACAACATGGTTAAAAGCTCATAAAAAAAAGTCTATTTTACATAATACGCATGTCCCTTTAATTTTCATATGAAACTGCAGAAGGTTAGTCTTTTATTTTAGTTCTTGCATAACTACAATGTGCAGGTGTTGAATATCTATATACTTCTCACTAAAACAGGTGAGTGGGTGGTAACATTATTTCGCTCAATGTACTCTAGCTCTAAAGAAGCTGCCCCTGAGGTTTTCTAAGTTCACAGCACAGGGCAACGCATCCATATCACACTCACATAATGTTTGAATCAACGCGTGGATACTGAGCAGACAGAGGTCAAAAAAAGGTCATGCAAAAGAAAATGTCTATAAATCTATAATTCATCTGTTGCGTAGCTGTTTTGTTAAATAGAATTTCTGCGTTTAAATATTGAGCTTTTCTTTGGTTGGGTGCTTTGCTTAACGGTTGTAACTCTGCAGGGTTCGCAGAGGCTTGTATCCATGGACCTGTTGTTACTTTGCTTGGAATGTTCCCAAGTATGGCATTAAATTTCCATTGAGGTTGGTGTCACCAGGCCAAGTTACAAGAGGCTCACCCACGCACAGTAAAAAAGCGTCTGTTTCAAAGTATTTTTCTATCAATAAAAATACATGAAATAAATGAATGCAAGTTTAATGGCAGCAATCCAGGCGAGGCATTGGTAGATAGATAGCTTTTTTCTACATTCAAGGCACTCGAAGCACTTTACATCAAAGAAACACACACTGATACACAAGTGTACACAGGCTCTGGAGGCAAGCAGGGCTAGGTGTCGTGCTCAAGGACACAACAATAGCATTCTGTGGGAGCTGGATTATACCACCCACCTGTGTCAGTGGATAAACACTCCACCAACTGAGCTACTGTCACCATATAACATCTCCAAGAGGACGAGGACGAGTGAGTAGGTGTTAGAACCTCCACTTTAAATAGAAACTGGTGAAGGGCATGCCTGCCTTTGGCCTTTTACTGAACACCATTTAGGCTGAGGCAAATACCTGCAAGTCTGGTTTTAAAGAAGACATGGTGTTCTTGTGTCCGCTCTATAGTTATAATCTATGATAGCCGTGGATCTGGATCATTGTGTTATAATTTGCACATACAGCGGTCCCTTGTTTATCGCGGTGGTTACGTTCTAAAAATAACCCACAATAGGTGAAATCCACAAACTAGTCAGCTTTATATTTTACAATTATTCTACGTGTTTTAAGGCTGTAAACACCTCACCACACACATTCTACACTTTTCTCAGACTGGCATTAACATTTTCTCACATTTCTCTCTTGTTTAAACACTCAAACGTTCGTAGATTTTCAACAAAAAAATGTATTAATAGTGACGCGTGTATTTCACAGTTCCTCTGACCGTGCCACTTCGTCCTGGCGCCGCTCCGCCTCGGTACAGGCATCTTTTTCCGAGTGAAGAACATGGTTATGGGTAGTTGTTGGCGCTCTTTTTTCTTTTGGGTGAGAAGATTCTTATAAACAGACATGCCACCTTCGATTATATTTGAGAACGTTTCGTTGACATTGTGGGTTTTGTCGGGGAGAAATCTTGCGAACATACAGCACTTCAGAGTCACACTGTACTCAAACATTTATATAAATTTGGCAAACTGAACACATTCTGTACTGTACAGGAGACACGGCACAGAGGAGAAGGACTGACGAATCGGCAAAGGTCTACAATCCCTTAGCCAATCAGGACGAAGAACACAATGTGCGTTGATACACTATAAATAATTGGAATAATTTTTTTTTTTTTTTTAAATCAGAGAGGCCACGAAAGGTGAACTGCGTTATAGCGAGGGACCACTGTATTAAAATGCAATATTCATCTAAAACAACTTAATAAACGAAATAAGTGCGCTAACTTCTGTGAAAACTGTGGTGCCCAATGGGAGGTGATGTCGCCGTAAACGTCGTCACAACAAAGAGCCGGGAAGTTGTCAGCACCTGCACATCACACTAGCAAGTAGGAGATTTTGTTCATTTGTTCATTTGTAGGGTTAATTGTAGGGCTAATTTAGGGTTATGATGATGCAAAGTTGTCAAATCCTATGTGTATCACAGAATAAGAAAATAAAACTGGTGAACGAAGTAAGTACAGAGCAGTGGGCGTATGCTGGTGGCGGTGAAATGATCTGCAATATAGTGTCTTGAAAATAGGTTATTAACGATTGCTCAAACACGCACGAATCACCCCAAATACAACTTTGAGAGGCTAAAGGAGCAGGGGAAACAACTAAAACATGGTTAAAAGCTCTGAAAAATCATGTTTGCATAATAGGTCTGCTTTAATAGAATGCCCTGATTTTGAGCTAATCTATTTTGTAAAAGATATTTGCTTAAATGCACCCGCTCCTAATCCACCCACAGGGACCTGCTTGTTTGTGTGCAGTGCCTTGCCCACATGAAAATCTTTACAGAGCATCTCTCCGTTGAGAGGCTGAAGCGCTGAATGCAAATGAGACAGCTGGATCTTACAATTGCATTAGATAGTGTGTCATGTAGGAATGTTTAAATTTAAATATGAGGATGAAGCTCACAATGACACAAACGGTTACAGATACATGAGCGCATTCATAACATGCTGGAAAGTTCTTGGGAGTGACAGGAGAATTGAGTTAGGGAACGAAAAGTGGTAAAGAATGAATATTAAAAGTGTCAGTTATCTGATAGTAATGTTAAATGCTGGTGAAAGGAGAAAAGCACAAGGAAGCACAGCTCAAAGCCTGAAAGAAATAAAGTTCACTGTGGGTTGGAGGTCTGGAAGTTAGAAAAACACGTTTACCTCACAACTGTGTAACTAATGTGTAATGACTAACTTTTTTGAGCTTGTTGTAAGTTGTTCCACAGGGGGAACATGGGCTAAAAGTCAATGAAGTTGCTTTTGTTTGATAGTTGAATTTTTTACATTTATTTACAGTGAAAAAGTAAACATGGAAAATGTCTATCTACTATCTATCTATCCATCTATCTATCTATCTATCCATCTGTCTGTCTGTCTGTCTGTGTCTATCTGTCTATCTTTCTGTCTTTTTGTCTACCTTTGTCTTTCTCTCTTTGTCTTTTTGTCTATCTTTCTCTCTTTTTGTCTATCTTTCTCTCTTTTTGTCTATCTTTCTGTCTATCATTCTGTCTTTTTGTCTATCTTTGTATTTCTGTCTTTTGGTCCATCTTTGTCTTTCTGTCTATCTTTCTGTCTTTTTGTCTATCTTTCTATCATTCTTTTTGTCTATCTTCGTCTTTTTGTCTATCTTTGTCTTTCTGTCTTTTGGTCTATCTTTCTGTCTATTTGTCTTTTTATCTATCTTTCTATCTTTCTGTCTATCATTCTGTCTTTTTGTCTATCTTTGTCTTTCCGTCTTTTGGTCCATCTGCAATTTCCCCATTGTGGGACAAATAAAGGATTATCTTATCTTTCTGTCTATCTTTCTGTCTTTTTGTCTATCTTTCTGTATTTTTGTCCATCTTTCTGTCTTTTTGTCTATCTTTGTATCTTTCTGTCTTTTTGTCTCTTTGTATCTTTCTGTCTTTTTGTCTATCTTTCTGTCTATCTTTCTGTCTATCTATCCATCTATCCATCCATCTATCTATCTTTGTCTATCTTTCTATCATTCTTTTTGTCTATCTTTGTGTTTTTGTCTATCTTTTTGTCTATCTTTGTCTTTTTGTCTATCTTTCTGTCTATCTTTCTATCATTCTTTTTGTCTATCTTTCTGTCTATCTTTCTATCTTTTTGTCTATCTTCCTGTCTATCTTTCTATCATTCTTTTTGTCTATCTTTCTGTCTATCTTTCTATCTTTTTGTCTATCTTTCTGTCTATCTTTCTGTCTATCTATCCATCTATCCATCCATCTATCTATCCTAAAAAAAAAAAACATCTGTATTTTGTTTTTGAAAAAAATACAATTAAACCAGAATTTGAGATCGATCAGTATGAGGGAGGAAAAAACATGTAAGTAGGGCTGGGCAGTATGGTGAAATTCCCCCCCCCCCATTTTCAGACCCAATTGTCCCATATTTTTTCCATACAAAAAGCTTTTGCAATACACAAACCACACGTACAAACACAGTACTCAGAATCCGCCTTCACAATAGTGTTGTCTTGATAATCTAAGACACAATCCACTCGTGTCAACAGAGCTCACTTCAGTCTAATAACAAGCTCCACAAATAAATCATGAAACTCATGACAACTATTGACCAATCTCGTAAAAATCTAAAGTTCAGAAATTATATGTGTACAAAAACAGCTCGGCCAACCTGACATTATCTAGTCCCTCTCCGTGTAATTCTGTGACAGTTTGGATGGGCACATACACACTAACATGTATCGGAACCACGAGCGAACAATTCATGGAGTGACAGAAAGGCACTGGCACAAAGTCTTCTTGTCCAAAGAAGAGGGTGACAGGTGGGTATTACCAAGAGCTGCTCCATCATTATCCGCAGCCAACACAAGAATATCTAGATGGGTTTAGCAATTAGCCACGCTGCTGTAAATCCTTCAGAATTAAGGGTGCATCCCATTACTCTGTTTTATCCCTTCCCCTTTATCTAAGTCTTTGTCCTGTCCCTCGATACTGAGCTGAGAGAACTCGGGGTACGAATGTTCCCCTAAAAAATGGGACACCACTCGATTACCATTTGCATCATCATCCCTTGCCTCTACCTTCCTGCTACGTCTACAGAGGCGACAACAATTGATGCAAACAAACGTAAACAAATGTCAAGGATAATCGGGTACCTCAGCTCAACAAAAAAAATTACTTGTTTATACATGAAAGTTCGATGAAAATGATAACGTCGGCTAAACAGACATCGCTACAATTAAAACCGCAACAACAGTTCACTAAAAGTAACGTAGAACATAAGCGTCATAATTGTAAACCTGCTAAACTGTTAATCAATAATTACAAATGCTGAAAATACATTTATGAGACTCCTTGGCTGGTCGATGTGACGATGCCATCCTGATCCCAAAACCTGCCTGAGCTTGTAGGTGTACCCCTTCGTTTCAAGTCTGGTCGAGAGTAGGGGTGTGCAAAATAATCGTCATGACAATTCATCGCGATATTAACTTTCACAATATACTGCATCGATTCTTGATGCCAAAAATCGATTATTATTAATTAATAATTTAATATTTAATCATGTAATATTTAATATAAATAAATAAATTATTAGTTTAAAAAAAAAAAAAATCCTATGCACTTTTTTCTTTGTGAAAGGGTATTGTTTGTTATGATGGTAGCTACCTCCAAAATGGCAAATGTTTGAACATCATTTTTTGTTTTAGAAAAATGCACTTTTTTTGTTATTGGTTTGGTTTATTTGTTTTTGTTATTCAATAAATTCAGTTATGAATTGAGTTGCTCAGAGTTATGCATCAATTGAAGACACTGCCCAGATACACAGCCACTGATATTTAAGTTATCCTCTTTTTTTTGGTACATTTTCACTGAAGTATGTCGAATATATTGCAATGCATCGCAATAATTCAAGTATCGTGATGCATCGTGATAGTATCGCATCGTGGCATATGAATCGTGATTCGAATTGAATCGTGACTTCTTTGCCAATACCCACCCCTAGTCGAGAGCTTACTTCATTTCAAGGGGTATGTAGCCCGAGGTCATGGCCCTAGCCCTTGATCAAAATTAGAATCGGGACACCCCTTGCCCTCACATGAACGTGCAAAACCAAGGGGTAGGGGTAAGGCGAAGGGGTAAGACAGAGAAATGGGATGCAGCCTAAAGGTGCTATATGACACAAACTTGACTAATGAGCTTGAAGATATGTTATAAATCTGTTACCTCCTCCAAAACATACCCAGAGTTATGCTTTGTTTCATTCACACATGTTTGAGTAACACTTTATTGTTACTCTATCTATATCTCCAAAGCTGAAAATGCTCTGTTGCACATTGTGATGTCATGAAGTGGTGACTTTCAAGTTAACAGCTTTTACCTTTTGTTTAGTAGAGATTGGTGATTCCAGAGATTAAATTATTCAGATGATTCCAGTGAAGGTGTACAGAGTTTAAAAACACAGTGGAGCACTTCCTGTATTACCACATGACATCACAAGGTGGAACAGTGTTTTCAGTTTGAGAGAAGAACTCAAGGTTTGTTTGTGATGAGGGAACAACATTATAACATAGATCAGAAAATAGTGTCATATAGACAATTTAACAAAGTACACAGACACAGATTTAATTAGAAATACATTAATCTGCCAGAAAGTGTGAAGGAATAAGATGAGCTGAAAAATGTTTTAATTAAAAGTGGACAAGTAGGCTGATGGCTGCTTAATTTGCTACCTGTTAAACTAATAATAAAACTTGAATATTGAAGGAGCGTTTAAACAATTCGCGTTATTTTTTATTTATTTTAGTTGTGGCACGGTGGGTAGCTAGAACTCAAACTTCGCAGCAAGAAGCTTCCGGGTTTGAGCCTTTCTGTGTGGAGTTTGCATGTTCTTCCCATGTCTGGGTGGGTTTCCTCCGGGCATTCTGGTTTCCCTAATCAACCCTAGCAACCCTCGCAATAAGATCATGGAAAGATCTCCTGAAAGGATGGGTGAAATGCAGAGGATAATTTCCCTACAGAGATAATAAAAGTACTACAGAATTGATATATATAAAAATTCTGTCATCACCTTGTATTCTCAAATCTGCCTGCCAAAGTTTTTTTTTTTTTTTAATACTGAATACACTATTTGTCTTTAACTCTGCGCAAACTTGTACATACACTTTTCAGACCAATGAAATTATGTAATTTCTGTGGAAGCAAATTCAGAATGACAATGAGTTATTAGCTGAATTTTCTGCGGTTTATAATTTTCTGTGATGGGACAAAATACATAAAAAGCGAAATATTCTCTTCCAAACCATATGCTTTTAAAGAATACATTTTGTGCTTATGTCTGCTAAATAGTTATAATCTATGACTTGCTACGTCTGAGCAAACGTCATCACAATAAAGACTCGCCACTTATGTTGGTTGCAGATTACGCTAGCATTTTTCATTCATACCAAAAGGACTATGCGACATTGCTGAATCCTACTTGTATCATCGATTAAGAAAATAAAATTGGAGAACAAAGTAAGTACAGAGCATTGGGTGTACTGCATATCGGTGGTGGTGAAAATGGAGGTTGATTGGCAATATGGCATCTTGATAAATAACTGATTATTTTTCTGTCTTACCCCTTCGTCTTAACCCTACCCCTTCATGTGAGGGCAAGGGGTGTCCTGATTCTAATTTTGACCATATTTTTTTCATTTTTTTGACACAGGATAGGCCCCAAACTGATCTCTGATGATTAGAAATGAGTGCATCTCCATTCAAATTTCTATTCTTTCAATAGCAAAGTTTGATTTTAGTCACCTCATCTTCTCAAAACCAAACAGAAAATGAACTCCTGTGAGCGTCTTTTCAAAGATGTTATTTACAAGAGCAGATGTTCAAGATTAGAACACAGCATTTCCATAGTGCCTGTTTTCAAAACTCGCTCACTATTTTCTTATTGACACAGAGCTGTTATATTTTTGCTGACTTGTGTTGGAATCTGCAGTAGTGTACAGTGGATGTCCTCTTAAAACCCCCTGTATTCCCAGTAGCTGATGTGAGCAGAAGCGGAATACACTGGTGGCTGTCTGACGAGGGGGGAGTATGACTATGACGGGCTCTGATGATTCTCACATTCTGACTTAATTTGGTAAAATACCTGTTCTGAATATAAATTAGTTTTATAACAATCAAGCAGCAATTTGTGGGGGAAAAAAAAGTTGGAAAAAAAGACTTCTATCCAAACATTCAACACAATTTACACATAATACATTTTTTTTGATACTTTAAACATGATTTCAACAACATAAAAGGTGTTTTCTTATATTTTTATTCATCCAATACTAATTTCTGTGTACATTACGAGTTTTTGGCCAGTGTGTAGTAGGGGTGTGCAAAATAATCGTCATGACAATGCATTGCAATACTAACTTTCACAATATACTGCATCGATTCTTGATGCCAAAAATCGATTATTATTAATTAATAATTAATTAATTCATTATTAATAAATAAATTATTAGTTTATTTTTTAAATAAATCCTATGCACTTTTTTCTTTGTGAAAGGGTATTGTTTGTTATGATGGTAGCTACCTACAAAATGGCAAATGTTTGAACATCATTTTTTGTTTTAGAAAAAATCCTATGCACTTTTTTTGTTATTGGTTTGGTTTATTTGTTTTTGTTATTCAATAAATTCAGTTATGAACTGAGTTGCTCAGAGTTATGTATCAATTGAAGACACTACCCAGATACACAGCCACTGATATTTAAGTTATCCTCTTTTTTTTGGTACATTTTCACTGAAGTATGTTGAATATATTGCAATGCGTCGCAATTATTCAAGTATCGTGACGCATCGTGATAGTATCGCATCGTGGCATATGAATCGTGATTTGAATTGAATCGTGACTTCTTTGCCAATACCCACCCCTAGTGTGTAGTATGGTTGCTAGGTAACATGGAATTATTTGGCGTTATGTCATAATTTCAAAGTTCAATCAGGAAGTAAAAATTTAAAGTGCGTACGACAGTTTGAACAACTCATTTTACTAAAACAGTTTAGTTCATTATATTTAAGATTTCCCCAAAAGAAATTGTAAAAAATGCCTAGTTTGGCCATTTTTTAGGTTTAAATTTTATTTCTTGGTTGGAAATGATGACATCAAACTAGGGAATTTCATAACTGTTACTTGTAGAAAAGTAAATCTCGTGTTCAGCCTCTTGGCATGTGTTAATGCCGCCACACTCTTGGTACAGAGGTTCCAAGGTCTAAGGTAAAGTTTTTCACAGTTTCAGCGAGTGAAGATGCTGGACTTTTGCAACACATACAAATGCACAAACAAGCGGAATAAGAAGACGAAAGAGCAAGGCATAATATTTCATACGTAAGATTTTATTTTGTAGGCCTATGATACTAATGTTTTTTGAAACAAGGACTAAATCAGGACTGAACCAGACTGAACCAGACTGAACCAGGACTGAACCAGGACTGAATAAGGACTAAACCAGTTCTAAAGTCTAAACCAGGACTGCACATGGACTGAACCAGGACTGAACCAGGACTGCACCTGGACTGCACCTGGACTGCACCTGGACTGAACCAGGACTGAACCAGGACTGAACCAGGACTGAACCAGGACTGAACCAGTTCTAAAGTCTAAACCAGGACTAAACCAGGACTGAACCAGGATTGAACTAGGACTGAACCAGGACTGAACCAGGGTGTCCGCAAAGTGACAATAGACAGCGGTAGTCAATGCGAGATCTACCATGTAATAAATTGGGCCAAAACTCCTCTAATGTACACAGAAATTATTATTTGTATTAAAAAATATAAGAACACTTTTACCTTATTTAAATAATAGTTTAAGTATTGTACTAAACATCTGGACAGAATTCTCAATATAGATGTCATATACAGTAGATCAATATAGAACTCTCTGAAATAGAAATCTATACTTCCTGTAATTCAAAGATAAAGATATTTTTCAACCTTTCTTCACAAATTGCTTTTTGATTGGTATAAAAATATAATTTACATTTACAACAGTACAACAAGTAAAATCTTAAATATAATGATTTTAGCTGTGAAATGTACCGTCCACCCTCTCATAGGCGCTTTAACATTAGCTTGTGGTGTTTTCCTTGGAGGTTGGCTGGTGAGGAGAGAGGGCGCATCATTAGGAGACTTCCATTAGCTGGAGCTCTGCCACTGGCACCGAGCCCTTTTTCCCATGATGCACCAGTATAGCCCTGAGCCTCACCATTAGAATATAAACACAAGACCCCAACGATGGACTCTGGTAGGACTCAAGGACAGTGGTAAGGTGATGTCTTTATGTAGGTGCCATACATTTAAGATTCAAATAAAATATAAAAGAATATGATGAACATATTTTTATAGGGACTTAAGGCCTGTTTACACGAGAACGCTTACACGTAAAAATGACAAAATATTTTATCAGAAGTGCCTTTTGTTTAGATGGTGATGGTGTTTTGGGGGCTTAAAAACGCAAAAAAACGTCTGCCCAACATGCAAAACCGGTCAAATCTGCTGACATCGCGTACGTGTTTACATCACATCGGTCCATATACTGTATCAGTGTACTTTGTTTGACTCCCAGTCCACACCTTGTTGCGCCTTTGTTGCTTTGTAGTCCAACGTGGTCTGAAGCAATAGTTGAACTTCTTCGTCTGACCACACAATTTTTTTATTTTGCTACCGGTAGCCATGTTTTTTTTTTTGCTTTTCGCGGCGCAGATGAGAAGAAGGAAGATTGTAGGCATCTGCGCAGACATAGTGATAATGTATCACAGCACCACCTAGCCGCCTGGCATGCATACCCAATCGAATTCCACACACTTTTGCGTCACTGTATGCACGCTTTTCTAAACGCGGAATAAAAAGTGAAGACGTGACGCCACTTTTGCGTCTTCTGTTTACACCATCATCATATAAACATAGCCTTAATATTGT
Source organism: Paratrypauchen microcephalus (assembly GCA_036785185.1). Taxonomy (NCBI): domain Eukaryota; kingdom Metazoa; phylum Chordata; class Actinopteri; order Gobiiformes; family Gobiidae; genus Paratrypauchen; species Paratrypauchen microcephalus. The sequence continues at coordinate 5,694,453 of JAVJIX010000046.1, read as the reverse complement.
GTAACTTTTCTGGTGTAGGGTCTGTCACCTGCTTGTTTCTATGGATATGTCATTTCACTGCCTGAAATGTTCCACAGTATGACATTAAACAGCTTTGCCTTATATTTATTCAAGTACAGGTGGTTTTTACTGCTCAAAAATACCTAGAAAAACAGGTATTCTGACTGAGCAGGGTTGCCTCTCCATAGGCCTGACCTGTAACTGGGTTTGATCTCCATGAATAAAGAAAGGTTTAATTCCATTGTTAAACATTCTAGACAAAGCAACATTTCCATGGAGACAAGCATTTGATGGACCCTCCACCAGAAAAGTTACACAGTCCACCTTTAATGTTAAAAATTTTGCATGAACAGAATTAGCTGAAACCCTCCTCTGACTTGGGTCTAATTATTTAAGATTTTACTTTTGTTTCTGTTATTAAGATAAGATAAGATAATCCTTTATTTGTCCCACAATGGGGAAATTGCAGTGTCACAACGCAAGAAACAGTTGGAAAAAAGAGCATGCATCAAAAATTAAGATAAATAATAAGTATGTACAATCAACTAAAAAAACACTGTAAGGTTAAAAGGCACAGGAACGCTGCACAATAAATGTCTTTGATTCTGAGCAGTGAACAAACAGCAGTTAAAGTGACTCCAGTATAGTAATATATAATATCACTACAATAAAGTGACTCAGATGATTGTGTACAGTGCAGTGATGGACAGTGGTTATTACACAAATAAGTAGCAGGTAAAGTGATTTTAAATAATATTGCACATGTAATTATTACTATGGAGATGACACATGGTTGCTATGGAGATGAACATGACTAGCATTGATCATTGTACAGTCTGACAGCAGCAGGAAGGAAAGATCGCCGAAATCTCTCTTTAACACAGCGAGGGTGAATCAGTCTGTCACTGATGCTGCTCTCCAGAGCCGACAGAGCGTCCTGCAGGGGGCGACACTCATGGTCCAGCATAGACATGAATTTAGCCAGGACCCTCTTGTCCCCCACCTGCTGCACCGAGTCTAGAGGACAGCCCAGGACTGAGCTGCACTTCCTGATGACCTTGTCCAGTTTCTTCTTCTCCCTCTCTGTGACGCTGTTGCTCCAGCAGACCACACCGTACAGGATGGCTGATGCCACCACAGAGTCATAGAAGGTCCTCAGGAGTGGCCCTCTCACTCCAAAAGACCCGAGTCTCCTCTGGAGATAGAGCCGACTCTGGCCCTTCCTGTACAGTGCATCTGTGTTATGAGTCCAGTCCAGTTTATTGTTCAGATGAACAATCATTATTCTGCCAATTAAAACAGAACTGCTAAGCTACAATGTCAAGAGGTTAACAGAGTAACAATCCTGTCGAGAGATGTGTAAATGGTAGGCTAAAGTACTACTAATTTGAAGAAGAAGAAGAAGAAGAAGAAGAAGAAGAAGAAGAAGAAGAAGAAGAAGAAGAAGAAGAAGAAGAAGAAGAAGAAGAAGAAGAAGAAGAAGAAGAAGAAGAAGAAGAAGAAGAAGAAGAAGAAGAAGAAGAAGAAGAAGAAGAAGAAGAAGAAGAAGAAGAAGAAGAAGAAGAAGAAGAAGAAGAAGAAGAAGAAGGAAGAAAGAAGGAAGAAGAAGAAAGGAAGAAGAAGGAAGAAGAAGGAAGAAGAAGAAGGAAGAAGAAGAAGAAGAAGAAGAAGAAGAAGAAGAAGAAGAAGAAGGAAGAAGAAGAAGAAGAAGAAGAAGAAGAAGAAGAAGAAGAAGAAGAAGAAGAAGAAGAAGAAGAAGAAGAAGAAGAAGAAGAAGAAGAAGAAGAAGAAGAAGAAGAAGAAGAAGAAGAAGAAGAAGAAGAAGAAGAAGAAGAAGAAGAAGAAGAAGAAGAAGAAGAAGAAGAAGAAGAAGAAGAAGAAGAAGAAGAAGAAGAAGAAGAAGAAGAAGGAGGAAGAAGGAGGAAGAAGGAAGAAGAAGGAAGGAAGAAAGAAGGAAGGAAGAAGGAAGAAGAAGAAGGAAGAAGAAGAAAGAAGAAAGAAGGAAGAAGAAGGAAGAAGAAGGAAGAAGAAGGAAGAAGAAGGAAGAAGAAGAAGAAGAAGATTATTCATCCCCGTAGGGAAATTATTTCTCTGTATTTGGCCCATCCCTCAGGAGCAGTTTTATAAAAAACTTTTTGAAGAAATTAATCAATGCATGACGTTATCGTGAGTATCTGTAAGTAGCAGTAGTAGGGGCAATATTGAAAAATAAATAGAAACCTTGTCTCCATTGGTCAAGTACACTGGTGCACTTGTCCTTACAAAGAACCCATGGCAACCAGCAGTTATTTGACCAGCAGAAATTGCAACCAGAAACGTATTTATCAGGATAAATTACATTACTGAACTTCAAATAACTTAAAAACATAATGTACTTTATGGTCACAAGCACAATTAAATGTGCATCCATCCATCACCTGCTCGTTTTTAATCATTCTGTCATTGCTCTGCCTGGAAAGTTCCACAGTATGACATTAAACAGCTCTACCTTAAATGTTTTAAATTACAGGTGGTTTTATAGCTCAAAAATACCTATGAAAACAGGTATTCTGACTGTGAGTGGGGTTGTCTCTCCACAGATCTTACCTGTAACCTTGTCTAGTTTGGTCTCCATGAAGATAGAAAGGTTTAATGCCATACTGTGAAACATTCCAGACAAAGCACTTGATGAACCCTCCACCAGAAAAGTTTACTGTTATTGAAAGGTTGTGTTGTCCTCAATAAAGGCAAATGTTACCCGTTTCCTAAGATATATTTTTCTCAGAAGACAAAGTGTCTATTCTATTTCACTGAACCGTATTAAATCCTTCATAGATATAGAAATATAAAAGGATACAAATAGATAGTTTTATAGAGCACTTCTAACAAATTACATGCCATGTTATTAAACCCCCCGAAAAAACAATTTCTTCACTGATGATGGTCCATTATCTCTAGGCAACATTAATATCTTATATGAGCCCCTTTAGACCACCGCTCACTACATGTTTAGAAAAAGGAAACAAGCAAAATGCAGGTCAGCTAATAGCATTTTTGTTAAAGGGGTCACTGAAAAAACAAAACAAAACAAAAAAAAAAACATTAGCAAGCTCAATTAGATCTTTGCATTCAGAAGGCTTGGATGTAGAATTACATGAGAAATTGTTATCATGATTTGAGTAAATTTCCCATGACAAGTAAAATGATTTATGAAGACTTTTTGCACTTAAAGACGAGCTGTGTAACTTTTTGTTTTAGTCACCTTCTCGTATCTATGGGTGTCATTGCTCTGCTTAGAATGTTCCACAACATGACATTAAACAGCTCTACCTTACATTAGTTCAATTACAGGTGGTTTTACTGCTCAAAAGTACCAAGAAAAACAGGCAGATCTGACCTGTAACTTGGTCTCGTCTGGTCTCCAAAAAGATCAAAAGGTTTAATGCCATACTGTGAAACATTCCAGACAAAGCAATAACAAAAAAAAATAATCTAATTACAGGATTTGTAATTAATCGAATTAATCGCATTTTAAGAACGTGAGGGAGAGAGAGAGAGATTGTGAGCAAGCGAACAAACCCACTTTGCGATTGAGTTTGTCAGTTTTTCCGCAGTCGCTTTGCTCAGTCGTTTAACAAATTCTGCAAGCTTGGTTTGGTGGTTTGGTGAAGTGCGCTCACGCTCGCTCTATCAACAGTAACAATGGAACTTGTCTGGACGTGTTTATTGTTCAAATGATCCGTCAGGCTGGAGCAGCTTCAGTGATCGGAAAATTATTTTTGACAAAAGCTCCAAATCACCGCGTTCTTGTTGATAGTCCCGTTTTTGTTATTTTTATAAATAAACTTGCTGTTCAAAGGCCCTGGCAGTGATTTGCTCGCCGCACGCCAAATTTAAATGCGCACGCATTGAATTGCCACTCATAATTGTGTTAATTTTTATAACGCATTAATTTGCAGTGTAATTATATAATCTAATTAACGCGTTAAACTGACAGCCCTACTTAAAACAATACTATGCACGAAAAATAAGTTGAAAACTATATATGATTCCAGTGGTAGATAATTTTAATTGTCAAGTTTAAATCTATTAGACATTAGTTAGACATTAGTTAGGCACCTCCAACTCATATCAATTCCAAAATCTTCTCATAGATGCTGGTCATGAACGCACCACCATCTACACTTCAGGTCAAAAGTTTGGATCTATGTCTTTCAATGTTTTATTTTTCCTTCTATACGTTTACTACTTTTGAGAAGACATCAAATAAGTAAGATGTATGGAGTTATGTAGCAAAAAGAACTGGTGCTGAAAAAGGTTTCTGGAGGGTCCATCAAATGCTTTTCTCCATGGAGATGTTGTTGCTTTGTCTTGAATGTTACACAGTATGACATTAAACCATTCTATGTTCATGGAGACCAAACTAGACCAGGTTACAGGTCATATCTATACCCCGCTGACAGTCACAATTGCTGTTTTTCTAATATTTTTGAGCTATGAAACCACCTGTAATTGAATAAATGTAAGGTGGAGTTGTTTAATGTCATACTGTGGAAAATTCCAGGCAGAGCAGTGACACAATATTCATAGAAACATGCAGGTGATGGACCCCCCAACCAAAAAGTTACATAGTGCATCTTTAAATACAACCAAAAGTGTGGACAATGCCATTTCATTCAGTGTTTTGTTTCTTTTTTTTCTTGATGCTTTCTACATTTTAGATACAGAAGACATCTAATATACTGAAGCAAAATATACAGAATTAAGTAAAGAAAAAAGTTTAAAAGGTTTACTAAATATTTTTCGACAAAGCAAGAGTTAATTTCAGGATTTGGTTATATATTTTAACTCATTTAACTTTTTTTTCATTACTACAAAACTCCATACATCATATATTTGATGTATTCTCTATGTATATGAAATGTAGAAAGTAGAAAACATAGAAAAAAAAAAAAAACACTGAATGAGAGGATGAGTCCAAACTATTGACTGCTAGTGTATGCAGAACGTGACACGGCTGGTCATGAAAGAAGCTGAATAAGATGGTGGAGGATTTGCAAGGCTAATACAATGTTAGAGTCAAAGATCTTCAGACATGTTTTCTAATGAAATATTCAAGACAGCGGCTGAAGCACCGGCAATCAATGCTCCAAGTCAAGGTCTACCTGGTCAATGTGCAGCATTAGTCAACTTAAATGAACCATCTTGCACTCTGAGGACTCCAGGGACCTGCCTCTTGCTGGGGCCCAGAGTCAGGACAGGGTATCAGCATTTCAGTTTTACGTAGCTAAAATCTTCCTTCTGTTTAAAGTCTTCCTGAACATGTGAGACAGATTTCTGCTCTGACAATGTTTAAATCCAGTTTCAAAGCTTTTGTGTTTAACTGCGCATAGGACTGAAAGGTATTTATTCTGCACTCTTCTCTTTCAGTGTTAATTTATTGATGATTATTTATGTTTTGATTTGTTTGTATTGTGATTTTAATGTCTTTCTTATTCTGTAAAGCACTTTTCTAAGAACTTTTTTAGAATCTTTCTGCTGGAGGGTCCATGACATGCTTTTCTCTATGGAGAGGTTATTGCTTTGTCTGGAATGTTTCACGGTATGGTATGAAACCTTTCTATCTTCATGGAGACCAACCAGACCAAGTTACAAGACGGATCTGTGGAAAGACAGCCCTGCTCACCATCAAAATGCATGTTTTTCTAGGTATTTTTGAGTTATAAAACCTATAATTTACTAAATGTAAGGTACAACTGTTTAATGACCCCGAAACAAAAAGTTACATAGTGCATTTTTAAATGTGGGCCCCAAAAGAGTTGATATCACTTATGAGGGGTTATCTTTACAATACTAATAATATTACAAGATCGAGATGTTACAATATACTATTTTAATTTTATGATTTATGATTGTTGTGGGTCATTTACAGTTACTGACAAAAATTTGTGACCAGCTTTTTTTTTTTTTTTATATCAAACTTTGAAGTCAATGTGACAGAAACAGATTAAAAGATTTGAAGTATAGATTGAATTTGCTTCTAAAATTTAACCCTGCCATCCCCAGTAAATATTTAAAGGGTTTGACTCGCCCCCCACCCCCTCTGCCCCTCTGCCGACTCCCCCCTCCTCCTCTTCACACCCCCCCGGGCCAGTAGCCACATCCCCCTCCCCCTTCACACGGACCCAACCCAGCACCAGCCTTGTCCAAATGTCCTGGAGCTACTGTGGCAAGTAAATTTCTCCTGTGTGAGATCAATAAAGTCTTATCTTATCTTATCTTTATATGCAGTGGGAGAGTGCGCCCACCAGCTTGACTACGCCTTCACCAAGATATTCAACTAATCCCTGGTCCAGGCTGCCATCCCATCCTGCCTGAAATCCTTTTTTTTTTTTTTTTTTGTCCCCCGTCAACAGCCTCAACGACTACCATCCTGTGGCACTCACACCGGTAATCATGAAGTGCTTCGAAAGATTGGTCCTCCAGCACATCAAGGACTACCTTCCACCAGACCTCGACCCCTACCAGTTCTCATACCGTGCAACTAGATCCACAGACGCCATTACTATAGCCCTCCGCTCTGTGCTGAGCCACCTGGAGCAACAGCAGAGCTACTCTCTGATGGTCTTTGTGGATTACAGCTCAGCCTTCAACACAATCATCCCAGACATTCTCACATCCAAACTTAACACCCTTGGCCTCCCTCCTCTCACATGCGCCTGGATTAAAGACTTTCTGACCAACCGACCCAACTGTAAGACTCGGCCCCCACCTCTCCCCCATCCGCACACTAAGCACCGGCTTCCCACAAGTCTGTGTGCTGAGCCCCCTCCTGTACTGTCTCTACACCCACGACTGCAGTCCAACCAGCAACAGCAACTTCATAGTGAAGTTTGCTGATGACACAACAGTGGTTGGGCTCATATCAAAGGGTGATGAGTCAGCCTACAGAGAGGAGGTACTTAAGTTGGCCGCCTGGTGTACAGAGAACAATCTGGCTCTGAATGCCAAGAAAACCAAAGAGATCATCGTTGACTTCAGGAGGCACCGCACAGACCTAGCCCCCCTCTACATCAACAGCGAGTGTGTGGAGAGGGTCAACACTTTCCGGTTCCTTGGTGTTAAGATAAGATAAGATAATCTTTTATTTGTCCCACAATGGGGAAATTGCAGTGTTCTCATCTCCAATGACATCTCCTGGACTGAGAACATCACAGCAATCACTTAGAAAGGCCCAGCAGCGTCTACACTTCCTGAGGGTGCTAAGGAAGTATGAACTGGGCCCCACCCTGCTACTGACCTTCTACCGTGTGTCCACTGAGAGCCTGCTGATGTACTGCATCACAGCATGGTACAGCAGCTGCACCATGGTGGACAGGGAGTGGCTTCAGAGGGTAATCAAGACAGCGCAGAAGATCATAGGCTGCCCTCTCCCCTCCCTGATGGACATCTACACCTCCTGCTGTTTCAGCAGAGCTAACATTATCAAGGACAGCTCCCACCCTGGCTCTCAGCTCTTTGACTTGCTGCCCTCAGGAAGGTGTTACAGGTGCATTAAAGCAAGGACTAACAGACTCAAAAACAGCTTCTTCCCAACGGCCATAACCACCTTGAACACTCACATGCACTGACTCACCCCATATTCCTGTCCCCCACTCTCCTCCCATCCACCCGATGTGCAATTACCTAATACAGTGCAATATATCTTGTTGGGTAATATTTATTACAATGTAATAATATAGTTTTTGTAGCATATCCACCTGGGCAATATTTATTACTGTGTAATACCTTAAACTGGGTTTTTGTAGCATATCCACCTATAGTGCAATATCCTGTGGTGCAATACTTAACAGTGCTATAGCTTGTTGGCAACATCTAATACAGTACAATATGCTAAAGTGAGTTCTGTGAAACATCTCCCTCTACAATGTGGAGGCTCTCAACTGTGTGTGTATGTATGGTTGTATGTGTCACCCCAATGCAATATCTGAGCAAGACTTGCAATAACCTGGATAATTAATGTGTAGTACCAGCTTGTATATGCCTTTTTTATATACTGTGTTGTAAATATCCTGCTGTGTTGATTATATCCTACTTAAACGTCTGCACTGAAGTGAGATGCTTTCAATCTCATTGTGAGTATGTATGATGTAAATTGTACATGTGAACAGTGACAATAAAAGGCATCCTATTCTATTGATATTCAGTATGGTGTGATTAAAGTATGGTCAGCAATATCGTGAGCCACATCTCAAAACCATGAAGTGTCAGACCAAACTGCCATAGACTGGGGGTTCCACAGGGGTCAAACTATGAGCCACTTTTTTTCTTCTATATCCACTGTTTATGTCAAATAAATCTTAATTTTATTCACAACATTTGCATCCCAATCATTTTCTTTCTTAAATCTGAGATATGGTAATTGAAGCGACACACGTTCATCTCTTGGAGGTTTGGCATTCAAAAACAACTCGAGGCAGCTGCTGTACAATTACAAAGCCACTTACGCCAACTCCTACACTAAAATCTCGACTTCCTCTCAGAACACTGCCTTCCAAACAGGTCCTTCCTGAAAATGAAGTGCAAAAATATTTTAAAAGCACTGTGGTTGCGATAAGACTTGAACTGCCTTGTACTCTTCATCTTTTAATATTTTATCTTTCACTCTGCATGTGATCTTGCATAAAACAATGCCTTAAGTTCAGTGCAAGGTTTCATGCTTTTAAAAATCAGCTGAATATAAAACAAATTTGAATCCAACTCCTGGACATTTTACATTTTAAGACTTTAATTGATTGTAAAAATAAAACAAATATTAGAAAAAAGGTTGGTAATTTATTACAGTACCATTTTTTTTAATGAATTAGCTTTTTTAGGAGGTTAAAATATGTGACACCAATATGTGCTGATCATTATTGCAGCACCATTACAGCAAATGGGATATTAAGTGTGCACGGCAGATTGATGCTAATTGCCAATAATAACGTTCTAATGCCATTTGGAGAGGACAAAGATAATGAATCGTGGTATCCAATGGAGTACATCCACGAAATAAAATGCAGCACAGAACAGATGTGACTTTACCCAGAATGACATATCTGAGGAAACAGAAATGATTCATGATGCCAAATGTTAGGAAGAAAGTAGGAGGCCATGAGTATTTTGAGATTTTGAGGAGATACATTATTTTGTTTATTTATTATAATACAAAATACCTGTTGCCATTTACCCTGTTAAGTTAGCTCCAACAGAAGTCCATACTGTAGGCATTCAATCCCAAGAAAAATATTGCAGAGTTTCTAAGGAATTCGCTTTGCATGTGGTGGTTATGCAGTATATCTCGTTAGTTACTTTTCATGCCAAGATTAGACTTAGGCCCTGTCCCCACGACAACGTTTTTTGGAGGAAACTGAGAAGTTTGGGTGCGTTTGGGCTTGCCGTCCAGACGGCGCCGGCGTTTCTGGGGGCGAGAACGGAGTTTTTCAAAAACGGCTTCCAGAGTGGAGAAGTCGGAGAACGCCCCCCGTTGCGTTGGAATGTGGGCGGAAAAAAAGCGCGGCAGGTGAGAAAATGATGACGTCGCGCTGCCGTAATCATCACGTGACCGGTGACCAGAGGGTGGAACCCGGCGCCTTCCGCAGGTAACAACCAGATAACAACAGCCATGGCGGACAATGGACTTCAGTATCTTTTTGGAAGTTTATTGGCAATGCTGCATCAAACTCTGTTCATATGCAATGCATTGCGACAACAGCAGAGGACCATGCACAATTCACGGAACCGGAGGCAGAGGAGCTTGTTTCGGGCTTCCTCCGTGTGCATGACATGCCACAATGTTTGGGAGCGATCGATGGGACACATCCCCTCAACATACAAGCGGTGTGTGACTACAGGTACCGGTTTATGGACGTTACTGTGAAGTGGCCTGGCAGTACGCACGACGCACGGGTGTTTGCCAATGCAAAGCTAAACACGTATTTTAAAACTGGAAAGATCCCATCGCTGGAAAGGCAGATAGTGGACAATGAGGAGCACATACCAATTTGAGTGTGTTGTGTGCTGTAAATAAAGAGAAAGAGCAACCATTTCTTGTCTTTTTTATTAAATGAAAATTTACCTTTTACAAACAGGCACATGCAGTATCACACACAAAAATATATAGCTGCCCGTTGGTGATGGTCCCCGGTTGTATATTCTCGCCGAAAAGCCAACATAATGTCCGAGTATGTTTAACATTCCCGTAGTAAGATCCAAACAAGCATTTTGCCTAAATAACACGCCCAAGGTTAACGAGAGTTCTACTTGTTAATGTCTATCTAATAAAACGATAGCAAGTAATGCTAACTATCGATTTATAGGCAAAAACTCTGCTCACGCAGCGCAAATCTTTGTTCTGTGGCGTCTGTCTATGTTAGGGACGGTCAACATTTTCACATTACCGGAGTGAGTCGCTGCTACATTGGTGGAGCAGGGGGACAAAATATATTCGCTTGTGTTGACGGCCCCTAAAGTACACGTGTTTGCTTGTTTATGAAAGAGAAAGGACTTTCTGCTCATGTGCTCTTTGTAGTCCTGCGTTACTGGTGGCTCTGGCTCTTTCCGGTTTACAGCGCCACTTATCGGTGTGACATATGTACTACATCGTTTTCACTCAGCGCTCCGTGCTCATCTTGACGCGAAGGTTTTCTGATCCAACACGTGTCTGGACGAGACTTTTTTTCACCCCGGGTAAAAAAAAAAACAGGAACGTTGTCGTGGGGACAGGGCCTTAGACTTGGGAGAAATCAATCACACCTAAACTATCATTGAAATAACATATCTGGACCAGTCACAGGTTCCAAAACATTGCATGTAACCCCTAATACCGTTCAAAAACAACTCAGAAGTTATCTAAATTAGTGTCAGTGCTTGTATGAATTCTTCGGTTTGCAAACACAATGATACATAGTTGTAAACAGGGTACACAACCGGTTAAAAAGTCAGTGGCTCATCTTATCTTGTATTGTCTCTGTCAAGTGGACTACAATTTAAGCATCTGACTGACAAAATACTCAAGTGAACAAACCTTCACCTTTGAACAGGGCACGCAGTCAAGTTGAAGGTGTCTCTTGGTAAGTAATTTAACTAATTGGACTGAGCCGGTCGGCTGGGCCCTTGTGTCTGATTTATTCCTCACAATGAATATTGATGGTCACTCCGTTGTTTTACTGTGATGAAAGGGCTTTTTGTTCAAAACTATGTATGTACTTTATTAAAACTAAAAAAGAAAATGCTTTATTCAATGATTCTGGAATTGAGTAAATAAAAAGTCTATTAAATATACAGGTTGCTTCAATCTTAATATTATTTAGCTTAGTTAAAGGGCCCATATTATGCTATTTTCGGATCTATGTTATAATGTTCTTTCCTCATCAAAAACATACCTAGAGCTTGTTTAACACACAAACCCTCCATATTTAGGCTGTGTTCTTCTCTCTCAAACAGAAAACACTCTGTTCCACCTAGTGATGCCATGTGGTGATACAGGAAAGCTCCATTGTCCATTGCCCAGCTCTACTGAAATAAAACGTAAAAGGTAGTTAAGTTGAAACCTACTGCTTCATGACATCATGAGGTGGAACAGAGCATTTTGAGCTTTGGAGAGAGACAGACTAATAATAAAAGATTAGTCAAGCGTGTGAATGAAACAAAACATAACTCCAGGGCTGTTTTTGAGGAGGTAAAAGTATTCTAAGATGGCTTAAATTTTGTGTAATATAGAACCTTTTTATGCACTGCCATACATAAAAGCCTTATTGGCATTCGTAAGCATATGCACCGGTGCAGAGAAGCTCATTCAGGCCATATTTGTCTCATTATTAAAAACTCTGGATCACAGAATAAGGAAATGAACCCTGGCTCATCTCTGCAGTGCACTGACAATAAAATAAAGAGAAATAAATTCCCAGCACATCTCTGGTAAACACAGCCTTGGACAAAAATGCTTCAAATGGTTTGGGTGTCACAAAGGGGTAACTAAATATAACCTGGTTTAGATGAAAACAAGCAAACTCTAAAAGCTTTCCCAATACCGAAGAGGATCAATTGTTGACAAGCTGTCTGAAGAAATGTTTGCTTTTACTGCCCCCACTATTGCATTTTTTTTTACACATTTGTTTTAGTCTGTGATGGCAAGAAAAGCAAAGGTAATGAAGACAAACAGAGAGGGATGGGGCTCCTCGCAGTACATGCAACTTTCTGTCCAGACATGACCAGACGTACCTCCAGGCAAAAGGGGGCGGAGCAATTATGCAAAGCCCAAGGCCCACTACACACGTTCCAATTTGTCCGTTTTTGTATTAAGGTTCCTATATTACACAAATTTGACTCCTGTGTGCTTTAAGCCATGTCATAATGCCCTTACCTCATCAAAAGCATACCTGGACTTGTGTTTTGTTTCATTCACACATGTTTGAGTAACCTTTTATAATTAGTGTAATGTAGTGGTAGTTTTCAAGTTAACACTACCTTTTACCATTTGTGTAGAACACATTGGCAGTTGCAGGTCCGAAATTAACCAAATGATTCTAGTGAAGGTGTGTTACAGTGTTTAAAACACAATAGAGCACTTCCTCTATTAGCACATGACATGACAAGGTAGTTGTCAGGAGGGAGTTTTGTTTTCAGTTAGGCTAAATATGCAGGATTTGTGTGTTAAATGTGTGAATGAAACAAAAACATAACATAAATCACAAAATAGTGTAAAATGGGCCCTTTAAACAAAAAATAGTACAAATAAATTCTATTACAATCCTTTCGTCTTAGAAAAATTAGTGATTGATTGGGACTTTGGAAATCAATACCCGTTTGCAATACTCTGGTTTTAAAATATGCAGGCTGTTTGAAGGAGATTCCATTCATTTGCACTGATCCTGGTCAACATGGACATACCAGAGATTAAGCTAATGCAGAAGTCCAGAGGCTATTCCATGGGCTTATCTCATGGTAAGACGTGTTAAAGAGGAAAAACAAAGGATTTGAGATCAGTGGAAAAGACAAGTGTGGGCAAAATATCTTATGGTGACAATGAATATTTGTACATAGTGAAACTAAACATGGATATTGTGATGCAAAAAAAAAAACAACAACCCAAAAAAACAGCAGATATTGTCATTTGTTGTACTTATTTAAAGGTGCATTGTGTACATTTTCTGGTGGAAAATGCTTTTCTCCATGGAGGCGTTATTCCGTTCTCTGGAAAGTTTCACATTATGGTATTAAACCTTTATTGTCATGGTGACCATCCCAGACCAAGTTATTTGATCACGTTAGGGTCACATTTGTGGAGAGGCGACCCTGCTCACAGTCAGACTGCCTGTTTTTCTAGGTGTTTTTGAGCTATAAAACCACCTGTGATTGAATAAATGTAAGGTAGAGCTGTTTAATGTCATATAGTGGAACATTACTCATAGAGAAATGACATATTCATAGAAAGTAGGCGACGGACCCCCAACCAAAAAGTTACATAGTGCACCACAGCAGTCTTTTTGATATTAGCATTTTTGTTTACTTAATTGAAGCAGATATCAGATAGTCTTCATTCTTTTATAGCAGGGGCTTCCAAAATACAGCCCCCAGAGTTTTTGTTGGCCCCCAGGCTTCATGCTGCATTAGCCCTAATGATCATAGGCAGTACTTTTAATATGTAAACTAAACTATTTCTACCATTACAACTTCAACAACACACACTGGGGTCCCACCGGAGGAGTGAGTCTGGGGTGAAGGAAGTGTGGGAGTCCCTGCTTAGACAGCTGTCCCCTTGACCTGGATATGAGGAAGAAAACTGATGGATGGATAACACACATTGCATTATGCTACAGGCGTGGCATTTATGTTTCAAGTTCAATGTCTCAAAGCTGTGTCAAAGGTGCACTGTGTAACTTTTCTGGTAGAGGCGCTGTCACCTGGTTGTCTCCATAGAGATGTTGTCGGTTTGCCTGGAATGTCCCAGGTTGCAATTAAACTTATCAGTGATGTGCGGTGAGGCTCATGGCTGGTGAGGCACTGACGTAATCCCAATCAGATTTACAAATATGTAAACCAGGTGTTAGTAAGGGCTAACTTCTCTCCCTGTAATGACTGGTAGTTTGTAATATTTTTAATGTGAAGCTGAAAATGAATTATTATTGTTCAGATATTCTAGAGCACACCGAGTAGCGTCATAAATTAAAATAGTGACATTTTGAGCAAGATCTGGCTCTGAATGTGAGTGGTGGACCACTCGTGTTTAACGAGGCTTCTTTGCAAATTTTTCAGGTCACAATATCCCATCTGAGTCCAGACATTCCTTTAATTATAACCTCCTGCTTTGACGGAAGGTTCAGTTTAGAAAACTGCTTGTGCTTTAATATGAAATCTTCCTCCATTTAAAAATTAGGGCCAGACAAGAAGAAAAAAGTGAACGGATTGCTAAACTTGACTTGCTAACTCTAAATTGTATCTTGCTGTCACTTATTCTAATCTGCTGCTCCAGGAGTTGGAGAAGAATCCCTGGGCTCACGAGTGCCTCTACAATGAGGCCAGGTAACTACAAGCCTCACCCGGTGCCTTTTCACCGCCGCTTTAGTGCAGAATCTGTCACTGCTGAGCTACAGCACAGTCAGTCCATGTGAGGCACCAACGGCTGGTGCCTCTCCGCACGGCTCTTCTCAGTATTTGAACGGTAAAAGTGAAAATTCAGCGATTTTGAATAAAAAAAGAATTTAAATGGTGAAGTTAAATAGAGAATAAATTTATAGTACAAATCATTGGATAAATATAACCATTTATTTTTTCATTTTCATTTTCTCTGTGATGACAGGTGAGACACGGCATCACCTGCCTCCCCTGACTGCACATCACTGAAACGTAACCATCTCGCATTCACTCAGTAACATGGGTTTTTAGCTAAAAAAAACAAACAAACTTGCATTCTTACTGTGAGTGGTCTTAACTGTCTGTCTGATCTGCCATGTGACTTGGCCCTGTGGTGTCACCTGTGGTCTCCATAGAGATAGAGAAGATGTAGAGAAAAGAAAAGCTTCACAGCACACCTCTAAATACACCCATCTGAATGACTCACTGTACTGCAACTCCACTTCAAAAAGGTTTCTACATGAGGCTTTCAGATTGAGCTCACGGCTTTATAGGAACAAGGAGTATCTGGTTCATAGATTCTTAAAAAAAAAAAAAAGTACTTATTAAAAAGTTGAATGCTAAAATATATTGCTGGGCCTAAAAGACAAATTACCCAAGACCTCATTATACTACTGTCAAACTAATCCTCATTAAGTTAAAATCTTGTACTCCTCTCAGACTACATCTGTTTCGTATTCGTTGTGTAGCCTGTTACAAATGCACCCACTTTACAGGCTAATTTAGGCCACTTGATTATTAACTGTAGTAAATGTCATTGTGGAGTGCTTAAAAATAGAAATCGCACCCTTTAGGGATGTGCCTGTAATATGGTAATTCTTGTCTTAATGCACACTTACCTCTCGCAAAGTATATTCTGTTGTATTATAATGTGGTTTCGTCTCTCATTTTGTACTCAGATGGCTTTCTGCTTTCATTGAATCTTGTTATTTGAGCTGCTATTGATTCCTTTCCATAACAAACAGGGTATTCTCATCTCTGGAAATGAATGGTGATGGAAAATACAAGACAAATCAAAAATCGCATATGCTTCCCTCATGATGACTGTGATTTAGCTACTTATTTACACTGACAACAAGTTATACCTAGAAAGAAGAAGAAATTTGTAATTCCAGATTAGTCGACTAAAAAGGGCACATGGCAATAGCTCTCAAAACTAATTTCTATCCCTTTGTATCTGACCCAAATTGCACTCTCAAGACCAACCTAAATGGTAAAAGGAGAAATTCAATTTGTCAACTTTGAAAACGTTTTGCAGCTCATCCGAGCTGCTTCATCAGTTCTGGTTCAAGTGCTGGTAGACACTGCTTATATCTAGCTGCAGGGAGGAGCGAACTATAATGAAATTACTATGAAACTATCACCTCTTTGTTTTATAGTTTCTGTCTGGCGTCTAGTTTAGCGTACCTATTCAGGGCCATAATGGGTGTTTTCACACCTCTGGACCTTATCTGGCTAGCCCTATTGTTTCCTTTGTTTTGATTTAGGTTTGAGAATGGAATTATAGATGGGAGAGAGATTGTGTCTGACCCCTCCATTCCTGTTCAAGGAAGGATTCTCTTTTTTGACAAAAATAGCCTCTTTAACTCCCCTCTCAAACCAGTTCTTTTCCATGCCTAAATCTGAACCTCACTGTCCTCAAAGGAGTGGCCCGTGGCTTCTAGGTGAAGATGTACGGCAAATGACGGTCCACTCCGGCACGCCCGTCTGTGTAGGTACATCCTCTTGTGAAGTGGCTGTTTTGTTTCCCCAATGTAGCGCTCACTACAGTCTTCACTACATTGAATGGAGTAGACCACATTGCTTTGTTTGTGGCTCGGTGTTTTGTCCTTTGGGTGGACCAGTTTTTGTCTTAAAGTGTTTGTGGGTTTGAAATAAACGTAAAAGAAACATTTTCGACCAAATAAACTTTGTCCAGTTGACAAATTGAATTTCTCCTTTTACCATGGATTCTACCTGGACGACTGAGGGATTCTTCATCCTGGGATAAATGTATTTATATAAAAAACAATGAAACTTCTGATCATTTAATTTGTCTTTTTCCATATAAATAACAAAAAAAATATCAGC
Source organism: Paratrypauchen microcephalus (assembly GCA_036785185.1). Taxonomy (NCBI): domain Eukaryota; kingdom Metazoa; phylum Chordata; class Actinopteri; order Gobiiformes; family Gobiidae; genus Paratrypauchen; species Paratrypauchen microcephalus. The sequence continues at coordinate 5,677,731 of JAVJIX010000046.1, read as the reverse complement.
TAACTAACTCACTCAGCAAATTCTCTTTTCTGCTGTTGTCCCATATATATATATATATCTTTGTTTTATCTAAACTAAAATGTTATAGTGTCACAATACTTTTTGAATGAATGCAAGGTTTAGTTTTTAGCATCTTTTCATCTTTTTATTCCAACCTCTACACTACGTTTACCTGACCAGCCAGAACCACACGCTTTGGTAAAACTTTACAAAGACGAGTGGACCTATAGCCATATCATGTCGCCCTGAGCTCAGAGGGCGTGATTGACAGGTGGATTAACCAATCAGAGAAGCGCATAGTCCATTCATGTCAAAAACAAACATGGCTGCTTACAGGAAAAAACAACATAAAAGACTGAGAAACAGAATCATCAATTGAAGCACCAAATATTTCTTGGTAAAAGAAGTTATACATTTACTTGTGAATGTTACGAGAATTTTAGAAAGGAGATATCTTTGCATTTGAGAGACACCTGATACAAATTAGCAGGTTGGATCGTCTCAAATTTGGAGTTTTTTCAAGCTCTTTGGTCCGATTCTGGTCTTTTCTGTATTCAAACAGAATGTAGAATGAACTGGCTGATCAGGCAACTACAACATAGCAGTATGCTGGGTACATCTTGAACAAAAATCCATCTTATTAATGGCTGTCACAAAGATAGACAGGAGCTACATCGAATACGCAATTACATTTTACACATTCTTATTTATGCGTCAAGGAAAATATTACTGTGCATTTTTATATTGAGATTTTCATGATAAAAGGAAACCTCGCAAAACTCTTCCTGGATCCATCAGCCCTTCCACCACGACTGCATCTCCAATCTAAACGGACATTTCCTATTCCAAGCACATTTGCTGCTCTCCATCCTCTCCTCTCTGTACTTCACGGAGCTGTCAGAGTCAGATAGTAAGTGGCACAACGCTGGCATCTCCGGAGCGCACCGTGTCAATTTCCCCTGGCCTGCCACCTTTGTAAAATATCTCTCAGACAGTGTGGCTTTCACCCCAGTCTGCGTGAAGAAATAAAGGCAGGTTGGATGTCCGCCAGCCGCCGTTCCCCTCCTCGTGGTTCCTCGCGCAAACATTTACGGGACACTGTCAAAGCGGGGATGAATGAAGAGTGTTTTCCTTCACTATAGCGGGGGTTTAAGAGCCAGACCAGAATAAAAACCAAAACACTAGGGTAAAAGCATTGTGGTGACAGTGAGGGTGGACAAGGCAGTATTGAAAAATGATGACACTCTATATTTTTGGATGGTAAAATTCGGACAATATTTTGGTAGTCCAAAAGAAATGCGTCAAAATGTGCCAATAAATGCCCTGGTTAAAGTTAGAGTACTGGACAAATATAAATGGACTGTAAAATGAGATTCAGATTCAGATTTCAACATACTGTAAGTGCAAAAGGCTGTATAAGGAACTGAACTGAGTGAAGTTCGGCTTCAGTCAAATGAAGCACGCAGCGTCCCTTCCATTCAGCTGTAAAATTGGTCTTAAATGACCTAAAACACATCGATTCCTTAAAACCACAGCAGCTGACAGCTCTAGAGGCCTTTCTTTTCAAAAAAGATGTTTTTGCATTGCTTCCTACCGGCTTGGTTCACGTCGCTGTCCGTTAACTGTTCTCTGATTGGTTCACTTAGCTGTCTGTCTAAGCGCAATGGCAGCGCATTCGGGACCAAGCGTTACCAGACTCGTCGCTGGTATAGCGATGAGTCATGGATTCTTCCAGGCAACGTCGAGGCAGTTATAGGAGTGAATCTGAAGCCAAGTTCCATATTTGGAATTCTGAACACGAGTATTATAGCAATCAGAGTCAATCCGGAGCAAGGCTGTTGAAAGTAATGCACCTTCCCATCCGGACCATTGGTTTGCAGGGTATGGGCGCTTAGCAACACTGTCAATCAAAACTCTGGAAAAGAAAGCACCTGATTTGTCCATTATTATTGTTCATATCTGGATTTACGGCAAAAATTTGTGAAATAAAACCCCCAGAATCATGTAGAGTGGGTTAATACGAACATTTTAAGGCCGAGCCCAACAGCAGCAGTTAAAGAGGGGGGAGCAACAGTTTTTCAATAGAAAAAGAATTGGAGCCAGAGTAGATGGAGCCAAAAGAGCGCCCATGCTCACTTCCTATTTGGACCTTAGCGGCTAGCAAGTTAGCTATGTCCATTTATATATACAGCACATTCTATTTTGAATTCCCTTTTTTGTAGCATTTCTTTATAGTTTTCTTAATTTTTTATAAATTCTATACCAAGCAAAATGTTAACTTAGACTTAGGCAAACTTTATTGATCCACAAGGAAAATTATTTGGATACAGCAGTTCACTCACCACAATATAATCTAATAATAGAGAGTAACAAAAGTAGATGGTATAGCAAAAAGATTGCAAGAGACCGGTGTCAAATGAGACAATTATAAAATAAAAATAATAAATGTATATGTACAAGTCAAAATAAAATAGAAAAAAAGTAATAAAATATCAAATAAAATCACAGCTATACAACATCACAGCTGTATACATATATAATGTTTTGAAAAGAACATTCACAATACAGTCTGTGAAGGTAACTAGCTGTGGGTGATTGATAGAACACTAAAGCTTAACAAAATCACCATCTGCCCAATGAAACACACAGCACAATGCAAAATCTGGTTTCCGTTTTACTCAGAACTGGCATGAACTAGAGGGCTATAATAAACTGGAATTGTAAGAACAGACAAGGAAAAGCCTTAGTGCCCCAAATATGAACTGTGATAAGCAGTCACAAGTAGACCTTTCAGCATGATCACTATCGTACTTATCGTTCAATATATGGAAGCTGGAACATTTTAGGCTCAGTATTTATTGTATGCACATTTTCTTTGTAAAGGGGAGATTTAGTGCATTTTTGTTGTAATGCGTTTGGATTTGAGCTGTAAAGAGTAGAATGAATAACTTCTATGGCCAGTTATGGCTTCAACTAAGTAGAGGGGTTAGAGTTAAAGTAATTTGAAATTGTAAGAACAGGCCAGCGCAAGCCTTAGTGTCCCAAATATCAACTGTAAACCAGTCACACTTTGCTCGTATACCCGCGCTTCTTTTTTTATATCTAAACCAATACACAAACTAACAAAATAATAAAATATCAGCATAAAAATATGTAAACAAAAAAAATTATAAATATAAAATAAACAAATAATTGGAGACTGGTACCTCAATAAATCCATAACAATACAGTCGTCTAATTAGCTAGTATTGGTAAGGCCTGTCAGATTAACACATTTTGAAACACGATATATTGCTACAGAGAAATATTGTGATAAACGATAATATTTAACCTACCTTAGGCCACTGACACGAAGCAGGATAATCCCAGTAAACAAATTTTTAAACATACAGTACAGTGGTACTTCACCTTACGGAATTAATTTGTTCCAGAAGTGGTTTCGTAACGTGAATTTTTCGTAAGTTGAGTAGCTATTTCAATGGAAAAAGCCTGATTCGTTCCAAGGCCCCGTTCCAAGTTTTTTTTTTTATAGTGTAACTTTTTTTTATAGTATAACACTGTTCTGCGTCCTGATTGGCTAAGAGACTGTATAGCCAGGACTAAACATGGACTAAACCAGGTCTAAACAAGGTCTATACCTGGACTGGACTAAACCAGGACTGGACACCAGGATTAAAGCGCCGCGTGCGGGTCTTTTTCCTGGTTTCGTGCTACCTCTGCTATTAGCAGCAGCACCGGTGTACCTCACGAGTCACGGCTGAGGCGAACAGCGAGGAGGGGAGGAGATGTGCTCCCCTTAGGACGGCATGCAGTCCGAGCGCATGAACGAACGCATGCAAGAGCCCCGGTGGTTTAATCCTGGTTTACACCTGGTTTAGACCTGGTTTACACCTGATCTAGAGGAGGGTGCTCGCAGCCGGGTCATGCTGCGCTATCACACACGTGTCCGCGCGCAGTCTTATCCCCCCCTCCCCCTTCCCCCCACGCTTCACTATTAATACATTTTGTTGAAAATCTATGAAAGTTTGAGTGTTTAAACGAGAGACAAATGTGAGAAAAGTTTAAATCCAGTCTGAGAAAAGCGTATGTGTGTGGCTGAGCGCGCATCTGAGCACGCATTATTTGAATTTTTGAGATTTCGCGTTTCGTAACTTGAATTTTCTTTCGTATCTAGAGAATTTAACGTGAAGGCGTTTCATAACTTGGAATTTTCATTTGCTGGGTCTTTCGTAAGGTGAGGTACCACTGCATCATTAAAAGCTCTGAACTGTAATAAATAAATTAAACTAAATTGAATGAAAGTGTAATTAGCTGTAAATAGAAGTTATTCTATTCTGTATCGCTGAAATCTTACCTTATTTCATAAAATGGCAAAAAATCTCCCCACTATCGCAAATAAACTGTACACACGATAAATACTGAGGTCCAAAATATATAATTGTACTTTTCATATATTGAATAAGAATATAATAAGAAATTATTATAACAAGCTTAAGTTTTGGTCCATTTTCTAATTATCGGTAGAGAACATTGTCCCTATTTTGGGAAGTGGACCATGAACCAAGAGATTTTGCTACAGGTGGCCTTTGGATAATTACAGCAGCTGTTAAATGAATCATTGTTCCGTCAGGGTGAAGCACCTGCAGAGCACAAAATACCCACTTCTAGCTTTTTAGTGTACAGTTTACAACTCCCCACAAAGAATACTTCAACAACTTTACAAAATGTTTTCTAGGTCAAGCCAATTTACGCCATAAGCAAAAACACAGACATATCACTCACTGTCCCGTTTACGTTTACACAGCATTTCGTTTAATTCAGTTTTGTATTAAACGTGACAGATGTGAGGGAGAGAAATTTGCTTGAAGGGCATACTGGAAAGCTGAAACAAGTCCAAGAGACAACACGGAGAACGCAGAACCTAAACAAAATCAAGCAGCTTTTTTTTCTGTTTTTGTTTTCTTGGGCGATACACCATGCATCCAAGAATATCAGTATCACTCTTGATAATCATAGAGGTGCAGTCTGCCCAGTTAAAATTAAGAAACATGTTATAACTGTAAAAACATGTTAGAAAAGGTTTTTAAAAAGGTACTCATTAAAAGGTATTTATTTGGACAAAGTTTTCAGAGGTAATAGCACAGGTATAGGTAAGTGTGGCTATAGCAAAGTAAGCAGTGGTAAATATTAAAAGGTACTTCTCCAAATGACATTGGAATTATACCTAACTATAGTGATTTTAGCAGAAATAACTATAGGTTATACTCTAAAATTCCCAATATTTTCCCATTTAAAGTCCTATATTACTGTTGCCCCCGTGACCTGGCCCTGAATAAGTGAAGAAAATGGATGGATGGAAGTCCTATATTACACAAAATTGACAAAATTGTGAGGTTTAAACCATGTTATAATGTCATTACCTCCTCAAAAACATACCTGGAGTTGTGTTTTGTTTCATTCACACATGTTTAAAATGAACATAGGATTAAAAATATCGGTAACGCTTTATATTAAGATCCTGTAATAAGCATTAATAGTCAATAATTAGAAGGTAATAAGCCCTTATAAGTGCATATAAGATGCTTATTAACATTATTATGTGTTTATAAGACTTTGTTAACAGTTAACAAATTTCTTATAAGTTCTTATAAGTTCTTATAAATCTCTTTTAGTCTGCTATTAACTATATTATAATGAGTATTAATACTTATATAGTCTTATAAACACATAATAATGTCAATATGCATCTTATATGCACTTATAAGGGCTTATTACCTTCTAATTATTGACTATTAATGCTTATTACAGGACCTTAATATAAAGCGTTACCAAAATATCTTTATTAATTTAAATGTTCAAAACTCATGCACAGCTTCCAGGTGCTGGTAACAGCAGGAACATTCAACAATCCCCAAAAAAAGTAGAGGCAAAACACGTTCACTCTAGCCTAATAAAAAATAAATAAAGAATAAATTCAAGCAAGTGTGAGATAAACCTCTTTTTTTGTAATCTTTCAGTGTTCTGCATTTTTTAAATCACTGATCAGAGAAGGAAAAAAATATTTAAATAAAAAAATCACACTTGCCTCAACACAAGAGCTGTGTTTTACTAGCCTGGGAATTCCCAGGCCGCTTCCGTTCGTTTCGAACTGGAAGGCGGCCTGGAAACTCGTCCAAGCGAGAGTCCCAGATTTCGGGCCCCAATCAGAGAGCGGGGGAGGTGTGGCAAGACGGTGACGCGTACTACATGACAAACGGAAGCTTGTAGTTTGAACTGACAACTGACATGATTGGCTATGGACTTACGTATACGCTCAATGATAGACATTCATAACGCCCAATAAACGGCCGTTGGCAATCGCTAACCACACCTCCGCTACGGGATTTTTCGAAGCGAGTTTCCAGACCCATATCTCACTTGTGATATGGTCAGGTGTTAACCAGACTAGTGTTTTACATTTTCTCACTAGTTATGTGCAGTCTGAAGCCTACACTGTGTGATCAAGTACCGCTATGTATTCCATTGATTTTAGAAAAGTAACAGTACTGAATACCAAATGAAAGAGTAGCTGACCCAACGATTGTTTACCTTTACCTCTTGTCTTCCAACCTGCCTGCTCCTTTTAACCGCCTCTCGCCCTCTCCATTACTCACAATTACTGACTGCTGACCTGAGATCCTCCCACAGCCAACATGCCTGGGTACTTTTCTTGAATTTTAAGAACCAACAATAGATACCCCCTTTGAACCACCCAAAGCAGCGCCTGCCCTCACACCATTTCAAGTCAATAACTGAAGAAAATGTGGGCATGTTTATTGTTACAAGGATAAGTTACAGACAAAACATGTATGGTATCTACAAGTCACCCCTATACCTTACTGGCATGGAGGTGTCCAACATCATGTAAACTGACAAGATAAATACAGGTTGGATTTCTGGAGTGAAACTGAATGTGGGCTCTAGGGGAGGTCTTGTATCTTCTCCAGCACAGAACTAAAAATGACAGATAATCTATTACAGAGCTTGGATACTTAACATAATAATACGCTGCCTTCAGTTCTGTCCATGTTGACAAAATGAGCAATTTATCAGAACAAATATCTGATTCTTTCACGGGGGAGCGTCGCGAGGAGACACTATATTTGAGGATGGAGAAAATGCACTTTGCTTGTTGATGGGAATGAAAAGAAATGCTAAAAAGGCGGAAGGGGTTTTTGTGAGGTATGCGGATGGCACTTTGAGATGGGAGGATCAAGGGCAAACACAAGAGTAAAGTAGCAGAACAAAAATGCTGCTCCTCGTCCTGTGATGCGTGTCCTCTAATTAACCTTCTGGAGTGTGTGTGAAACAACAAAGACAACGCTGTGCAAATGAAGCTGACAGGAAAACCAAATATGTGACTAAAGGTGGAGCTGGGTGGAAGTGTTTTTGTAGCATGGGCCGCTATAGAGTCAAGAACTTTAGCTTCATTAAAAGTGCACGCCGTGATCTATATTCTATCTGGTGAAGGATCTGCCATCTGTTTGTCAAGAAGAAGAATGCTTTGCCTGGAATGTTCCACTGTATAGCATTAAACATTTCAGATGATTTATTTAACAACAAAACGTAGATAGACAGGTCTAATGCCATACTGTGGAAGATTCTGGGCTAAACAATATAAGGTAATGCATACTTTATTTAGTAGGGAAGTCGACAGAGGCCATATTCATAAGCAATATTTTTTCTTCCTTGTTATCCCGAGATAACGAGATAATTAATTTGTGATCTCGAGAAAACAAAACAGTTATTTCGAGACCTAGAGAAAATGAAACAATTATTCCGTGATCTCGAGAAAACAACTGAAACGTCTACCGCCACGTTGTGACAGGCTGACTTCGCGACTATTTCTCATTCTGAATAGATGCGTTTTTGGTCATTAGAATGTCTGGAATAATAATCAATCAGCTGATAAGGCAATATTTTGATCAGGGGTTGACACAGGGGAAGATGGCATTACGTCTTTTAATTCGGGATAATTTCAAGATTAGTCTGCTGCACCTCCACAGAAGACTGGCCCGGCTTCGCCTTTACTGACGGAGATACAGTGATCATTTTCTCGAGATTTTGAAATAACACTTTTGTTTTCTCGCGATCACGAATTAATTGTGCCGTTTTCTCGAGATGTCCAGTTAATTTTCTCGTTATTAAGGTGGAAAATAATCATTACGAACATGTCCTCTGTCGGCTTCCGTTATTTAGTTTGCATTAAAGGGTTTATATTACCCATTTTCTGATCCGCTATGTTGTTTCCTCATCAAAGTGTTTTGCTGCATTCGACACACAAACCCTGCATATTTAGTTTTTCTCTCAAACAGAAAGTCTCTGTTCCACCATGTGATGTGGTAATACAGGAAGTGCTCCACTGTGTTTTTAAACTCTATACACTTTCACAATAATCATTTGGATGATTTCAGCCCTGAAATTTCCAATCTCTGCTGAACGAAACTACAGCTTCATGACATCACAAGGTGAAACAGAGATTTGAGCTTTGGAGATGTAGACAGATTTTTATTTATTTATTTATTTATGTATTTATGTATTTATGTATTTATGTATTTATGTATTTATGTATTTATGTATTTATTTATTTATTTATTTATTTATGGCAATAAACAACTTACATTCTTTTAAAAGTGCAAGAACAGAAATGATAAACAGAAATAACAACAAAAAACAAACAAAATATTTGCCCTAAAAGGAGTGGGAAAAAGAAAACGTATTTAATCCCACCCCGTCTTCTGTTCATAATAAAGGGTTACTCAAACATGTGTGAGTGAAGCAAAACAGAAGTCCAGGTGTCTTTTTGAGGCGGCAACAACTTGCTAACGTGGCTTAAAGTTTCAAGAGTCAATTTTGCGTAATATAGGGCCTTTAAAACAACATACATGGCATAAAATCTTCATAGAGACAAGCAGGCAGCAGACCCTCCCCCAGAAAGTCCCATAGTGCACCTTTAAAAGGAAGAAAGTAAATAGAAGACGTAGTGGTCATGTACAAATTCAAAACTAAAATGGATGTTAAATGCCTTGCTGTGCTTGATTACAGTGATTAAGATTAAAAAAAAATAAAAAATGAGTCAGTCTGAAGAAAACAAAACAAACTGCATGACCCCAAAAAAAGTTCTGAAAAACTGTAATGCTAGTAGGAAAAAAAAACACGTTAATTTCCTATTTACAACAAAATATCAACAAAAAGTTACAATCCACTAAATCCCCAGCCAAATCTTCCTTAAACACACATTTTCCTGTGTGATAATTTAAGTACTGTGCTGAATTGGCAGGCACTTGTGTCACACCATACCTCAGCAGAATTTACAAATAGAAAACAACCAACCTCACTGGTGAATATTCATGAGGTGATTTTTTTGTGTTGGTTGGTGCCTCTGGCCTGCATCTCAATGTGCGCAACTCAAAACAGTGGAAAAACTCCCATCTCAGCCCCTGGGGAGTCTACATGTGTTTGAAGTGGAATAGTGGAAATAAAGTGGCAATTATAGCTCTAATTGGGAGTAACAAAGCTGCCTGCCTGCCTGTGTGCGCTCTGGTGTTGACGGTCTATCTCTGAAGCCGTTAATGAGCAGGGTTAATTGAGAATGAGGAGAGTGATTTGGGAGTCGGGCCTGCTGTGTGAAATGAGGGCCCTGGGGAAAAGAGGTGTTAAAGGGAGCGCCAACACAAGGACATAACCAGGACATAACAGGTGACGGTGCAGCATTTTAGATCTAATCAGAGCTGTTCTATTAACATATGCTATTTAACAAAGCGCTAACAAGCAAACATAATCACCAAGACTGCACGAATGGTAGGATTAGGAGTATGTGGAACTGAACTTGGGAGAGAAAAGGTTGCGTTTCCAGTGGGAGACGTAAAGGTCAGATGAAACACCATCACTGTCTGGTTCAGAGTGGACTGCACCTTCATGATGGGTGGACATGAGGTCAGAGGATTATAAAACCAAAAGGTGAAGAACCGTTTAGTCTATTCCCCTTTTATTGAACTCAAGAAGATGATTAAAAAGAAAAAATGTATCTCCATAAATTATGTTTTTGGCTGTAATTTGTTACATGAGAAACATAATACGGTAATTCTAAATTAGATTATTCAGTTTGGATACATTTTTCATAATATGAGAAAAATGGATCTTTACCAAACAGTACATGTACATTCTGTACATACTGTAAGCTCGGGAGAAACGGACGTGTTGCGAATGTATCCCGTGTCAAAGTAGTATTTACAGTCCATTTTCACTGTCCGTATTCTCTTGAAATGCAGCGTACATATTCACGAGCTGCTCACAGCTGATAGGCGGAAAAAGAAAATAAAACAGTGCTACTCGTCATGTGAATACCATACTACTGCAGCTGCCCAATTTATGCAAGCCCTGTTTCTTTCCCAAAAGCAAGCCAATTTCACAGACAAAATGTATGCTTTTAAAACAACCATTGCTGTTACAGTGGTACCTCACCTTACGAAATTAATTCGTGCCAGAAGTGGTTTCGTAACGAGAATTTTTCGTAAGTTGAGTAGCTATTTCAATGGAAAAGGGCTGATCCGTTCCAAGGTTTTTTTTTTATAGTGTAACATTTTTTTTATAGTGTAACATTGTGTTCTGCTTCCTGATTGGCTAAGAGACTGTAGAGCCAGGTCTAAACCTGGACTGGACCTGGACTAAACCAGGACCGGACCAGGTCCAGACCAGGTCCAGACCCGGACCAAACCGGGACCAGACCAGGATTAAATCACCCCGCACGGCTTCTGCGCTCGCCTGCGCACGCTCGGCCCGCACGTGCTCGGCCCCGAGGGGGAGGCACAGCCCGGGCACCGCGGCTCCATCCCGTGCCCGCAGTCCCGGTGTCGCCGTGTCGTCGCTTTTTGATCCTTCGATGTCGGCTCTTCCTATCATTGTGAAGCAGAATTCACCAAGCGTTGGATTGTTCACTCACTAATAAGGAACGTGAGCTGGGTTTAGACCGTCGTGAGACAGGTTTGTTTCACCCTACTGATGATGTGTTGTTGCGATAGTGTGTCTCCGCTCCTCTCGCGCGTTCGGCGCTATATTAAGCCGTGTCTCCCCCCACGCTTCACTATCAACACATTCCGCTGAAAATCTATGAAAGTTCGAGTGTTCAAACGAGAGAGAAATGCAAGAAAAGCCCAACTCCAGTCTGAGAAAAGCGTAGAATGTGTGTGGTGAGGCATTTACAGCCCTAAAACATGTAGAACAATTGCAAAATACAAAGTTGTCCTACCTTGCGGACCTCTCCCACCGCAGGCCACCTCTGGAACCTAACCCCGTGTGTGTTGATAAAGTGTATTTACGTTTCGGGGCGTGCATCTGAGCGCACATTAATTGAATTTTTGAGATTTCGCGTTTCGTAACTTGAATTTTCTTTCGTATCTAGAGACCAAAATTTAACGTGAAGGCGTTTTGTAACTTGGATTTTTCGTTTGTAGAGTCTTTCGTAAGGTGAGGTACCACTGTATCTGAAACATGGAGTGGCTTCTTCATGATCTCAACTAGCACATTTAGCAAAAAAAAAATGAAAATCACATATTTTGAAAAAAACAAACAAAAACAAAACTGCTTTAAACGTGATTTTCTCAGATTCACGAATGCCAACATGTGCCAGCTTTACCCATGGCGGGTCACATATGCATTTGCTCATGATTTCAATGCCGTGTTTCTAAGCATACGTATTTACAATAATACTGGGCAAGACTGGTTTCACCTCCTCCATGAAGAGACCGTTACTTTGCCTTGAATATCCCATTTTATGGCATTAAATTGCTCTATTTCCATTAAGACAAGCAGATTACCAAGTTACCAAACTAGAGCTAAGATTTGGGGAGAGGCGACCCCGCTCACAGTAGGATTTTTCAAGGCATTTCTAAAACAAAAAAACAAAAACAAACAAACAACAGAATAAACACAAGATAGACAAGTTTAAAACCCTACTGTGAAACATTCCAGGTAAAGTCAAACTACTAACCGAGTTACGACGAGAGCACTGACCAAAGGAGACTGTGACATACAGAGGCAAAGGACCAAACTTGGCAAAATGGTGACGTCTATCAGAGGATCACAATCATGGAACACATTACCTGCTCATGTCAGGAACTGTGGGTCCTTCTCAGCATTCAAAAACATGCTGAAACATTGGTTGAAAAATAATCAAACATGCTCACACAGGTAGATTTTCTTCTTCTCGGGGCCTCTTAAACTCAGAGAATGGTCTATTGTGGTGAACTTGCCATCATGTCTATGTGCACTTCTGTCTCCTCTGCATGTTTCTCTAAATGTTCTTCTGTTCTGACCTGCCTTAGGACAACGGAAATAAAGTAGCTATTGTGCTAATTCTGGCATATTTGCATTGATGCCGTTTGTTGTCATGTTGATTAATATGCACTGTCCTAATTCAAATAAATAAAAAATATTCCCATGGAGAAGTAGATGGATCTCCACCAGAAAAGTTGCATGTTCATAGACAGAAAAAAAACAGTCCAACAACAATTTGTCAATTTTATATCAGCTATTCCGAGTTGGGAATCTTTACATTTTTTCAATGCAAGCACTTAAAAATGATACATACTTAGTTTTGGAGATTCCTGTCAATCAAGTAAGAGCACAGCATCAGAACGTGTGAGTTGGCATGACATGTACTTTAGGACTTGGCAGAAGTTGTTATGGCACCAAGTCATACATATATCACTCATAATAGGCAGCCAAATTGCAGATTTTATATTGGACACTAGTTTGAAGTAAACATCCTCCGTTTTCAAGTTTCTATCAAAGGGAATGACTTGGTAAAGACCCTTACAAATTGTCCTTCTAGATTATTCTTCCATGACGTGAGGATGGCACCTTCTTGACAGCCAGACTGCTTTTTTGAGAGCAGTAATCCATCCCGACCTGATCCGTGTCACTTAATTTAGAGCTTAAGCGGGAGCCAAAACAGAGAAGAAGAGAGCGTAGTGTGGAGTGACGCGTTAATGTGAAAGTGGACAGGTAAACACACACATGTGATGGAGCCTGCCCTTCTTTCAGACAGCCTGTATTTGGAATGGCAGCACAACAAATAGCTGCTATGTCATTCACAAGATCCAGACGAGAGACGACGGGAGAATTATATTTCAGGTTAAAGACCGGGTTGACGTTTGGTTGAATGAAGTCCATGACGTCAGCTCCAAGTCAGAATCATTTTTTCAGCTGTTGGTATTCAGAGTGACAGCAAGTCTTTGTTCACAGCTAGGTTCAGTACCTTGTAATTACATTTGTTCCAGATTCTTTTCTTAAAGCAGACCTATTATGCAAAATTGACTTTTCTGTAACCATATTATAGCTGTTTTCCGTCACCATTTACTTACCCAAAGTTGTATTTGGAGTAAGTCGTGCACTTTATCTTAAAGGAAAAGTAACGTTTTTTACAATTTGAGCCTTATTTCGGTAATAAAGCAAGTTGTTTTACTCACCCATAGCACTTTGGTGTCATATGGAGCACTTCCAGAGATGTTTTAGATTTGCGGTTAGCCTAGCGCGACTTCTAGCCATAGCTCGGGGCATATAATATATTCCCCGAGCATGTAATATGCCCCATGCGGGCTCCAAATAACACAAACTTTAGCACTTTTCAAATCATAGAAGCTCGATGTATTAGTCTACGATTTCGTTTGAATCAAAAGTGGCCTGTAATCCGAGATTGATCCATAGTTTACAGCTTTGCGTTTCATGTTTGGGTCCCGGGAGCTGAGAGCACACGCCGCACATGCGCACTGGCCTCCTCATCTACTCGAAACTATGGCTAAATCTCAGATTACAGGCCACTTTTGACCACACGAAATCGTAGGCTAAGACATCGAGCTTCTATGATTTGAAAAGTGCTAAAGTTTGTGTTATTTGGAGACCGCAAACAAGTGCCCGAGAACTCACATTATGGAGATTGCAAATCTAAAACATCTCCGGAAGTGCTCCATATGACACCAAAGTGCTATGGGTGAGTAAAACAACTTGTTTCATTACCGAAATAAGGCTCAGATTGTAAAAAACATTACGTTTCCTTTAAATCACTTATTTTTAAGACACCATTTTTCCAATCAGCCCACGTTTTCACCACCACTGACATATACCCACTGCTTTGTACTAACTTTGTTCATCACATAGCCATTTTGGTACTTTTTTTTGTTTTTTTAATTCACGCCTTGCTAGTGATCTGTAGCTATTCATGGGAGGCGTCGGCAACTTCACCACTCTTTGTCGTGATGGCGTTTAAAGCCACGTCAGCTCCTACCAGGCACCACAGTTTTCTAATGAGAAAGTCAACTGTTTTGTTTCTTTAATTAAGTCTTTTTGGATGAATACTGCGATTTAAAACAACATATTAAAATGTTTTACAAGATTCACTTTCGTCTCCCCTTCCTTTGCTCAATATGTTAAGTGACTGCTCCTTCAGAGCACTACCACAACAAAACTGGTGTAAAACTACTGCAGGTTTGTCAAGTTGCTGTGTACAGTTTTGTATCATGTTTTTGTAGATTTCTGGAAAATGTTTGTGTGGGAGCATGGATGATTGATGATTTTGCATAATACACCTCTTTAAATTTGGATTTTGGCATTAGCAATAACATCTCCATGGAGACAGTATACTGAGCACCTTAAAACCATGTCTCATTGGATTCAAAAATATCAAATTAATTTACACAGTGTGGCTATTCAGAAGGTAACAGAATCCAAGTGAAACATTTCGGTTGATAGCATTTCTAGCACTTATCTCAGGGGCATTAAAAGGAGCACTAGGTCACCTTTCGGGGAGGAATCTGGCATCTGCTTGTCTCAGTGGAGATGTTATTGCTTTCCCTGGAATATTTCAGAATATGTCATTATTAAACTTCTCTATAGTTATTTAATTACAAGAGTTTTTGATGTTAAACACTATAATGAAAAACTGTCCAACTCTCAGTGGGCTCCCCTTTCCACAGATGTAACCTGCAACTTGGCCTTGTGTCCATGGCAAAGCAATAACATGTCCATGGTAACAAACAGGTAGTTAGTTAATTACCAGAAATTATATAGTGCATTTACTATTTTAAAGTTCAAAAGTTCAAAGTTGGCTTTATTGTCAATTCTGCCATATGTAATCGACATACTGTGAATCGAAATTTCGTTTCTCTCTGGCCAAGCAGTGCAAAAATACAATATAAAGACAATACAAAAAACGATCTAAGACCGATCTAAAATCTAAGATAAGATAAGACTTTATTGATCTCACACTGGAGAAATTCACTTGCCACATTAGCTCCAGGCAGTTTAGTGCAAAAGAAAATTAGAACAAAAAAAGTGCATACAGACAAGATAAGTAATAATAATAAAAATAAGTAAATAAGAGTAAAAGCAGTCCAAAGAATAAATAAATACCCATATACAGTTGTCCAAAATGTGCAGTGTGTAATAGAATGTGCATTGAAAATAAAGATAAAAATAAGTGTGCAACAGTAGTAATTCCAGTAGTAAATGTGCAACAGTAGTCCTTTATGACTTATGGAGTGTAAATTACTACTGACTATTGGACGACTGAGGGATTCTTCACACATCTTAAAGATCCCATGACATGGTACTTCTTGATGCTTTTATATGGTGCCTTAATGGTTCCCTAATACTGTAAATGAATCCTTCTTCAAAATCAACACTTAGTGCATGAGAAAGACACATGTACAGAGTCAGAGTCAAAAAATAACTCTCTGAACACCTCATTATGGGCCTTGTTGCTTGAATGCAAATGAGAAGGACACATATTGGTTAGACGGGGCGGGGGGGGGTTCCTTGTTTTAGCGGTGCGCTGTGCCTGGCCCCACTTCCGCGTGTGTAAGCGCGAAGGAGGAAAGGAGAGCCTTTTCAATGAAAAAAAAAACAACACATTTTCACAGAAAATAAAATTAAACCACTGCTGTTTCAGAGGTCCAGAGGGTTGGGTAAAGGACTTCCGAGTCTAGAAACACTCGCATGTGCCTCTGCTCATGCGAGTAGATGAGTGGACCTTCATCTGCCTAAAAGCCACGGGCCACTCCTTTGAGGACAGTGAGGTACAGATCTTGGCTAGAGAAAAGAACTGGTTTGAGAGGGGAGTTAAAGAGGCTATTTTTGTCAAGAAAGAGAATCCTTCCTTAAACAGAAATGGAGGTCTCAGACATCATCTGTCTCCCATCTATAACCCGATCCTCAAACCTAAATCAAAACAAAGAAAACAATACACACTCCAACCCCACTGCATATTTAATAGGCTCACCTAACTAACAAACTGTAAACAAGGTAGGCGTAGTAGTTTCAAAGTAATTTCATTGTATTTAGCTCCTCCCTTCAGGCAGATATAAGCAGTGTCCACCAGCGTCTGACCAGAACTGAAGCAGCAGCTTGGATGAGCTGCGAAACATATTCGACCAAATAAACTTCTAATTCAAATAAATAAATTTGCTTCATCAAGAAGGTCAAGAGTTTACAGGGTGTCGACAAAGCAAAGATTGGCTACATTTACCTCTTGAATATAAAAGAAATTTGAGTCATTTAACTTTTTTTCTTTGCTACATAATTCCATATATCTTACATCGTATAAGTATTTGATGTCTTCTGTGTGTATATAAAATGCAGGAAGTGGTAAACAAAGAAAAAAGACACATTTTCACAGAAAATAAAATTAAACCACTGCTGTTTCAGAGGTCCAGAGGGTTGGGTAAAGGACTTCCGAGTCTAGAAACACTCGCATGTGCCTCCAGGCAAATAAAAAAACGCATTTCGCATTGCGTAGCTCCTCCGCAGTCCAAATTCTTTGGGCGTGATTTCCAGAGACAGGAGGTGGAGATCCAGACGGTGGTGGAACTGAATTTGCATTTCTTTTTTCGATCTGACGTCAATAAGGTGCCTTGTCCAGAATCGCCCATCTGTGTTTTTTTCAAACGCAGAAAAGGATCGCAAATGCTCAGTTTAGACATTTCGCAACTTTTAGCCATTGGGGGGGCCTAAACAGGGTAGGGGAGCTCACATTAACGTTCAAAAACCTCAGAAAGTGAAAATGTCATGCCATGGGACCTTTAAGAACAACTACGAGCCAAACATCATTGGACTGGTAAGGAAGCTGGAAAAGGACACAAGAAGGTTAGCAGAGAAGAGGAATCATTTACGCTTTAACCTTGATGTCGACAGGAGCAACTTATTCCCAAGGTTCTACAGAAGA
Source organism: Paratrypauchen microcephalus (assembly GCA_036785185.1). Classification (NCBI taxonomy): domain Eukaryota; kingdom Metazoa; phylum Chordata; class Actinopteri; order Gobiiformes; family Gobiidae; genus Paratrypauchen; species Paratrypauchen microcephalus. The sequence goes on along the minus strand of JAVJIX010000046.1, from coordinate 5,660,474 downwards.
AAGCATCGGAACCAGGGCAAAGGGCGGCCAGGTTAACCCTGAGAGGTATACTCAGCCTTAGAATCAGCCATCTCAATTATGAGATTGATAACTTAAAATACCTGGACTACTGACTACTACTAACTACTTTACTGTTCACAATCATTAACAGATGTACAGTATACAATGTAATGGGCCTATATTACGAAACGTTACAGTCAGTTTATAATGACGTTTCCTCATCATAAACATACCTAGAGTTGTGTTTTTTTGTTGTTGTTGTTGTTGTTTTCACACAGATGTTTAACACATAAACCCTGCATATTTAGGCTGAGTTCTTCCCTCAAACAGAAAACACTCTTTTCCAAAAGGTAAAAGGTAGCTGCTGACTTGAAAACTACCACTACATGACACAGTACACAGACTAATAATAAAGGATAACTCAAACACGACTCCAGGTATGGTTTTGAAAATGTAACTGCATTATTATGACAGGGCTAAATGCTCACATGAGTCGGTTTTGCATAATATAGGACCTTAGCACTAGCGCTATTTCGCCACCACATCTGCAATGAAAAAACACGGATGCTGCGTTTCAACCACTGAGCGGATTTCTCCATAGGCCACCACTTTTTGCAATCATCTTTTTTATTTATACTTAATGAGAATTTGCACCATATCCGCAGGGCACTGAGTCAATATCTGGTCCAGGAAAATAAGGAAAATGAAAGTGAAAATGCAGAAATCGGGCTCTGCATTCAAAGCAGCTAATTATCTTCATCTAAGTTCAACAACAGAGAGACAATGTGCCATGGGGGAAATCACAGGCTGTACTGGAGCCAACTCATCTCACAGAGGAGAAAATGGCCGCTGCGTTTAACACATGTCAGAGCCAGCCAAAAACACACAGCAATGAACAACTTTGTCTTAAAAACTTTTCTTGCTTTTTTATGATAGCAAAACCAATTCTGAGAGTTTGCGAGGGGAAGCTAGGCGAATGGACAGATGTTTAACGGCGGAGTAGAAAACGAGTAAGTACAGAAAGAGAGTTAGCTTAGGAGGAGTTACAGTTCCTCTGAGGGCCGAAATGATAAAAGGAGATTATGATGATGCAGGAGGGGAAGTGTGAAGTCGGTTTTCCCAGGGATGCACTTAACATATTACTAAAAGCCTGTACAGATGGCTAACTGCACAGCTATGGAGTAAAAGGTAATTCTTTGCAGTTTAGGTGCCTCTATTCTCAAGATGCTGCCTGGGAAGTAGGTTGTAGAAATCGTTTCACCGAAGTGAGTGATGTATTAATGGAATGAATACAGACCACTAAACATAACATTATTCAAATGAGTACAAAAAACACATTTATTAAGTGTTAAAGATGAAAAGATATAAAATTAGATGCTTTGAATTTTTGTTTTTTTGTTTTAGTTTTTTTGTTTATCTCTGGAAGAGGGCCACCACTGGTTTTGTCTGGAATGTTCCACAGTATGGCATTATTAATATCCATGGAGTCAAGCAGGTAGTACAGCCAGGTCAAGTTACGAGTCAGATCTGTGGAGAATATTTTCTAAGTGGTAAATATATGTAAAATAAATACATTTGATGAAAAGTTACATAGTCCACCTTAATAGGTGCACTGTGTAACTTTTCTGGTGGAGGGTCCACCATCTGTTTTGCATTGTCATTGGTTTGTCTTAAATGTTTCACAGTATGGCATTAAAACTATCATCATGGAGACCAAACCAGGCCTGGTCAGACTGGGAGAGGCAACCCCACTCTCATGCTCACAGTAATTTTTTTAGTTTTTTTTTTTTAGCTATTTTTGAGCTATAAAACCACCTGCAATTGAATATTATGTAAAGTAGATCTCTTTAATGTCATATCATGGAATATTCAGAGCTGAGCAATGACATATCCATAGAAACAAGAAGTTGTCAGACCCTCAAAAGAAAGGTTACATAGTGCACTGTTAAATTAGTCTGAAACAGGTCTGGACTAAACTAATGGACACATTTTGACCTATGAGGTTAAAATCCTTCACTCAATGTCATATTATGTTTAATAGACTGTCCACATTTGCTTTTTGATGAGTTTTCCATAAATCAAACTGCCCATAGCTATTTATTTTTAGCTACATAAAGTATTTTCTGTTGGATTCGATGAAAACAGAAAAATAAGAGCTAGTCCTAGTTTTGATACCATTTTTGATACACATTAAGGCACAAGAGGAAATAACGCTTCATTCACCACTAGTCAGCGTTTGTTATTGAGTTCAATTTGGCCCTTAATAACACTGTTTGGATGTAGCCTGTGATGTTTTCTTCATGTAAGACTGGAGGCAGTGAAGGCCACAGTTGTCAGTTGACAAAGTTATCCTGACGAAACTATAAACCGCCACCTCATACAGCTCTGACAAATAACATCCACTTAGGTTCAGTCTAGAGAGCGCTTTTCAATCGAGTGCTTTTATAAAAACAGGTGTGGGCATGAACCAATGTCACACTGTGATTCTATTCAAGACGTCCAAGAGAATCGATGATGCCAAATTTCTGTTTTCAGTCTTATGTGTAATAGATATATGCATATATTTTTACATAGAAGCAGCTGTCAAATGGGTGGGCTTTAAATAAACATTCACTGTATTTAGATGAACTATTTGGGAAAAATATATAATCAAGCACAACATTAAAACAGTGACTTTAATTGGCTTTTAAACATGCTTCTGGGCACCTTGGTAGCATAAATTGAGACAAATGCCTTGTCACACAAATGCAGTCCCGGAGAGGGCATTAGGCAGTAGGGGGCATAAACTCCCCCTACTGTCTGGCAAAACCAAGTAAAGCAGCCTACAAGAGACGTCACTACACCATCGTGTGACACTTCTGAGGAAGACTACAGAGTAGCTGAAACATGTAAAGCAGGTAAACAAACTCCCTGGTCTGACAAAAAGAATCGCAAATTCTAAGTTAATAACAGAATACATTTATTACCAAAGAATGGTATCCTGTATCTTAAAATAATGTCTCTGTTTGGAAAAATACCTCCAGTGTGGTGTTTAAGTGTTGGAGCACCCTCTGCTGTAGTAATGAATGTTGGAGAAAAAAAAAAAGATCCATTAGGAAATATGACTGTTCTTCTAGCATATGTGAATGTCTTTTGAATGAGAGTCCAGCTGTGATGGTTTAAGGACTTGAGAACAGTGAAGAGACATATGGGTTGCTGTTTTGGAAACATTTTAATTGAGAAATTGTGCTCAAAAATAATGGAACTTGTGTGAATGAAGCATAATACAGCACGTTTTTGATGAGAGACATAACATGCTTCAAAGTTTCAAAAAGTAAAATTTGCGTGATATGTCTCCTTTACACTACCAGTCAGTAGTTTGAGTATTTTCTCTCAGAAGACATCAACACTGAATGAACACATATAGAATGTAGCAAACAAAAGATAAAAGTGAAAGCCATTTGATGCTTGCCTTTTCAAAACAGCCACTTCACAAGAGGATGTACCAACACAGACGTGAGAGCCAGAGTGGACCTTCATCTGCCACGGGCCACTCCTTTGAGGACAGTGAGGTACAGATCTTGGCTAGAGAAAAGAACTGGTTTGAGATGAGAGTTAAAGAGGCTATTTTTGTCAAGAAAGAGAATCCTTCCTTAAACAGAAATGGAGGTCTCAGACATCATCTGTCTCCCATCTATAACCCGATCCTCAAACCTAAATCAAAACAAAGAAAACAATACACACTCCACCCCCACTGCATATTTAATAGGCTCACCTAACTAACAAACTGTAAACAAGGTAGGTGTAGTAGTTTCAAAGTAATTTCATTGTAGTTAGCTCCTCCCTTCAGGCAGATATAAGCAGTGTCCACCAGCGTCTGACCAGAACTGAAGCAGCAGCTTGGATGAGCTGCAAAACATATTCGACCAAATAAACTTTTGTCCAGTTGACAAATTTAATTTCTCCTTTTGCCATTGATGCTGTTTGTCGTCATGTTGATTAATATGCATTGTCCCAATTCAAATAAATAAATTTGCTTCATCAAGAAGGTCAAGAGTTTACAGAGTATCGACAAAGCAAAGATTGGCTACTTTTACCTCTTGAATATAAAATAAATTTGAGTCATTTAACTTTTTTTCTTTGCTACATAATTCCATATATCTTACATCGTATAAGTATTTGATGTCTTTTGTGTGTATATAAAATGCAGGAAGTGGTAAACAAAGAAAAAAGAAAATGGAACAAAAGGATGTGGCCAAACTTTTGACTGGTAGTGTGTTGGAAGATATTTGTAAATCCTCTCATTCTCCTGAGCAGACAAATGGAGCCCCCTTCACCTGAGCACCACTGCCTCTGTCATAATGTTGAAACACAAAGATTCAGAAGCCCATCTCCGCTCCCTGTACCTTAAACAACAGCACTGGACCTGATAGCGGCCTGTCAAGAATGACAACTATACGCCCTCCTCCTCCCCATCTCCTGCTTTTTCTATCTCTTACCGTCTTATCTTCTACTTTTACCTTGTTTTACCCGATATCCCTGCTCCTCTATGACAGGTTAGACTACTCATGTTACTAAAACCCAGCTGAGATCATTATATTAAAGATTTTTGCAAAATTATTTACACAGATTATCTCTTCTTTTTTTTTTTTTAGGTTTAAAGTTTCATGTTATTCCTGGTTGGAAAACATGACAACACATACCTGTATAACTGTAACCTAACTAAACACCTCTAATGAATGCAGAAATTATTATCTGTATTATAAGTATGTTTGAACTCTCCACTTTCGGTAATTTTCAACATATTTTTCAACTTTTCTTCGCAAATTGCTTCTTGATTGGTGTAATAGTATAATTTATATTTACAACAGGTATTATCCCACCAAATTCTGTCAAAATTAGAGTCATAAAAATCTGTCATACGCACTTTAATATCCAACAAGCCTTTAATATCCATAAGCCTGACTGCACTTCCTGTCTCTATTAAGTGACGTGCCAGAGACAAGGAGCTGGAGTCACTGTACAATGCCTCCAGTCTTCCTGTGGTGGTTTATCAGCAGACAGCCCTCAGCATGTTAACAGGGGCAATCTGACAGAAGAGCATTGCAAATCTAAACAGAATTAATGCAAAGAAGGATCCTTTGTTCACAGGTAGTGCATACCGGGGCAGCAGTCATTTGTAGCAGAAGCATGTAAACAGTGCAGAGGAGTGGGAATTAAAGACTCTACACTGTTATTATGGCTGTGGATTAGGGTTGGAGAGTTAACAAAGAAAATAGTCTGTACCGTCTTGGAGCTGAGGTAAAAAAAAATTGGCTTTTTAACACAATCAGTACTCCATGGGGCTCAAACTTGGCGCTCTAGGGAGTCTCATTTGGTCTGCGGGGGGTGCTAAGATTTGTCTGAAGTATCTGTTTTGGCTTAGACTTAATTTTGCATTGAAAAAAGTGAGAGAAGGGAGCTCAAACCAGTCCATCAGCATTAATGGGTTTGACCGTCGGCCCATCATTAAGCATTCATTTTGATCCAACAAGTAAAAAAGTTTGAGCACCCCAGCTTTACACTCTTTAAAGATATCTTCCTCTTTTAGTGGTTTACACTTTCGGTTAAATCTGTTCACCTCGAACAGTGGACAATAATTCCAGTTTGTCGAAGTTGCTTTAAAACTTTGAGGCAGCAGTGCGAACATTTACAAAGGTTATTTATTAATTTATTTTGATGTATTTATTTAAAATGCACTTCACAGGTAGTGCATACCGGGGCATTACTGTAGAGCTTGTGGTTCTCATATGGAGCCATCCCACAGTGGACATCAAGATAATCCCAAAAACATCTGCAGGACATCAGACTACAGATGGCCTACCAAACTGTACAATCAGAACAGCATAAAAAAATAACGTCATTGTAGCGGTTAGGTCATTTTAAGATGTCAATTTTAGTCATCACCAGAGTCTTCACTCTGGGCAGATCTTTTGTTATTGTTCCTATTAGCATGTCTCCTCTCAAGACAGCCTCTGCCTGAGGAACTTTAGGACTGGCTGGGTTGACATTTTAAAAATGATATATAGTATGTTGCTGCTGCTCAAGGCTACAATAAATTGAGAGATTATTGTAAATGTCAAAGGTACACTAAATCCCTACAAGGCCATGTGAAAAAGTGAAGATGCCACATTGGCAAAACACTGCACAAATTGTGGCCTATTTGTGTTTAAGAGCTGGCTGGAAAAAGGTCTAAATGTTTTACCGGAGATAGATGTAACAACAGGAAGTGAGCAGCACTTTAACCTCCCACTCTAATATTCAAAACCCACGACTCGGCACTGTGTGAGGCTCCCAAGTGTTTGCTCACTTGCCCTGAATATGCTCTCACAATGAAGCAGATGATTTAATACATACAAATAAGAGTGGCTGCGGCGATATGACTTTATTACTTTTGCAGGTATGGAAATCTTTCTGCATACGTGAGTGGAAATGCGGTGCCATTTCCCTTGTCGAAGAAGTAGAAGTGGGAGGCAGATGGATGTTGGAAAAGGCCCACGCTCGAAGAGCAGGACAAATTGGCGGCATTTGGTCTTCACTCCTCTTTAATTAGACAGTGCTGGAGAGAGCCACAGAGCTACCTGCCCACATACCTGACGAAGCTCCCCCACACACTGGTACAGGCGTTTCAACACGACCCGTTTATCATGCAGAGAGCAGAGCAAAAAAGTGGGACAGCTGAGATTTTGTGAAAAGATGCACGCGCGCACACACACACACACACATACACACACCTCCCACATAGACTATATCCCTGTGTCGGTGGGGAGATTCGAAGGAAAAAAAAGCCTGATAAGTTGGACTAAGGTAGACCAGAAAAGGCTTAGAAGTGGTAGTGACAAAGTAGTAATAAAGTAGTTTCAGATATAGCGGCGCGGGGCTTGTCTCATGATAATAAATCTTGTCTTAAGACTACATTGCGCTGGAAAATTTATGTGGACACCTGGCTGGAGTAAGTGGATCTAAAATGTACAAAGGAAGAATGTGTTTAAGTAAGTCGACAAGGAAAGAGGAGAAGGAAACACAGGCCAATGCTCAACATGCCTTAGTGAAAGGTTTAGACTAATTAAATACTTTTTTTTTATTTTTTATTAGAGCTTAGAGTACTGATACTTTCATTAGCAGCCATTTCCTAATATCCGTCAATACCAGGGCAGAGACAGACTACCATTTCTTTCTCTAGAGCATAAGCAGTATATAAGGCAAAACTTATTTACACTTCAAATAAAAAATATAGAACAATAAATAACAGGTCCAGTCATTAAGAGAAACAATGAAAAACTGCCAGTAAATAGTCTTGAACTGCATAATATTTCATACAGAAATGTGTAACATTATAGCTACTATAAAAGCTACAACCAATGAAATATACGATTCTTGTTATAGCTTAGCAGTTACTGAAATGAGTCTCCTGTTGAGATTAGAAAAATTCTATGCTGTACCGTATGCTTAGTCCTTGTTATCTTAGCCTACATCATCAGAGGTATAATACAGTGGAAACAAAGCAAGACTGGACAACACTATCCCAGTGTCTGGAGGGTTCGTGTCTCCAAGCGCCGGGTCCTGTACTGACGTTCAGAAAACTTCTACAGCATCAGAACTCCAGTCTGATGCCTTTTCTCTTCAACTCTAATACTAATTAGACTGTAATACTTTAATACCAGTTATTCTACAACAGGAAGAGCTGTTCAAAATATGGCTTATTCCGGCCATTTTAGAAGTTTGGCCAGATATATACTAGGTAACGAAAGAAGCTATACACTCGATGAGAATGACTTTTATTGTATTTTACAAAACAAAATCAGAAGAAAGTTCACTACCATTGTTTGAATTATTCAATGCTGCTTCACCACCCAAAAATTCATTGTTATCGGATTTGCCATTTCCATTTCATAGTCTTCGGAAAAACATGGGGGTCGAAAACAAAAATCTCAACAGCTGTGGTGACCCTCGGACAACCAGAACGCACACGGTGAAGAGTTGAACCTGTTTGCTGGTATCGTCTCTGTAAGGCTGAAATTGTTGCTCTGATACACCCAAATCTTCGCCCAACAACACTAACCAGTTCCCCAACCTGCAGCACGCCAACTGCACGTTCGCGCTTAACTTGACTGAGTCTCGGCATGGCTTTACACTCTGAAAATCTAAACTTTTTCAATTTTTATCTGATGTCTAGAGTCAGACAGTACAACACAATAGCGAATAACCACGTGGTGCCAACATTAGAGCGTGCATGTGCAATTACTGCACAGCTGATTTCACTGACCAGTCCATGTCACGCTTGAGTGAACATGACACTTGTATTGATGGCCGAAGAGACCAATGACGTATTAATGTCTATGCAAAAATTTGAGAAAATATTTGGATCATTCAGAAAAATATGAACATATTAGAAGTGTATACTTTATTTTGTTACCTAGTATATATAGGAACTTATACAATATGAAAACATCCTTCGATATCACCAACAGCGTAAACTAAACTTCAATTTTATAACACACAGAATCGCAATACACTCTTTTCCCAAACTCTTTCAGTCCTACAAGCATACAACCTGCAAGTTAATATTTTAGTAGTACAAGAAAACATGGTTAGAAAATCTGGCGAAAAGAAAAGAACTGTGTTGACTTTATTTGTATTTATATCTGCAACACTTCAGCATATTCCCAGCAATAAAAAAGTGAGAGGCTATGTCAAAACCAAAATATGGACTTTGATGTGGACTATCTTGTGGCTATTACAATTCCACTAGACTCGAACCATATTTCCTCATTCAGCTCTTGTGTATAATGAAATATAAATAAATGTTTTTGTTTTTTTTAATATTCAATGCTACTAGACGGCAGTTCCAAACAGCGTGTACTCCTTTTATCCTTCAGACTGGACTATTTTCCACCAACATTTCTCTGAGCTCATCTGTGGATTGATTACTGTGACCCTCATAGTACAAAAGGTTTTGTATCAGCTTTTTTATGGGCTTTAAACCAGATAAGGAGCTTCAGACTTGATGTGTCCTTCCTCCAAATCACCCAAGACCAGCGCAGTGGACAAGTATAAGAAAAGAATGTGGAATATATTGGCAATAAAAACCGTAGGAGCACAGTAGCTACAGAAGGTGCAGTCGATTTGAAGACTTTCCCATTTGGGGGTTAATGAGCTTCTCACTGCAGTAATTCTCACTTCACTTGCACATAAAATTAATCAAGTGCACAGCTGCCAGTCACTTAAGAGCCTATTGGAGCTCTAGATTAAGAACCAGGCAATCAGCTTCTAATGATTTAGTTTTACAGACTGACAAGAGGCCATAAGCACATTTTACCACACACATCAGTGGCGATGCGTTCGTTGTAAAAGCTGATTTAAAAGTAAAATTTGTCTAATTAAATCATTACAAATAATAGTGGCAGGTTAATTTTTATGTCATTGTTAGGCCTGCCATGATAACATATTTTGAAATGAGATGTAAATATAGACAGACAATAAATGAGAATCATCAACCATAAAGCAGAATCATCAATTAAAAACATGAGCTGCAATAAAGAACAGAATACAGCACTTAAGTAGTTTGTGTCTATATTGAGTCACAGACATTCATTATTCAACCTTCTAGAGTTCAAATCTCACCGTAGTACAGAAAAATAACCAAAAATGTCCCACTAGTGCAGAAAAAAATACCCATGATAAAACTGACCTCCAGAATTTTGTTGTTCCATCTGTATAGTGACAGGCCTAGTGACTGGCATCACTAAAAGGACAGTCCACTCCTGGTGTGATGTGTGGACGCATTCTGAGGATATGGTCCTGCATCGCTCAGTCGGTTTGGGCAAATCCAGTTGAATTATTTCAGATTTGTTTTAAGAGCACTTTAAAAAAGTGCTATATCTCAAATTGGACAGCAGTGCATTTCCACTTGTTTGTTTTGTAGAGTTAGACTAAACACTAGAACTACAATTCAGTAAATCAGGAATTCTGTGAGACAGCTATTGGTTCCGAGAATATCCTTTCAAGTTTGAAATTTAAAAAAAGAAGCAGATGAATGGAAAAAGAATCATATGTTTCTCGTGTTTACCAGTGTTTCTTTGTGTACCCTCAGGGCTCCCCACAGCGCGCTACACAAGCACTTACACAGGGGGAATGATTTCAGTACTAGTAATATTTTTTTTTTAAAGTTTGGTGAATTTTAGACATATATTGTCAAATAAGATAATATAAATAATATTTCACAGTGCTATTAAACTGATTATTCTAGCTGTTTGGTCTGGACTTAGGCGGTAGTCAAGACAAAAAGATTGGTGGTGATCAACCTTCTTACTAGTAAAATTTAAGGATAAATATATTGTTTGCTTTGTTTGATAACTAAATTATTCATGTCTGTGCCAGGCTTTTTGCTTGCTATTGCTAAATACATAATGTGTCCATCTGCTCAAAGATGGCTGTATCATGGCCGAACAAAAAAATCATATTTGATTCTCAGATTAGCGGCCCTGCTCTGGAGAGCGTGAACATTGCATATACTGTGGACATTTAGGTAAAAGGATTTTTGTGGTACCTACTCCTGTAGTCATCATAATCTACAACAGAAAACAGCTAATGTCTGCTTAAAGGTGCACTGCGCAACTATTCTGATGCAGTGTTCACTACCTACTGTATAACAAATCAACCTTGTGCAATAAATAATATAATACACCCTAAACCAGTGTTTCCCAACCAGGGGTAGATGTACCCCTAGGGGTACGCGAGCACACTGCAGGGGGTACTCGGCAGTGTTGCTGCCAGGCACAGGGGGAGATTTTTTTATTTATTTTTTATTATAATTTGAGTAAATGAGTTAAAGAAAAGAGAGAAAATGCCTGAGAATTAAATTTTCAAATTAAGGAGATGAAATAAAATGATTTTCATTTAATAATCTGTTGTGTCAGGTTCTACTTTTGGAGAATTATCAACACGTATGAGTGAGGGGGTACTCGAGGTATGACAAAAAGGCTCAGGGGGTACACAAGACAAAAAAGGTTGGGAAACACTGCCCGAGACAATACTCCCTACAACTGTATGTAGCTGGGATTGTACATCTTATTTGATATTGTATTTTATATTTTATTATTACTTTTCTATTTAAATCTAATTTGTACATATACATTTATTATCATTATTTTTATGTATATAATTATGTCTCATCTGACACTGGTCTATTGCTCTTTGGTTGCTCTTCCATCATTTTTTTTTCTTTCTACCCTCTGTTATATATTATATTTGATGAGTGAACTACCGTACCCAAAACAATTTCCCTTGTGGATCAATAAAGTTTGTCTTAAGTCTAAGTCTACTTGTCTTCATGAACATGTTATCGTTTTGCCTGGAATGTTCCGTGGTATGACTTTAAACCTCTAGCATTTATTCAATACGGGTTCCATTGCTAATCCTTCTGTGAATAGGGGCAACTCTCCACAGATGTGAATTGTAAATCCTCCACTAGAAATGTTACACAGAGCACCTTTAATGTCTGTTCTTGTATACAGTCTAGATTTATTTTGTATTTACTATATTTTTACATAAAGTTTGTCTAAGTTTAATGTGATCTTTGATGTAATTCTTAAGTTGGGAAGCACTACTACACTAGCACTACAAGTGAAGACGACATTTCAACCCTTCCTCTTATATATTTTGTATTCTGTATGTCTGACTGTATTAATAGTACCCTACAGTTACACAGTTAGTATAATTGCCTTTCCCAGTGACAGCCCATGTTCCCCATGTTGCATCATGTGCCGATTACAAACAGGACCTTTGAAAGAACTGTGCTCTAGTTACAAGCGAAAACGTGGCAAAACTTCAGCTCTCATTAAAATCGCTGTGAATGCGGAACACTAAAATATGTATTTCACCCGCGCATGTTAATACACTCATCTTTGCCTTTATCAAGGTTTAACGTTGTGCAACCTCCATCCATTATGGCTGCTCTGTGGGCTGTGAGAGAATCATTAACATGCCTTCCAGCGCAGCTATCTGGCTAAAACAGGCGCTGCGGTCCAGGTAAACAACACACATCGGACTGACGTTTATGTGGTGAGCTGTGCTGATGCCACCCCAGGCACCAATCACAGAGCCTACGCAGCCTATTACCGACTGCACTGTGCAACCTGATCTAGCCACTGTTACACTCCTGCTCCCAGTGCCATGGACCTGTTCACTTTTTAGGTCATATATTATGCAAAATTGACTCTTGTGACCTTTAAGACATGTTCGAATTTTGTTACTTCCTCAAAAAGCATACCTGGAGTTGTGTTTTCTTTCATTCACATGTAGTTGAGTAATTCTATTTTATTAGTATTTCTACATCTCCAAAAATCAAAATGCTCTGCTCCACCTTGTGATGTCAAGAGGCTGTAGTTTTCAAGTGTGCTGCTGTGAGCCTCGACATTTTGGTCTTATTAATCCACTCTACATGATCCTGGTGTTTTTATTCAACTATTTTCTAAGTAAATAAATTCCTATTCATAAAATGGACCTGGCTCCAAATTCTCACCTATAAACGCCATCCTTGTGAGCTTCATTTGACTGGAGCTGAACGCTATGTCTGACGTCATACTCCCTTAGTCCAATTCTTTGTAACACCACAGCCTAAGAAGGATAATGTATGGAGATGAGCACTCTACAATTCATTAGCATGGCTCGAGGGAACAAACTCACAGAACCAAGGCTCTGCTCTGTGTTACTGCTAATGCTGGAGCCGTCTTCCCGCTGGTGAGACTGAAAAACACCAGACTACTGTGGCACTGGGAGCTTTTATGTAAATATTTAGGGATGTCAACATGCACTCCAGCATGTTAAGTGTACCACCACTGACAAACTCAAGGCACTGGAGTTGGAATTGTGCAGAGTTTTCACTTTTTTTTTTTTTTTTTTCCTCCAGGAATTTGCATAGTAAAAAAACAAAACATTTCTTTGGAAGTGTGTTGTGAAAACCCACCTACTGTACATGGGAAACTTGGATCTAGATTTGACAGTTGCAAAGGAACACAACAGCTTATAAAAACATAGGCTTAGTGTATGTAAAGAAGACATGTTATGGTTTTGTCTGATATATAGTTATTATCTAAGACATTCATGGATCATTGTTTTATATTTTGGCAATACTGATCTGACTTGATAAAAGACAAAACCTCTACATAATGCTGCTGAATCCTACGTATCACAGTAATAATGGGCCCATATTATGCTATTTTCTGATCTAAATTATAATGTTGTTTCCTCATTAAAATCTTCTTGTTCTACTTGTTCTTCTCTCAAACAGAAAACGCTCTGTTCCACCTTGTGATGTCATGTGGTAATACAGGAAGTGCTCCACTGTTTTTGAACTCCATACAGCTTCACTAGAATAATTTGGATAATTTCAGCCCTGAAATTTAAATTCTCTACTTAGCAAAAGGTACAGAGTAGCTGTTTGAGCTTTGGGATAATTAAGGGTTACTCAGACATGTGTGAATGGAACAAAACACAACTCCAGGTATGTTTTTGATAAGGTAAAAACATTCTAATATGACTTAAAGCTATAAGATTAAATTTTACCTAATATAGCACCTTTAAGAAAGAAAGAAAAAAAACTATCAGAGAATGTAGTAAGTATAAGTTGGGTGTGTAGTTGCCAGAGGTTGGGGAGAATGGGAATTTTTGGAGCAAAGGCATCTTGAATACAGGAGAAAAAAATTTCATTGTTCATTCACTCCACACTCAGTGCTGGTAAGCTACTTTTAGACTTAGACAAACTTTATTGATCCACAAGGGAAATTGCTTTTAGTAGCCACAGCTGCCCTGGGGCAGACCGACGAAAGTGAGGCTTCCGATCTGCACCATCGGACCCTCCAACCACCATCACTCACGCACACACCACTTTCACACTAAGCAATGTGGGTGAAGTGTCTTGCCTAAGGACACAACGACACGTTTTGCCACTGGTGCCCCCCCGTGGCACCTAGTGTTCCAGCGGTCTCCCATCCAAGTACTACCTGGGCCCAGACGTGCTGAGCTTCTGAGATCTGATGAGGTCAGCCGGTATGGCCAGTATGGCCATCATGTACTGCCATGTTTTTCCTTTGATTTGATTTCCTTTGATTCCAGGAAAGTGCTTTCTAAATACTGCCAAATAAAAATTTGTATTCTGAATACGTATTCTCGGTACATGTATTCAGTTACTTCCCAACACTGTATAAGTCATGTAATCTTATTTTTCTAGGTTAATCAAACGCTTTTTTGTGTATGTTTTCACCTTTTGCTTTCCCCTTATTTTTGTGATGCACCAAGACATTTAGAAAAAAAAAATCTTGTTACACGTTTTTAACGACCACCATTGCCAAAAACATTTTATTTTTGGATTAACTGTAAGATCTTTGATGAAATTCCCACGTTGAACATTACCGCTGTGTTTAATTGATTTAGATAAAGCAGATTCATTATATTTGTTTTGGCCTTAAGCTTCGGATAATGTGAGATTGCAACCGTGATTTAGAGGGATTAGACTTCAAATAGAACGTGATTTATTAAAAAGGGAAAGTTTACGAGAGAAAAGCATATTTTGGGATTTGCATGGGAGCAGAACAGCAGGAGAGATGACGCGGATTTGACTTTACCTTCTGTGGGGTTGATAGCCTCAGGCAACTGCTCCCATGGGAGGGTCCAAGAAGGGCATGGATGGGGGAAGAACACAGCCTCAATGCCATTTTCCTACAGAAGGAGCAAATACACACACACATGCATAAGTTACCATAGAAACCCATGTTCATCCTTGAGGCAGAGTGGTCAAAATGGGTGTGAGGAGGTGAATGCAAAGAGACTTGGCTACAACAGGAATTTTATTTGATTTAAAAGGTCCTATATTACAGAAAATCGATTCATGTGATCTTTAAAATGTTAGAATGTCGTTACCTCATCACAAAAATACCTGGAGTCGTGTTTTGTTCCATTCACAAGTTTGAGTAATGTGAGTATATGGAGTTTAAAAACACAGTGTATCACCATGACATCACAAGGTGGAAGTGGTGGAGTGTTTTCTGCTTGCAGGGTTTGGATGAAACAAAACACAACTCCAGATATACCGTTTCTGCAAAGACATAACATAGATCAGAAAATAGCATAATATTGGTATTTTTCGTAAAGATCTACAGATATTTCCCCCTAATATCTATATGAGTCTGTATAATTTTATAGCACTTGACATATAAAGAAGTATCAGTATTATTTTCCACATATTGATCAATAAAATAACATGCACATAAAAATAAACTATATTTTTTTATGATTGCCATTTAAGCACAAAGAAATAGTCCACGTTCTACCCCCAAATCTGAACTCTGCTTTAAACTGAGGATTGGCTGTAACCTTCTTGAGTAAAAAGAAAAAAAACAAAAACAAAAGCTGATCATTGATGTATATGAACAGAAATAACTCGATCTTCATTCATTCCTCATCCCTACATTAGTACAAAAACTGCATATCTAAAGAAAGGCTACATGCATTTTTCAGGTTTTTATGTATTTATCATTCTTTGACTAGCCTCACGCCTGCAGCTTTCTTTAAGCGACTTTGGGTCATGATCCTGGCTGGAACTCACTCAATTACTAATTGCCCAAGACATGGAAAGGCTTAGGGTTAATGTAAAAAGCTAATTTGCTAAGTTTTGTTTTCAAAAATACAGTGAACCCTCGGTCTATCGCGGTTCACTGTTCGCGGCCTCACTGTTTCGCAGATTTTTTTTTCAATTTTTTTTTTTTCAATTTTTTTTTTTTAAATAGTGTAACATTGTGTCCTGCGTCCTGATTGGCTAAGAGACTAGACCAGAACTAAACCAGGTCTAGACCAGGTCTAAACCTGGACTGGCCCTGGACTAAACCGGGACTAGACCAGGTCTAAACCACTCTTTGCTGGTTTCGTGCGGCTGTTTTGTGACCGGGGAAACATGAAAGTACGCGGCGGCGATGAAAATCGATGACCATAACTCCAACACTGCGAAGGGACACCTGTTGTAATCCGAGCATGCGGTGGCGTGGACAACCCGCCACATGGATCGAGAAGCGGGATGTAGCGAAGGTAACGAATGCATCCTCCGTAGCTGACGCTCGCTGAGCCCAGGCGTGCTGCAGTCTGCCTTCGCTTGACCTGGACTCCAGCCTCTCTTCCTCGATTTGTTACGGACTCTAGCCGGCGTCCGGGACACCAACCAATACTCAGGTAAGCCGGTGTCAATGGTGAGGGGAGGAGGGAACTGTCGTTTTTACCTGTCCCGAGTACCAAACAAGACCTCCATTTCCTCTCTGATACAGAACAAAGACTCGCGATCATAAGTCCGTAAAGCCAAGACACATCCATTTGCAAGTCGGGCTGATATGATCATGTATGTCGACAAAATGACCAAAAACAGTCTCCACAACAGGAGCCTAGCCATGGCCACGCCAGTCACAGGCGCCATCCATCTATCGTGCTCGCGGCGTCGCGCCGGTCACGTTTCTCTGTCACGGATTTGTCCACGATGAGGGGTGCACGTGTGGAGCTTCTTCAAGGGGTTGGTGCGCGTCGCATCGCGTCCAGGGACGTGCTCCTCGCACGTCCGGCGGGGCTTCCGGGGCCGTGTCTCCCCCCCGCGTCACTAATATATTTTGTTGAAAATCTACAAAAGTTTGAGTGTTTAAACAAGAGAAAAATGTGAGAAAATGTGTGTGTGTGTATGTGTGTGTGGCGTTTTTAACCTTAAAACATGTAGAATAATTGTAAAACCGGGACTAGACCGGAACTAGACCAGGACTAGGCCAGGTCTAAACCAGGACTAGGCCAGGTCTAAACCAGGACTAGGCCAGGTCTAAACCGGGATTAAATCTTTGGCTTGTTTCGTGACGGTGCACGTGTCCGAGCGCAGCACGTGCCCCCCCCCACACACACACACACGCGCTTCTATTAATACATTTTGATGAAAATCTACGAACGTTTGAGTTTTAAACGAGAGAAATGTGAGAAAATGTTAATACCAGTCTGAGAAAGGTGTATAATGTGTGTGGTGATGCGTTTACAGCCTTAAAACATGTAGAATAATTGTAAAATATAAAGTTGTCCTACTTCGCGGATTTCACTTATTGCGGGCTATTTCTGGAACCTAACCCCTGCGATAAACGAGGGATTACTGTACACGATAGTGGGATTAGTGCTACTTTTTATTAGTATGCAAGTATTAGTAGTTCAAGTATCTCGGGGTCTTGTTCATGAGTGAGGGAAGGATGGAGCGTGTGATTGACAGGTGGATCGGTGCACTGTCGGCAGTGATGTGGTCACTGTACCAGACCGTTATGATGAAGAGGGAGCTGAGCCAAAAGGCAAAGCTCTCGATTTACCATCAATCTATATTCCTCACCTATGGTCATGAGCTCTGGAAAGACAAGATCGCGGATACAAGCGGCCAAAATGAGTTTGTTCCGCAGAGTGGCTGGGCGCTCCCTTAGAGATAGGGTGAGGAGCTCAGTCACACGGGAGGAGCTCAGAGTAGAGCCGCTGCTCCTCCACGTCGAGAGGACCAGCTGAGGTGGCTCGGGCGTCTGTTCCAGATGCCTCCTGGACGCCTCCCTTGGGAGGTGTTCCAGGCATGTCCCACCAGGAGGAGGCCCTGGGCAAGACCCAGGACACGCTGGAGGGACTATGTCTCTCGGCTGGCCTGGGAACGCCTTGGGGTCCCCCCAGAGGAGCTGGGGGAACTGTTCGGAGTGAAGGAAGTCTGGGAGTCCCTGCCCCGGATAAGCGGAAGAAAATGGATGGATGGATGGATAGGAAAAGCCCCCATAAGTGGAGTGTTTTAAAGGGCCCATATGAAGCTATTTTTAAAGGTAATACAGGAAGTGCTCTACTGAGATTTTAAAGTCCATACACCTTCAGAAGAATAATTTCTGCCCTGGATTTGCCCATCTCTACTGAACAAAAGGTAAAAAGTAGCTGAAAACTTTAAAACTACCACTACCGTATGACATGTCATACCTTGTGACAGAGCATTCTGAGCTTTGGAGATGCAGACAGACTAATAATAAAAGGATTACTCAAACATGTATGGAAGAAACAACTCCAGTTATCTTTTTGAAGAGGTAATGACATTCACAAGAGTAAATTTTGCATAATATAGGACCTTTAAGTCTCTTATTCTTTGGCTTTTAGCACTGTGAAAGTTGTTTTATTATACATAACTGCTAGCCTTGCATAGGTCTGTATAAACATGTTCAGAAAATGTAATTATTGTGTAATTTTATTAGTTTGTCAGTTCATATTTCAGTCTTTTGTCTATTCTTATGGACACATTTAAACTGAACTTTGAACAGAATTGTATTATTAAATCATAAATTGCAAATCTATACATAATCTCAACGTTTGTCTGAAAAAGGTGATATTTTTTCCCAAATTGTGCAGCCCAGTTTGTTCTTTCACTGGTTTGTGTTAACTAAGAGTAAAACGACCATTTATTCAGTTTTAATTTTTTAAAATTATTAATATTGGTGTTACTTGAGCTCTGTGCAGCACTTTGAAAACTGTCTGTTTATGAAATGGCTTTACAAACGAAGGGAATTGGAAAATACCAGACCCGGCGTTTCCCCTGAATTCACCTGGTGACACTAACCCTCCAAATCTCCAGTCAGGAAAACCCTTATTTTCAGCAGATCCCAGATTAAGCCGGTGTCTTATTTGCAGACCTCGCACATAAAGACCTGCCAATCAAACCCAGTGGAAAATGCGTTTGGCCTCTTGAATGTGGGACAGAGACTGTACTGTTTGCATTTTTGAGTCCACAGCTCAGTGCACAGGCTGTGTGAATGGCGTGAGCTGCTGTGATCGCTGGAGTGGGAAAGTGCCGGCGTTTATGGGGCATTTTCAGAGTGGACCGTGGGCACAGATGGAGCCGGGGCATCTGGTGCACAGTGAAAGATCATTAGTCTTTATGGCACAGCGTGGGATGCTATTTTTGAATTAAAACGCATACAAGAGCTCATATTTACAGGATATACTAGCTAGGCCTGGGTAATTTACTGAATTTGAATCAAAATTCAGTCATGCGAAACTGTCAATGTCAATTTTTTTTTTTTTTTTTTTTGAGGGGGGATTTACAGCCAATCCTCTGCGTGTGGTGTGTGGTTTTACAGTGTCCAGACTTTTTTTTCCAAAAACAAAGACATAAAATTGAATGAATAGGTCGACTCACCGCCAAACTAAATTTATCTGTTGTCCTAAAGTCCTTGAACTTTAAAGCTGAACCAAAAGTTCAAGATTTACATCAACATTTGCAATGTTTTGACTGAAAGAAGTACTTTTTCTAACTATTCCACTTATTGGCTTCCCACTTTTCACATCACATGAGAAATAATGTCATAAAAATATAAATTTCTTTCTAATACAAAAAGCGCTCAACTGCATTTTTAATCCCCATTCACCTTCTCTAAATCAATTCAATAATTTTCCCTGGAATAGCCAATTTCTCCTGAATGAAAGGTAAAAGCTGTTAACTTGAAAACTACCTCAACTCAATAATAGTTGAGTTGATGTGTGAATGAAACAAAAAAACAACTCCAGATATGTTTGATGAGCTAAAAACATTTTATACATAACTTAAATCTGACAAGAATCAAACTTGTGTAATATAAGACCTTTAAATCTGGTTCGAGGTCATTTCCGAACATTTTATCAATAAGAACGTTATCCAAGAATGTTTTTCATAGGCTCCACCTTATAACAGTGCACTTAATTACTTAACAGTACTTTAATATTGACCGACGGATCATTTACCACTTGTAGCTCTCAGTACTGCTTGTTCTAGACATAGTCCCAACATCACATTAGTATACACACTCAAACTGTACAGTGGCCAAGACTCCAGAGACAGCTGCAGCTCAGACACAGTGGTGGAGACATGCAGCCATCCTTATAATCCCCTCAGGCGGAGACAGAATGGTGGCTATTGTTTGCACACAGCCCTCTCCATGTTAATGTATGATTTCACCCCATCGTCAAAACTGTCATTTGTGCACGTCTGGCGTAGCAACACAGTGCTGCGCTAAAAAAACTCCCCCTCCTCTATCCTGACCACCCAGCGCCAACAGCCCACTCAAATCCCACCACTCCTCTCCCAAAACTGGATATTATTTTAAAATGTCCAACAGTAGGAAGCAGAAATATCCTAGTCGTCTACAGGTTTAAGGGCCCACATTACGCTATTCTCGGATCTTTGTTATAATGTTTCCTCATTACAAACATACCTGGAGTTGTGTTTTGTTTCATTCACACATGATTAACACACAAACCCTGCATATTTAAGCCGAGTTCATCTCTCAAACCGAAAACACTGTTCCACCTTGTAATGTTGTGTAGTAATACAGGATGTGCTCCAATGTGTTCACTAGAATCATTTGAATAATTTCAGACCTGGAATTGGCAATCTTTACTGTACAAAAGGTAAAAGGTAGCTGTGAACTTGAAAACTTCTGCTTCATGACATCACAAGGTGAAACAGCATTTTGAGCTTTGCAGATGAACACAGACTAATAATAAAAGGTTACTCAAACGTGTGAATGAAACAAAACACAACTCCAGGTATGTTTTTGATTAGTTGGAGGGTCCGCTACCTACCTGTCACCTGTCTGGTCCAGCTTGAAATCTTCCATGGTATTAAGCATTTCCACGTAGCATTTACTCTTTAAGGGTGTTTCTACTGGTCAAAAATACAGTAACTTCTTCTGTGAATAGGGGTGACTCTCCACAGATCTGAACTGTAATGTAGCATAGCGCTGTAGCCTGCTTATCGATTGCTCCACAATATAGATTAAACTTTCAAAGCAATAACATTTCCATGTAGATGTAGTAGGTAGCGGATCCTCCAACAGAAAAGTTGCAGTGTACCGTTAAGAGCTCTCAGGAAAGTTATGCCCAGGTCCCACCAAGAGCAAATTAAGCAAAAGAAAATCACGTCAAATGCACCTCATTAGACGCTTAATTGTTTTGAGTCACTCGCTTCATTTGCGCGTCAAAGAATTTGGTCACGCGAGTAAATCTGCTCTATTCGCTCCAGAAGGATCAACTGCGGCTGCGCGGTGTCCTCTGCGTCTGTTGTTCATTTTGAAAATGAAAAACATAACTCCAGGTATGTTTGGACTACATCCAGCAGGTTACGGTGCTTTATTTAATGTGGAGGAGACGTGAACAAGGCATGTTTTTGGGTTAACCCAATCCTCCAGCGGCGCTCTGAGTTTGGAGAGTTCCACCATCTCCTCCAAGAGCTGCGTCTGGATGATGAACGTTTTCAGCAGGACTTTCACCGGTCCCAGGGAGATCTTCCAGAGCAATGCTGTCACTGCCTCTGGCTGTTTGATGACCTGCTGCCTTTATTCAATATTTTGATCAACCCAATACACTGCACCACATAAATCTCTATTACAACAGTATGACATTGTACTGCTTTATATGAAAGAAGGAAAGAGCTGTGGGACAGAATAAAGGAGAAGAGGAAAGAGACTGGTGTAGGTCCTGCTCTGTTGAGCTTATGTCACTATCAAAACACGGCCCCTGATTGGTTGACGTGATGCAAACAGATGCAGAAAGTTCAACATTTTCAACTTTGGTGAAGTCGCCGCTTTGTTCGCCCCTTCGTGCATCAACACTAGATTCGCACAATCTCGTCGTTCAAAACGCCCAATTCGCTTCATTCGCGCTGCAGAACTGTTACTCGCACGTCAATGCATCTTTACATAGAGTTAACATGTAAATCACTCGCCTTTGCAGCGCCAGACGCTTTGCGTGGGAACAGGGCTTAATGGCTTTTGGCTTCATTGAAAAACAAATCAGAACTCTTTGTATTTATATCACAGAGGCTATACTGCACAACTGAATTATTAAAAGGGCCGATATGATATTTTGTTATGTATGTTGTAATGTTGTTTCCTCATTACAAACATACCTGGAGTTTTGTTTTACATTCACACATATTCAACACAAATCCTGCACATCCTGCCCACTCAAATTCCAGTAACCCTGTTCCTAAAAGTAGATATTATTTTAAAATGTCTGCCAGTAAGAAGCAGAAATAACCAAGCAGAGAGGACAAGGCAATGTAACCAAGAGGGCTCAAAAGTGTAAAGGAAGTCTGCACAATATATTGAAATCAAATAGATTCTGTCTTTTTATAGGAAAATTGTGTACTTTTAGTCTAGACCTCAAAAAACATGTTCTGAAATGCATGAGATTCTTGTATTAGTTTATAAGTTCATATTTCAGACCTCTCCAAAATGTTAATACTGGAGTTGTTTACAATCAATGGAAACCTTCTTTTTAAATATATACTGCAAACTTAATCGCAGTATCGATACTTAAAGGGCCCATATTACACTACTGTCTGATCTTTGTTATAATGTTGTTATAATGAACATTGAACTGAAGAAGTAGCTTGGATGAGCTGCGAAACGTATTCGACCAAGTTAACTTTGTCCAGTTGACAAACTGAATTTCTCCTTTTGCCGTCGTTTCTTCATCAGAAACAGACCTGGAGTTGTGCTTTTTTTTTTCATTCCCACATGTTTAACACAAAATACATATTTAGGCTGAGTTCAAAGAGAAAACACTCTGTTCCACCTTGTGATGTCATGTGGTAATACAAGAAGTGCTCCACCATGTTTTTAAACTCCATACACCTTCACAAGAATCATTTGGATAATTTCAGCCCCAGAATTGCCTATCTCTATAGAACTAAAGGTAAAGGATTGCTGTTAACTTGAAAACTGCAGCTTCTTGACATCACAAGGTGGAATGGAGCATTTTGAGCTTTGGAGATGTAGGCAGACTAATAATAAAAGACAGACTAATAATAAATTGAGTGAATGAAACTAAACACAACTTCAGGTATGTTTTGACAACATTCTAACATGGTTTGAAGCTCACAAAAGTCAATTTGGTGTAATATAGGACCTTTAATAGAAAAATAGCAATTCTGTTTTAGATTAGATCCTAAATCGTGCAGTCCTAGTTACAATGGGGTAAAGCCAAACATATTAAATTGAAAGGACATAAATATTTACACTTTTCTGCTCTGCTAATACACAAGACATGGTTTCTTTTTGGACAGCTGTGATTGCATTTTCCAGCAGTTAAGCGTAGGCTAAACGAGAGCCCTGTCTGCGAGAACAGTAAAGACAGCCGTGTCTGAAGGACACAGAACTCGTGCATTTTAGAAAACACTGGAGGCAGACAGCCAGTACTCTGAACATATATATTCTTAGTAGCTCTCTCAGTAGTTATTCAGAGAGAAATGTGGTTTACAAAGTTAAGCCTAAGAGAGCTGTAAATATTTTATAATGCAGGTGGAATCACATTTAGGCTGGGAGACCTATAGATTTGTTTCTGGACATGAACACGTGTTAAAGAAGAACTATTGTGCTTGTGTCTGCTACAGTGCTGTGAACAGTATTTGCCCCCTTCCTGATTTCTTAGGCTTTTGCATATGTGTCACACTTAACTGTTTCAGATCAAACTATTTTAAATATTAAACAAAGATAACCCAAGTAAACATACAATGCAGTTTTTCTGTGATGATTTTATTTGTTAAGAGAAAAATACTACCCAAACCTACATGATGTAATTGCCCCCTTGTTAAATGATGAGGTAACTGTGATTAATCATATCATTGTGGAAAGCTGAGTTCAATTTCATAGCCACCCAGGCCTGATTGCTGCCAGACCCTTCAAATCAAGAGATCAGTTAAATAGAACCTGTCTGACAAGGTCAAGTCGGCCATATTGATATTGACATCATGTTCCGATCCAAAGAAATTCAGAAGCAGATAAGAAAAAAAAGTAATTGACATGTCTCAGTCTGGCAAAGGTTACAAAAGTCATTTCTAAATCTTTAGGACTCCAGCGAACCATGGTGAGAACCATTATCCACAAATGGAGAAAGAATGGTACAGTGGTGAACCTTCCCAGGAGTGGCCAGCCTACAAAAATTACCCCAAGAGCAGCGCAACAGCTGATCCAAGAGCTCAAAGGAACCCAGAACAACATCTAAACAACTGCAGGCCTCACTTGCCTCAGTGTTCATGACTCAACCATAAAAAAGAAACTAGGCAAAAATGGCATGAATGGCAGAGTTCCGAAGCAAAAGCTACTGCTGATAAAAACAAACATAAAGGCTCATCTCACTTCTGCCAAAAAACATCCTGATGATCCCCAAAGGGAAAATGTTCTGTGGACTGATTAAACAAAAGTTGAACTTTTTGAAAAGAGTTACTGTTGCATCTGGCATAAAATGAACACAGCATTTGATAAAAAGAACATCATGCCAACAGTGAAACATGGTGGTGTCATGGTTTGGTGCTGCTTTGCTGCTTCACGACCTGGACGACTTGCTGTGATTGAAGGAACCATGAACTTTGCTCTCTACCAACAAATCCTGAAGAGGACTGTCCGGCCATCAGTTCCCAACCTCAAGCTGGAGCGCACTTGGGTTCTGCAGAAGGACAATGATCCAAAGCACACCAACAAGTCCACTTCTGAATGACTTTAAAAAAAATAAAAATAAAATGAGGGTTTTGGAGTGGCCTAGTCAAAGTCCAGACCTGAACCCAATTGAGATGCTGTGGCATGACCTTAAAAAGGCGGTTCATGCTTAGGATTCGAGCTGCGCGGTATGACCAAAAGTTTATATCACAGTATTTTTCAAAATTATACCGGTATCACGATATTTGACGTTTTTTTTTTTTTTTTCATGCATGACCAAGTGTTAATCCCATTTCCTAATAATTTAGAGAATAATTACTGCAATAGCGTTGGTAATATCGTTCTACCGTTTTTCTTGTCGTGGGCAGTCCCCTTAGCAAACGCGTCTTTGAGTGACGTCTGAGTCGCTACAACTTTAGCCCGACAACATTACCGAATGCGTTTGTTTGATCAGGGTCAGATTTTTTAAAGCTGAAGTACTTCCACACAACTGACACGGCTCCTCTTTTCAGTATAAGATCCTCTGTTTCTAACAACAACGTCCATTTTGTTCACTGCTCAACACACACTGTAGCCGTGTCCCAATTCAAGGGTTATTGATCCGTGTGCATAATTTGCGTGGTGCGTGTTGTTAGCATTAGTGTTAGCAGCGTGTCTGGGCGCTGCGAGCGGCTCCGTGTCCCATTTCAGTAACAGCCTTGTGGTCCGCGGAGGGTAGTTCGAGGGATGCAGCTTTTTTGCCTCGAATTGGGACACAGCTTACGCTTCCACCGCTCTCATACTACTGCAAAACAGTTCCCCGGCACGACGTTCCGCCGCTCTGTGTTCCCTCTCTCATCATTAAAAAATAAAAAAACACCGGTATTCGGTATGAACTGGTATACCGCCCAGCCCTTCTTGGTATCCCTTCAATGTGGCCGATTTAAAACAATTCTACAAAGAAGAGTGGGCCAAAAATCCTCCACAGTGATGGGAAAGACTCATTGTTTGTTATCGCAAACACTTGACTGCATTTGTTGTTGCTAAGGGTGGTTCAAACAGTTATTATGTTTAGGGGCAATTACTTTTTTCACATGTGCCATGTAGATTCAGATGGCTTTTTCCCCTTAATAAATAAACCTGGCACTTAAAACTGCATTTTGTGTTTACGTGTGAGTTATCTTTGTCTAATATTTAAGTTTGCATGATTTGAAATGGGTTAGAGTGACAAAGGTGTGGATCATTATGTTATCATTTGTACATTTTAAATTGCAATATTCATCTAAAACAACTTAAAAGAAACAAGTCAGCTGACTTCTGTGTTAGAAAACTGCAGATGTTGCAGTAAACGTCATCACAACAAAGAGCTGGCACCTTCAATGGATAGCTGCAGACCATGCTAGCGACCAGCAGATTTTTTTTTTTTTGTCCCCCCATTGGTATCAAAATGACTACGCAACACTTCTCAATGGTATGCTTTACCGATTAAGAAAGTAAAATTGGAAAAAAGTAAAAACACAGAGGTAGCAGCAGTGAAAACAGGGATTGATTGGCAATATGATATCTTGAAAATAAGTGATTAAAGATTGCTCAAACATGCAGAAATCACTCAAAAACAACTTCAGGTGAGTGAATGGCGAGGGAAACAACTAGAAAATGGTTAAAGGCTCGAAGAAGTCAATTTTGCATAATAGCTTTAAAGGCACTACAAGAACAACACAGAATTTCATGTTATGTTTACCCAGCACAACAGAAAGTTGTCAATGTTAGCCAGAAGCCAAAACATTATCACAGAGCAGCACTGGCAGGCAAATCAACTGAAAACTCAAGCATGAAATGATTGGATAATGGTTAACGAGCAGTTGCAGCCTCTGAATACTTTATCTCCACTTCAGCAGGACATCATTTGCATTCAGCGTAGGAGCATGTTTAAACAAACGTGTGTGGAGATGACAAGGCCTGATAAAAAGTGAGGACATACTTTGAGTTTGGTCAGAGTGGGCCTCGGGCCTCCAACAAACGGCAGCTGTTGGCAGGTCTCCTCACACTCCAGTGGGCTGGTCGGGCAGTGCGCTGATGGATAGGAAGGGGGGCTCTGAGGGGGGGCCTGAGGAGGGGAGAGGGTGATCCCACAGGCTTTAGCTGCTCGCTGTACTCCAGGTACCTCCCGCACACGGCTGTACCAGCGCAGTAGGCGGGGCAGGCGGTCTAGAACTTTCTCTGCATAAGTTTGAAGAGAATTCTATCAAAGACAAAGAGGAGACAAAACGAGAAGGTGAAGAAACTGACTTAATGATTCATTAGGTGAGTCAGCTCCTGCAAATGTCATGTTCCACTAGAATTCACTCATCACTGTAGCGAACAGATATGCACAAGAAACCAGAACCAAAACAGAGCCAAGAGTGAGGAGGAAAAGGAGGAGGAGGAGACGGAGGGAGGAAGAACAAAAGACATGATCAACAGTGTGTCCTGCTGCTGGGAGACAGGGACTACACACGGAGACAGGGACTACACACAGAGACAGGGACTACACACCGTGACAGGGACTACACACAGAGACAGGGACTACACACACACAGAAAAGGACTACACACAGTGACAGGGACTACACACACACAGACAGGGACTACACACAGTGACAGGGACTACACAAAGAGAGGGGTCAAATATGTCACCATGTTTAACAAAATTATTATATTTTTTTGATGGGTTGTTGGTTTAACTCTTGACTCTGAGCTTCAAATGAACTGCCTGAAATGAACTGTATGTATAGTAAGTGTGCTGGTGTTATGCACTTTTGTGTGATTGTTGCTATACTTTTCCCTGTCTTGTAGATGATTTCACATCAACCAGCCGTGGGCGAGAAGATGGAAATTAGACATGCAGACTATAATGTTTACACATTTTCATTTTAAATGTGTGCTGTCCCTTTTACAAATAAATAAATAATAAGAAGAGAGACTACACAGCAGGGTAACGACAGACACATGGTCCATGGGACAGACAGGAGGCAGGGGCCAAGCCTGGGGAAAGGAGGAGCCCCAGCACAAGAGCTTGAGTGGGCATGTCAGGTTGCATCTGCCCCGGACAGAGATGGCCGTTAAGAGGAGACACGCAACATGAAGTGTGAAACTGGAAACCACTGGAGCACAGCTGACTACTAAAAGCTTTATTGTGAGAACTCAACTTTATTCCCACAGTGCTCAGAGGCGGAGAAGGCAGAGAAATCCCAACCAATGAAAACATACCACTACTTAGCACCACAGACATCATGCACCAAATCTAAAATGGTGAGAAACCGTCTAATCTACAGGTGTCTTTGAAGTTGAAATATGGCTAGAAGCCCTCGGGCCAACTACTGGCCTTTTTTGATCAGTTGCAGAGAGAAACATGCTTCCAGAGAAAAGTTATTGAAATGCATTTAAACCTTGTGCATGTGAATAGGATCCCTCCCACTGGCTGTTATCACCCTTTACCAGGTGCACAGACCTCCAGAGAGTGAGAGCCTTTGCCAACAGTGGTGCTGTGCCGCTCCTTCACTTTGAGCCCCAATACACGGAAAGCCAAAGGACCACACTCACAGAACCTGAAGTCATACTGGACCTGCTCTATTAGAATAAAGGCGTCCTCAAGCAGAATTAAATACCTGTAATGGGGGTTCTTGACTCCTGGTATAATAAGAGAGGTGACAGCTGAACCGTGCAGCTTAGGCCTGTCACAATAATTACAATATTGGCTTATGTTTCAATATATGAAAGCTGGAAAAATATATTTTGGGGCTCAATATGTGTTAAGTGTACTTTTTTTTTTAATCAATAGTGGGGAGACTTTAGCCATTTTTATCTAATGCAGGGGTCTCCCCTGTAATAAATAAAATTATTTTTTCCACCAGTGAGCTACTTTTACCAAACAAAAATGCCAGAGAGCTACTCATATGGCAAAAAATTAAGTAAATATAAGAGCCATGATGAGACTTAGATTGGGTACAGTAAGATGACTATAAAACATAAACCATTCTCCATTTATTAGTGCACAAAGAAGGCATCAGTGGTAGTGGTAATAGTTATTTAATCCATCAGTTTTAGATTTTCAGCACAAGGCATATAATAAGAAAATCCCTTGGCTACTTGGAAGGGGGTGGAGAGTTACTGGTAGCTCCTGAGCTACAGGTTGGAGACTGATCTAATACGATATTTGCACTGTAGAGAGTAATGGCCATAAAATTTTCCTCCTGACATTTATTTGTTGCAGTTCAAACCTTTTATTGATAGTAGAGAGTATATTTAAAAATATGTTTATTGGGATTTTTGCTTTATGTCAGTGGCAATATAGCATGAATCTGAATATTTCTCTGTACTGTATATCATGCTTCTTTTTTTATTAAGACAACCCTAGTGCAGCAAAATGTTTACCATTCGCTATAATCTTAATTTTATCAAAAGAGAACACAAGCACAAACTACTCCCCTGATCCAACAATGGAAGTGTATATAGGTCTGACTGTCTGCTCCAGCCTCCATTCCACTCCATCATAATCTCTTTTCTCTTTTTGGCCTCCCAACAGTCAAACATATTGTACAAAAGCTATTGTTTTCTCATTCCAACAAATCGAGAATGTTCATTTAAGTGTTTAGGTTGTACAGCCAGAAAGCCACTGACAAATACTTTCACAAACTTTTAGTTTGAGGTTTTGAGTTCAAATTACAGCCTAACAAAATAAGGTTTACAGTTCAATATGATTCAGCACAAAAGGCATTACACCACAATGGCTCTTTGGGTCTCATACATCATTATATCAGGACTCTTACCAGATATTGATGGATGCAGGGAAGAAGGACCACATCAGTCAACGTGAAGTACAGCCCCTCAGCAAACACATGCTCCAGAGGGGGCAGGTCTGTTGTTTTTACTTTCCTGATGTCAGAGCTCTCCCTAGTGGCCACCCTGAGATCTGCATCCACTGACAACTTGGCAAGGGCAGCGTCTAGCTCTAGTCTGTCACTGGATTGTGGAAGGTTACTGTCCAAAGTCCCAGCAGGTGATTTGGTTGTTCCATTTTGTTTTTGTTGCTTGAGTTTCTGTCTTCTGATTTTGTCATCATTGTGAACTTTAACAGGTTCAGCCAGACGTTGTTCGAGGGTGAGGATGGGGAGAGGGAGCTGAGTTTCTACACTGGTAGGATTTCTTAAATGTTCCTCAACTGAAGAGGGGATGCCCAGTTCACAAAGCCGTGTCCACTTGCTAACCTAAGTGAGAAAAAAAATATTTGTTACGTTTTTTAACATTTCCCCCAACAGGTATTTTATTTTAGTCAATATGTGCTTAAAAACATTTGTACATTTTTTTAAATGTGCAAATGGAAAAAACATGTTTGATGTGAAATAATTTAATTAGCCAGTACAAATGATGCAAAGGCTATTTTGGGGTGTTTTAATTGTAACCATGGACTAATTTCCATCCGCTGTCATGCACTTTACTCTCTTAAACACACACTAGCCCTTTATGGACATTGCAGGCAAGGTGGGTGAGGTGTCTTGCCCAAGGACATGATGACAGTATGAGCCACTGCCACCCCCACTATGGCACTATTAGTTTCCAAGATGCATTCATTATGCATTCTGTTAACTGAACTAGGCTTGTCATGATAATAACTATATAGACTTATTGTTCAATATACAAAAGCAGCAACTGAATTTTTTTGGCTATATGATAAGATTTAAGCTTTATAAAAGGTTGAATGAATAACTTTTATGACTCATTACAGATGCAAACTAAGCATTAAAGTGTTTCATTCTGCTGTTTATTTATTGCAGCTCATGATTTTTTAACAAAAGTGCAGATTTAGAATAGTTTTTGTGGTTTAAATCTCTTGAGTTATTGTGTCATAAATTAATAGCAATATTACTGTTTACTATCTATATTTACTTCTGCAGTATTCAAAATGTGTTATTGTGACAGGCCTAAACATAACATCTAGGCTACTGTTATTAATATGTGTTCTACTTAGGTTTTATGCTATAATTTGTCATATTTACACTACAGACGCTCATTAATATGAACTGTTCCAGTCAAATAAATAAATACCACCACAGCCACAGAAACTATTTGCACTATTTGTCCAACCAACCTCAGCACAGGCCTTCAGGCAGGTCTTCTTGAAGCCCAGTAGAGCCAGAACATCATTTCTAGAGGAGTCAGCCTCCAGGGTCCTGTTGATGATGTGTCTAAGTACGACAGCCAGTCCAGCTCTGCACAGCCTCCCAGTCTCATCCAGGACAGAGGGCAGCCTACAGCTCCTCACCAGCAGGGGCAAACACTCCAGCCCCACGTGGGACACCTCCAAAAACTCAGGTAGGTGATCTTTTAGGGATTCACGGGTGTCTGACTTGGTGGAGGAGGACACCAGGAAAACCTTAAAGGATTTGCACTCGCAGTATGACAAGAGGAAGAGGACAACAGACGTGTGCAGCGGCAGGCGATGCTCTCCATTCTCATGACAGACTTCAAGGTACAGAATGGGATGCTTTTCTTGAGAATTCATAATCTAAAATACAATAAAAGAAAGGTTTTAATTGCAATTTCCGACAAGACATCAACCCAAATGCTGTAGATAACACGTGTAGTTAATGTACAAAGATAGCATTATAATAAAATACGCTTACGTACTGCAGGTTCAGTTTAAATACTAAATACACACGTTTGTTTGACCCACGTTGTTTTGCTTTTCAAACTTCCTGGACCCCTTCTTCTCCTCAACATTACCACAGTCCCACAGCGCCATCTGTCGACTGCAATTGTAAATCAAACTATAAAACAAAACATTTATTTTCGTACTAACAGTAAAAATAAATAAAAAATCCCACAGTGCAGCAGAAGACTCTAAACACACTTAAATTACATAGTGGGGAAAAATTTTAATTATTACACCTATGTTACACCTACGTTCCGCAGTTGGCTTCTTTTTCATTCCGGAAATATTTAATGGTTGCACAATCAGGACTTTCAAGGAAAAAGCTGTCGGTACTGGGCGCTTATTTTGTTCTAAATAGAGTCTACCGTTATTCTCAACCCTGAAGAGGAATATCGTAATAAATATATAGCTTTAAGGTGAGTAGTTATCAAAACAGTTTATTTCAGTACGTCTGACTTTGTAATTTCCTGGTACGAGACGATGCGAACACCGGGTACCTTCTTTCTTCAACCACTAAAGTGACTGGGAGACCATTGTTTTCAAGATTCAAGATTCAAGATTGTTTATTTGTCTTATGCAGCATCAACACAAGGTCAGCAATGCAATGAAATGCTTTGGATCAGAAGAACCGTTGACTCGCTAAGATAGTCAAGAAGTACTAATAGCATGCAATAATAGTACATGGTAAAAAGTGTTGCAGAAAGTGCAGGGGAAGAGGTAAACAATATATATATATTTTTTTTTTATGTAATAACATGTAATAAAATACAAGGTGCAGGTAGGGTTAAATAAGGGGCAAGTAGAGTATTTCACAGATTGCACATACACTCAACAAAAATATAAACGCAACACTTTTGTTTTTGCTCCCATTTTTCCTGAGATGGACCCAAAGATCCAAAATTCGCTCCAGATACACAACACTACCATTTCTCTCAAACATTGTTCACAAATCTGTCCAAATGTGTGACAGCGAGCACCTCTGCCCCGCCGAGACAATCCACCCCACCTCACAGGTGCGCCACATCAAGATGCCGATCCGACATCATGACCAGTGCACAGGTGCGCCCCAGACTGCCCACAATAAAAGGCCACCCCGAAATGTGCATTTTTTTTGCTTTATTGGGGGTCTGGAGACTCAGAACCAGTCAGTATCTGGTGTGACCACCATTTGCCTCATGCAGTGCAACACATCTTCTTCGCATAGAGTTTATCAGATTGTCAGTTGTGGCCTGTGGAATGTTGGTCCACTCCTCTTCAAAGGCTGTTATGGACAAAGAACACAGGTGCATTTTATTGATGGCATTTTGAATGCACAGAGATACCGTGATGAGATCCTGAGGCCCATTGTTGTGCCATACATCCATGAACATCACCTCATGTTTCAGCAAGATAATGCACGGCCCCATGTTGCAAGGATCTGTACACAATTCTTGGAAGCTGAAAATGTCCCAGTTCTTGCATGGCCAGCATACTCACCGGACATGTCACCCATTGAGCATGTTTGGGATGTGTTTGACCGGCGTATACGACAGCGTGTACCAGCTCCCACTAATATCCAGCAACTTCGCACAGCCATTGAAGAGGAGTGGACCGACATTCCACAGGCCACAATTGACAATCTGATAAACTCTATGCGAAGAAGATGTGTTGCACTGCATGAGGCAAATGGTGGTCACACCAGATACTGACTGGTTCTGAGTCCCCAGACCCCCAATAAAGCAAAAAAAAATATGCACATTTCGGGGTGGCCTTTTATTGTGGGCAGTCTGGGGCGCACCTGTGCACTGGTCATGATGTCGGATCGGCATCTTGATGTGGCGCACCTGTGAGGTGGGATGGATTGTCTCAGCAAAGCAGAAGTGCTCACTATCACACATTTAGACAGATTTGTGAACAATGTTTGAGAGAAATGGTAGTGTTGTGTATCTGGAGTGAATTTTGGATCTTTGGGTCCATCTCAGGAAAAATGGGAGCAAAAACAAAAGTGTTGCGTTTATATTTTTGTTGAGTATAATATAGTATAGTATATAGCAGGTTATTGCACAGGTAACAGTAGTTTACAGTGAGGTAGTGACAAACAAACAATACATTCATATAGAGCAGCAGCAGTAAACATATTATGCATGACGAAAAGTAGTTTAGTGCAGTATTATTGAGAGTTCAGTAGTCTGACAGCTTGGGGGTAAGAGCTGTCTTTGAGTCTTTATAGCTGTCTTTGAGTCTTTATAACTGTCTTTGAGTCTTTTGTTTTTATTGCAGACTATTGTTCGCAATGCTAAAACTCCTTTTCCACTGGTAATTATTAAACGGACAGTAATGATAATAAATAGTCACATATTTTTGTTATTATGTGCTTGTTTTTTATTTTTATTATTTTATTTTTTACTTCATCCTGCTCATTATTTTCTATAGAAAGACCAACCCTCTTAAATATTACAAATAGATGTGCTTACAGAGTAACATTGATGTCAACAGCAGAGGTTAATTATTGTGTTGTTTATTAACTTTACAGCCTAAAGCTATGGCTGGACCGGTCACGCTGGAGTTGGACCCTATTTTCCTGAAGGGTCTGAGTTACCTTCACTCCAAGAGCAAAGACTCTGCAGAGAAACTGAAAGCACTGCTTGATGAGGCTCTAGCAAGAGGAAGTGACACATCCTACCGCATAACACAAAAAGTAATTTAGAAAGATAGAAAGTAGTATGTTATGTTTTATATATAACCCTTCGTTTGTTTTTGTTTTTAACTGTATTCTTGTATTAATAGTCTCAGCTTGTTTATGTAATAACGCTCTTGTTGCTTATTTACAGGATATAGAAATCTCCAAAACGTCCATTTCAAAGCTCAGCCTGAATAAACAGGATTCTAAGTCATCATCTAGTTCTTCATCCTCCAGCAGTAGCAGTGGAAGTAGTAAATCAGAAAAGAGCAAAAAAGAGGCAGAGAAGAGGGCCTCAGAGAAGGTATGCTACTCAAATGTGAACGTGTCATTCTCAACCTGTATTTTTAACTTTTACTGTGTTTATGATTTGGATCAATAGGTGAGAATTGACTTGTCAGATGTGGACCCTCCAAAAAAACCTCGACTTGAGAAACAAGAGAACCGTTCTTCACCGATCACTGTGCAAACCAGCAAGGACCTTGTGCCAAATATCAGTGACTACGATGAAACTAATGCAGATGATTTTGCCATGGAAATGGGACTGGCCTGTGTTGTGTGCAGGTATGTTTTAGTCTATTTTTGAGTTCTCAACAGGGCTGTACCAAATTTCTTTCATGTGAGATTTGTCTTGCCGTAGTACAGATCTGTTATAAAAGCAGATGTCAAAATTAGAGCACTGTGTGCTAATCATCAACCATTTTTATTGTCAGAAACCGGGAAGCCTGGCGTCTGTAAACATGCTTGTTGTTAGCATTGCCATGGCAACAAAGTCGTACAAGGCATAAAATCATTTCAGTGTATAATTAGGATGTTAGGAATGCATTAGTAAAGGGAGAAATGAGTTTGGACCGCTGTAGAAAATACATTTAAAAATCATTAGTTCTGTTTGGCACATTTTAAGAAAAAACTGTTTATGTAATGTGTGTTTTGTTTTTTTCTTCAAGACAAATGACTGTAACTATGGGCAACCAGCTGGTGGAGTGCCAGGAATGCCACAACTTGTACCACCAAGACTGTCACAAGCCCCAGGTGACCGACAAAGAAGTGAACGACCCACGACTTGTGTGGTACTGCGCCAGATGCACAAGACAAATGAAGCGAATGGTAAGCAGCCAGGGGCCACTTTACTATATCTGTGTCATCCCCAGTTGTCCAGGTTTGATCCACAGCAAAAGAGAAATTCAATTCTGGAAAATGGACAAAAGTGAAATGTCTTGGGAAATAATAAATAGTCACATTTTTATACAGCGCTTTTCTACCTTCAAGACACTTAAAGCACTTTAGATCAAGGAACCACACACACACACACACACACACACACACACAGTTTCTTGCCCATGGACACAACAGCAGTGAATCTGACTGCTCAATCAGTGATGTTCATGTTGAGAACCGGATTCGAACTGCTAATGTTCAGGTCGTTGGACAGACACCCTACCACCTGAGCTACTGTCTTCAAACATTTCTCCAGTTGTCAAAATAATGTTTTCTTTTGCTATAACTCTACCATATGTATGATTTGTCCATTATTCTGAAATGCTCTATTTCCTGGTGATTTTAGGCACAGAAACCCCCACAGAAGCCGTCTCCCGTCTCCGCATCATCAGCACCTGTTGTGAAAGACACACTGGTGAAAAAGACAGAGCTCAAGTCCAAACCCGACACGTCAAGCACTTTCCAAGCAAGCACATTTCAAGCGTTCAAAAGGACAGAGGTCAAGGTATGTTGTGTTCAGTCAACCTGTACACTCTTATATTTGTATTGATACTTTGCAACTGATATCAACATTCCCTGGGGGTGAAATGCTAACTGTAGGCTCTGCTCTGTCTGAGGCTTTATTTTAATGGATTGGATTTATATGGAGCTTTTTGGACACTCATTTTAGTTCAATATGACCGTGAAGGACTGATTTGGCTGGAACTACAACATGTCAGCTGATTTGTGCTGTTTAAACAAGTCTCTCACACATAACATCACAGTCACAAGCTAGCTAGCATGAGCAGCACTGAAAATTCAATGCCTAAACAAGACCATGAACGTTTGTATTGATCACAAGCTCTTGACAATGTGTTCTTTAAATTCATTTAGTACTTTTTTCTTTAGTTTCTTTAGTTTTCAGACAATATTAAAATCATGCTAACTCCTCTAAAGATTCCACCATTCGAGATGTATGTATAACACCCCAAGCATGATGTCATTGTAAAGTATCATTTGTTATCTGTACGCCCCCTGCTCCTGCTCAGTATTTGTCTGCAAACAGTAGGTGTAACAAAGAGCTTCACTTTTGTTTACCATGACGTAGTTTAGATGGTGAGTTTGTTCCGCTGTAGAGACATATTTGGTTATGCAAATGTGAGCCTGGCCAAGGTAAACATAAGACATGAGACTCTTGTAGCACAGAGACAAATGCAAACGCAACATCCTCCTTCGTGTTCTGTTACGTAACAATCAACAATTAGCTAGAAGGCTAATGGAAACCACTGCTGTTTCCATGTACATTTAGCTGCTTCGCTAATGACACGTAGGTCTTGTACATACAGTTTTATAGGGTTTTAAAATTTGGTTAATGTAAAGGCAAATGTCATAAAACAGGCCAGTTCAACATACTTATCTTTGCCAGATAATATAGAAGGCTTTTGACTTCAAGTCTTTGTCTGTTCAGATCCACACAGATACTGGTTCAGTTGTACAGCTGCATATTTTGCTGGGAAAAAAAATGCAGACGTCATAGCCTTTAACTTTTAGTCTTGGTTCTTGATCACTGACATGCTCTTTGAACACACATCAAGCAGCACACAAATTCCTTGAATATTATTTAAATGTAGTGTTGTCTATGACACACACAAAAAAAATCTAACTTCATTTTGATACTAATGAATAGACTAAATACTCAACACCGATTCTGATACCACAATAATTAAAAACAGTTTTTTCTTTAGATTTAGATTAATAGAATGTGATTTTCAACTTCAACATGATTGTATTTTATTATCATGTGGTCTAATATCTGTGTAAACCCTCAGTCGTACGTGGCCTTATTGTTTTGATAAAAAATCGTTCTAAAACTATTTAGGAAAGGCTCAGTTCTGTCCTGTGAGTGTTGATTTTTTTTTTTTTTTAATATCAATACCTCCTCAAATGTGTATCTAGTTTTGATATTAGTTTTAGTATCGATTAGTATTAGATTTTCAATACTTTTGACAAGCCTATTTGAATTTACTTCAGAGAGGTTCATTTGGTCTTCCAATATTATATCTGAATAATTTGACAGACCAGGGTGTAGTTATGTGTAAACAACACACTGGTCTGTCAAAAAGAACATTTGGATCTATTTGAATTTTTCTTCTCAGCTTTGAATTACTTATTTTAATTAATTTAATGATTGCCTCATACAGGCATCCACCACTTCAGCAAACCCCACCAGCAGCAGCTCCTCCTCCTCAGGCAGCGGTCTCACGGGCTGGGCTGCGTTTGGGGCCAAGACCAGCTCTGCCCTCCCCACAAGCTCTAAGCTGGGCTCTTCAGGCTCGAGCAGCAGCAAGACCCTAACCACTTCCTCAGGGCAGAAACCTGTTGGACTGTCTGGACTAGCGGGGGCAAAGTCTGGCCTCGGGGGAGCTAAAATCGCCAGCAGCGGTAATGGAAACGGCTCCAGTCAGGCTCCACTTAAACCTCCACCTCTCACTCTGGGTAAGCAGCCAGTAAACCGATCGTCCAGTGGGGAGAGCCAGGGGAAGGCGCCATCAGGGGCCGGATCTCCAGGAGCAACCCAGGCGGGAGCAAGTGGGAACGGGGGGTCTGGTGGGAACGGTGGAGGAAATGGGAATAATGGAAATGGCTCAAAAGGAGCACCGGGGGTTAAAGAGCCCACCTCTCAGGAGTCCCAGCTCAACGCCATGAAACGCTTACAGCTGGTGAAGAAGAAAGCCGCGCAGAAGAAGATGAAGAAATAAAGTAGTAAGTGTTGTAGTAAAACCAAATGTGTAAACAATATGGAGTTTGTGTCAAAAATCTGTGTGCGTAATTACAACATAATGTACATGGAGAAAGACAACCTTATACTTGAATTTATGTTAAGTGCTGCCAGACTCTGTGTGCCTCATTTTGTCCTAACTACTGCTAACCGTGGGAAGTCTGTCCCTTTATATCTACACCATTAAAAAGATCTTCTTATTAATGTTCAATGATAGTGTGTTTTATGTTATACATCAGTGTTTCCCAAACAGACGTTCCAGATTTAAAAGGAAAGTAGCACTGAATGGTATTTGAATGTGAAATATTCTTCATATTCTACTTCCTCAAGAATGTTTCTGTTGGATAATTTTGGTGTACATTTTATTAAAAACTATTATACAAGTACATTGCCAATTATTACTAAACAGATTTATAACACTGGTCTACAAATTTTTGGACTCGATCTGCTTCTGAGGGGCTAAATCTCATTTATATTGATAAGATAAACTGAAAATCAGTTGGTAACTGCTGGTTAGCTAATGTATTTAAGATATTTAATGATATTGTTTTACATCAAAATCGCATCTGTTTATACAATAGATTTAGGCATTTTTGCTTAAAAATAATATTTATATTTTGAAAATATTTAACTTGCACTTCTTTATCCGTCAAGAAATAAACAAGAAATATCTTAAGACGTCAGGTGCACACAATTTCGAGGCATCTCTTATGTGAAATCAAAAAATATTTGATGTTAAAACTCTAGACATATTAAAATGAATGTATTGGAATGTGCAGACAGGCTTTCAGATAGAACTGGTTGCTTGTAGACACACTGTACCTTCTGATAAACTACCGTTTTTATTGCCTGGAAGAATCCATGACTCATCGCTGTACCAGCGAGTGAGTCTGGTAACGTTTGATCCACAGAATGCGCTGCAGTTGCGCGTAGACAGACAGCTAAGTGAACCAATCAGAGATTGCGCCATCTTGATTCAAAACTGAGGCGGAACTTCCGCTGCCTAAGAGTGACTTTGCGGGCAAAGGCGGGTGCACTGACGTCACCATATTTGAACGAATCAGAATCCCGGAGTCGGTTTGGAACCGGAGGAGCGAGAGTGGATGGAGAGTGTCCAAATGGTATCGCGGTGTATAGGAAATACAGAGAGATATCATTTGGCTGGCCAGGTAACCGTTTTTACCTTATTTTGCATAAATTTCCTGTTTTGACCCAATACTATATCTTGGCAACTATAGTCAATCAGCACTTCTGACTTGCTTTTTCTTTATTAGTGACCTAAACCAAGAAAAATGTCACTACTTCTGTTCCAGAAGCATTTTGCTTCTAGACCAGTGTAATTACGTAAACACTGGTACCATTAATGAGGCGTAAAATATATAACATAATTTCAATTTTAATTACAATTCACATCACATTAAACATGATGGTCACATATAAATATCTTCACATGGGATTTACCTCATCCATAATTACATACAAAATAAAATGATTTTCAATAAATCTTTACCAACACTGATGTACAAAAGTGCTCAGGATAGTGCCCTTGTTTTAGTCACATTCACTGTCTCAATTATAAATTATAAAGAAATGCACGGTAATTAAACATTAGCTGTCTGTTAACTAAACACTTTTGGTATATTTGACTTAGTTTGACTGTATAAGTGCAGTAGAACACAGGTTTGCTGGTGTTGAAACAGGCTATAGTTGGACCATTGGTTTTCCAGTCTTTTACATTCTGCCTTTTCAAGCGTAGGACATCTTCCCCAGGTAGTTGGCTGGAACGTAGCCCTTCTGTCCGTTGGACTCAGCCAGCCACCACTCTTTATTCCCCCCCAGGTCACAGAACTGGAGGATGCGCACATGCTGGTACTCCTGCAGGCTCAGCTCTTGGTCACAGCGGGCTTGAAATGCATAAACGGCATAAAACTGTGGGAGGGAAACACATTTGTACATTTAGTTACATTAAATATTTGTGCAGTGGCAAGGAAAGTGAATAATAGGTTTGTTGTTGGATTTTCATATTTTGTATTTTAAAGTAAGCTGATTAGGGGGGAAAAAAAGTGTTTTCCTTCACATCCACTAGGGGGTGGTGTTTACTACATACAGCTCTGGAAAAAAAATAAGAGGCCACTGCAAAATTATCAGTTTTTCAGATTTTTCTACTTATAGGTATGTGTTTGGGCAAAAGGAACATTTTTGTTTGAGTCTATAAACTACTGGCAACATTTCCCCCAAATTCCAAATAAAAATATTGTCATTTAGAGCATTTATTTGCAGAAAATGACAAATGGTCAAAATAACAAAGATACATGTTTTCAGACCTCAAATAATGCAAAGATCAAATTCATTTTAAAACAACATAATACTAATGTTTACACTTAAGAAGAGTTCAGAAATCAATATTTGGTGCAATAACCCTTATTTTTAATCACAGCTTTCATGCGTCTTGGCATGCTCTCCACAAGTCTTTCACATTGTTCTTGGGTGACTTTATTCCACTCCTGGTGCAAGAAATGAAGTAGCTCAACTTTGTGTTTGTGTTGGAATTCAACAGACGCTGGAATGGAATGGCTGTAATGCATATAGAGATGCTGATTTCAGAAAAAAATGCAGTGGTCTCTTATTTTTTTTTCCAGAGCTGTATTGGTTCTATTGTGCCACTTCACTTCAAATAAATCATTCTTATCTAACTCTATTTCACTTATAGCTTCACACTGTAGAAACTGTACCAATTCATTTATCAGTGTTCTGTTAGCTGTAGTTGTTGCCTTTTTGTTTGTTTGTTTTGTTTGCCTAGAATATAAAGTAATAATAATCCTAAAGCCCACACACATCACCAAAAATAGCTCATAGAGTAGAGAAAACACATCATACTTAAAAACAAATGCACATTCTAAGTAAAAAAAAGTCAAATTTATAACCTATGATTTGTAGTACAATCCAAAGTAAACCCTGAAGGCTGCTTGGGTAATTGTTATGATTTCAGTTCATTTCACTTTTACCTGTTGAGAGTCATCGTCGATTATATCATCCCCATCTACAGAGACGCCCTGGTCCTCGGGGCTGTCCGGCTCCTGCAGGCCGGACAGGGTGTAGCTGCTGTCGGTGGTGTTGAGGTTGAAGCTGCGCAGACTGCTGCTGCCGCTGCCCGACACAAACAGACTGATGTTGTCGAAGTCGTCGTCCACTATGAAGGCCGCCGGCTGTTGGGTCGGAGGCTGCTCCCGGGTCAGCTGCCCTGATCTCTGAGAGTCCCGGTGTGGGTTGTACTGCTTCAGAAAGGTGGAGTACATGTAACCCTGAGCACCTGGAGGAAGCACACGGGGAAATGTAATGCATGTAGTGTTTACAAAATGAAAAAACAAAAAGAAACACACA
Organism: Paratrypauchen microcephalus; assembly: GCA_036785185.1. NCBI lineage: Eukaryota > Metazoa > Chordata > Actinopteri > Gobiiformes > Gobiidae > Paratrypauchen > Paratrypauchen microcephalus. Next base: position 5,619,280 of record JAVJIX010000046.1, on the reverse strand, counting down.
CACAAATTGTAAAAATGACAGGTTGACAGGTTGCCCCAGCCCGACCCTGCAGGCTGGGGCGACAGTAGGTCAGATGGCAGAGAGTGCAGAGTGCCCACTGATTCAAAAGTTGGTGGTTCGATCTTGGTTTTTCTCACTCATGATCTTTTTATTCAGTCAAAGTTATTAAAATTGAATGACCTTGTAAAATATTATACAGTGATTATGCTTTTTAAAGCATTTAATAAACAATTGCCAAAAATGTTTTGCTCTTAAAGAGAACATTTATCATTTGAGAGGTTTTGAAAACTTAATTTTGCCTAATGTTAGAACCACTCGTAAAGTTTCCGTGTGACTGTATGTGGGGTAAAAATGTGGAATGCTCTGGATTTACGGCAAAAACTCTGCCAAAATATTCATTAAGTTGTTGTATAAAGACATGGTCTGGTCTGAATGCAGAGAGAGACGAGTTTGAATAAATTGTCAAATCACACTTTTCTTTATCAGATTTGTGCTTTTGTATCTGCTCTTCTCTCACCATCGTTGGGATTATGCATGTGTGTTATTGTAGTTGTGCTTTCATTGTTGGTATTTTTTGTGCTTACCACTGCTGGTACGTTTATTTGTTGCAGACTTTAGATGTTCCTGATAGAAACACCTTATATGTAATATATTGTCCCTGATCAAAAGTGGGTTTTTTTTTGTTTGTTTTGTTTTACAAGAATGGAATTTGCCTTTGTTTTGTTTTGTTTTTGTGTATTTCAACTGAACTGACAAGGAAGCTAAATTAAGTCAAATTTTCGAGCAAAAAAAGTGAATGTATTTGACTGCATTGGTTACATGTATTTATTTCCTTGTGTTGACCTGCTGGAAATGAATAAATAAATGAATAAATAACACACACAACACTTACCCCACCTCTCCCTGAGTGTCTGCGTACACTGGTGTGTGAACGTGTGTGAACGTGTGTGTGTGTGTGTGTGTGTGTGTGTGTGTGTGTGTGTGTGTGTGTGAGAGAGAGAGAGAGTGGGCGAGTGGTTCCTAGATGTAGAGTTTTTATTGAGTGCCTTGAAGGTGGAAAAGTGGTGTATAAAAATGTGACTATTTACCATTAACCTTAACATATTGTAGTAAGATATTATTAGTGTGATAATATCTTATTTAAACATCTATACATTTAGTTTGGGAATCTATTAGAAAATAAAGAAAAACACCTTCAAAATGTAAATACACAAATACATTGCATATTTGATTTATTTTGGTGTCAGGTTATGACAGCACATATTGCTCCTGTCAACACAATCTGGAAACGAGGCCTGGATGATGTGAGAATATTCATACGTCTGATTCAAACAGACAGAAGACAACAACTACTTCCTGGGAATACCTCTAATCCCAGAGGAACAGACGAGGCCGTGAAGAAGTGTTTTTTTTCCAAAGCTCATGAAAGATCTTGTTATTGCAGCGTACGGAGCGTGCAGGCTGCGTCTCTCTGTCCTTGTTATGATTACCCAGAGGAGATGCTTTGTACTCCAAGCAACTGTTGGCTCCAAACAAGGTGTTGGGATCTCAGCTGCTGCAGTGGAGATGTGGAGAGATGGAGATGGAGAGGCGCTAGTGCGTACGCTGTTGTGAGGCAACCATCTCCGCAGCATGACAGCCACCACTGGGAACGAGGCTGCTGCGCTAACTCTCGTGACGCACAGTAAAGTTTGCGATGTTTTTACACACTCTGAAACACATGCAGATCTATTCAGTGCAAGAGGAGCGGGTGGTTCTGTACGGTACAGCTTGAGTTGATATCTTCATTGACCTCTCACTAGACTTCTCTGATTCCCAAGGGAAGTCACAGCTCAGATTCACAACACAAACTCTAATAAAAACACGCAAAGGATCCAAATCTCACAGTGTTGTATTATTATACTTGTTACTCCTCCCAAGTCGAAATCATGAAACCAAGTCGTTCCTTTCTGTTTACTGGCCTTTAATCACACGAGTGTGTAATGGAGTGACATGAGAACTGGACGCGTGAAGAGTCCCTCAGTCGTCCAGGTAGAATCCATGATAAAAGGAGAAATTCAATTTGTCAACTGGACAAAGTTTGTTTGGTCGAAACCGTTTCGCCGCTCATCCGAGAGGCTTCGTCAGCTCTGGTTCTAGTGCTGGTTAGACACTGCTTATATCTAGCTGCAGGGAGGAGCTAACTACACTGAAATAGCTCTGAAACTACCTCCACTAATCTGTCTTTGTTTTTCAAATTACTCTGCCGACTAATTTAGCCTCCCTATTCAAGCCTAACGACCCTCTCCACCCTTCTGCCCTGGCTTGTCTGCCCTAATGTTTCTTTGTCTGTTTTTGACTTGGTTTAAGAATCGAATTATAAATGGGAGACAAGTTATGTCTAACTCCCCCATTTCTGTTTAACGACGGATTCTCTTTTTTGACAAAAATTGCCTCTTTAACTCCCCTCTCAAACCAGTTTTGTTCCCTGGCTAAGATCTGAACCTCACTGTCCTCAAAAGAATGGCCCGTGAGAACTGGACATACAAAAACAGAAATACATAAAAACATATAATTACCTCTTTATAAAGATCAAATACATAATGTAACCTTACGGCTGCATGAAGATTCAAGATTCAAGATTGTTTATTTGTCATATGCAGGATCAACACAAGGTCAACAATGCAATGAAATGCTTTGGATCAGAAGAACCGTTGACTCGCTAAGATAGTCAAGAAGTACTAATAGCAGCAATAATAGTAAATGGTAAAAAAGTGTTGCAAAAAGAACCAACAGAACTTAGGCACGTTGAATTCAACATCTACCAACACACGACAGCAAGCAACTGAACCTCACTGGCCGCTTCACTTGAGAGAAATAAAAACATTGATTCTTCAGTTCTTCATTAAACACAAATCCTTCAATGCACTGTGTAAAATACATCCAACTTTCTTGCACAAAAGCGCTCTTGAACTGAGGTAAGCTACATCAATAACGGCATCATGGTCCAATACCAGTAGCAACCCTTCAAAAAACCCTGAGTTTACACTTGTAACTCCAGAGCAAAACAAATAAACACACGAAAGAGTAGTTTTTTTACATTAAATTATTCTTACTTCCTACTATATTATTATATGTGTATTTATGAACTCATTAAATTATATTCATATATTTATTAACGTATTTATTTATTTATTTATTTATTTAAGTAAGCTCTCGACCAGACTTGAAACGAAGGGGTACGCCTACAAGCTCAGGCAGGTTTTGGGATCAGGATGGCAGCGTCACATCGACCAGCCAAGGAGTCTCACAAATGTATTTTCAGCAGTTGTAATTATCGATTAACAGTTTAGCAGGTTTACAATTATGACGCTTATGTTCTACGTTGCTTTTAGTGAACTGTTGTTGCGGTTTTAATTGTAGTGATGTCTGTTTAGCCGACGTTATGGTTTTCATCGAACTTTCATGCATAAACAAGCTAGTTTTTTTGTCAAGCTGAGCAGGGCTCTCAAGTCTCACGCATTGAGAGTGTGACACACGCAATTCACACGCCACACATGGCATTTCTCACGCTGTTTTTTTTTGTTTTGTTTTTTTTGTGCCCAGAAAATCGGTCTGTGTGGCTTAGTTTATGCAGGCTCCGCGCGTTTGCAGCAAAAAAAAAACTTCCCCTGCTCCGGGCGCACGGTCCGAGCGGAGACCGGAGCAGACGCGCCGTCCCCCGGGCACGTCCTGAGCAACGTTCCCTCTAAGCTGCGCGCCTGTGCAATTGTGCACTGCTCGCACATTCTCAGCGCACAAGAAAACCTATGCAGCGCAGAGATGAAAGAGTTCCGCTTTTTTTTCAGCCGCGGGGTCATCTGAATACGGGGGAATCGTCCCGTATTCAGAAACAAACGTACGTGTCTCGTATTAAACTTCTACCGGTGTGCGAGGAGCACGTGCAGCTCTTTCGCAACAGCGTGTACCGGGGGTGCATGTCGGATGTCGCGCACAGGGGTCCAAGGAGCGCTCAGGGAGTTAGTGTGTTTGCTCAGACACATAAAACATTAGGGGGGACATTGGTCCTGAGCCTCAGTCCCGGTGCCACGTCTCCTCTGAGACGCACCGACTCCGGTCCCGTTGTCTCCGTCTGTGCGTAACGTGTCCCCCCCCGACGGCTTACGCGCGGAATACGCGCGGGATACGCGCGGAATACGCCCGGCGCAGAGCCGAACTGCCCATGGTGAGCCGCGGTGAGACGCGGGCCGGTGCATTAACCAGACTCTTACATGAACCCGTTAAAAATGTCCCGCTCCCCCCCGCCCCAGTCCCTCCTCCCCGCCCCTCTCAGTGCGCACTGACAAATGCGGTGATGATAAAACAAACTGAGAACCATCAGGTAATAACTTCATTTATATAACTCTCATTAGTTGCTTTGTAGTTTACGTTTGCTCTTTAGACAAACAGGGCTCTCAACACGCAATTCACACGCTCACACGGCATTTCTCACGCAATTCAAGCGCCCCCCCCCGCTCCTCGGAAATTACAGTCTCACGCACGACCCCGCTCAAAACTTGAGAGCCCTGAGCTGAGGTACCCAATAATCCTTGACATTTGTTCACGTTTGTTTGCATCAATTGTTGTCGCCTCTGTAGACGTAGCAGCCAGGTAGAGGCAAGGGATGATGACGCAAATGGTAATCGAGTGGTGTCCCAATTCTTAGGGGAACATTCGTACCCCGAGCCCTCTCAGCTCAGTAGCGAGGGGCAAGACAAAGACGTAGATAAAGGGGTAGGAGAAGGGGTAAGACAGAGTAATGGGACGCAGCCTAAGCAATCACTACACAAGAGACTATATCAACACAGGAGGCAAAACTTGGCCGTACGTTCACCTTAAAACTACAAATCACTCATCTGAAAACAGATGAGGTACAGATTTTAAGCATGAAGCCATCGGAGAGTAATAATAAAATATTGTGCATGTTTTGGATTGATGAGGGAAACTGAAATACCTGGAGAAAACCCACGCACAATCAGGGAGAAACATGCACACTCTGAACGGACAATTGCGGACAGCCCGGGGGTCGAACTCGTAACCTTCTTGCTGAGTGAGAATGTCCATACTCCGCGCATTGTGTACATTCTCACAAGCACACACTTACCTCCAGAGTGAACGAGCCAACGACTGCTGCTGCCGAAGGGGTCTGTGTCCTCCAGAAGGGCCACCAGCTCCCCCTCCAGCAGGCTCAGGTCCTGCTCCTGGCAGCCGTTGCACTTCCGCTTGAGCTGGTAGATGCGCTCCAGGGGGTACTCCGCCAGCAGCCAGGCCCGCTGCTCCTCAGTCTGCTGCTGCACCTCAGGCATCTGCACAACAGTGAGTCAGGCATAATGTAATACAAACTTTGCATTTTAATGTTAATTCTACTTTTTGTATATTTAATAAAGGACAGAATGTGGGCACAGAACCACTACAGCTGAACTGAAGAGATAAGATACTGACAAATACACGCAAACTCTAGATGCATATCATTTTCTAGTTACTACCACAAATTTACTAATACTTCAGATACCATTTCCTCATGTGAAATGTTGGAACCAGATGTCATTTTTTTAAAAGAACCAAATCCGTTTCTTTCTAACTTGTAGGCATTAACGCTGATCAGCACAGAAGGAGAGTAGGCAGCACACATGAACCTACGCAAAAACAACATTTGGCATCATAAAAACAGCAAGGTTTTTATTAATACTGTAGTGCAACCTTTTATCTTAATTTAAATGGGTAAACACACTCCCACTTCCAGTTTGAATCATGTTAAACAAATGAGTTTGTTGTTAAAATGAGTTCTCATATTGGCTTCTGTCATATAAATACATATTAAAAGAGCCGGCCTTTTGAACGGCTACTTCAGCATCGCTATTTCACTGGGAGGGTTTTTTAACATTGGTTTTGAGCAGTGGTGAAAGTAACAAAGTACAAATGTAAAAGTACAATTTTTAGGTATCTTTACTTTACTTAAAGGAAAAGTAACGTTTTTTACAATTTGAGTCTTATTTCGGTAATAAAACAAGTTGTTTTACTCACCCATATCACTTTGGTGTCATATGGAGCATTTCCGGAGATGTTTTAGATTAGCGTTAGATTAGCGCGACTTATAGGCATAGCTCGGGGCATTCCCCGAGCATGTAATATGCCCCGTGCGGGCTCCAAATAACACAAACTTTAGCACTTTTCAAATCATAGAAGCTCGATGTCTTTAGTCTACGATTTCGTTTGGTCAAAAGTGGCCTGTAATCCGAGATTTAGCCATAGTTTCGAGTAGATGAGGACGCCAGTGCGCATGCGCGTTGTGTGCTCTCAGCTCCCGGGACCCAAACATGGAACGCATAGCTGTAAACTATGGATAAATCTCGGATTACAGGCCACTTTTGATTCAAACGAAATCATAGACTAAAGACATCGAGCTCTCCGGAAATGCTCCATATGACACCAAAGTGATATGGGTGAGTAAAACAACTTGTTTTATTACCGAAATAAGGCTCAAATTGTAAAAAAAAGTTACTTTTCCTTTAAGTACATTTTACAGTGGATATTCTTTACTTTTACTTCTCTACATTTGAGAAATCTTTACTTCTTTACTTTCTACTCCACTAATTAAAAAGTAAAAAGTACTTTTTTTATGGATTGAGACCTGCTGAAAGGGCTGAGACTTTATTTTTTTAGTACAATTAATTTGAGTTTCCATCGTGTGTAGAATCGTGTGTAGAATCCCTCAGTCATCCATGGCAAAAGGAGAAATTCTCTGAACTTCAGAACTCCGTCCCAACTTTTGAGCAACAAAATACACAAAAATAGGTAGAAAAAATAAGAAGAAAAGGAAGTCAATTGAATCATTTAAAATCAGCTAAATTCTTTATCTGAAGCACTACATTTCATCCTTTAATTGTTCTAAAAATCTCTGAAAAATCCTTTTACTTTTTACTGTTTAAGTACATTTTAAAGCAGGCACTTTAATACTTTTACTTTTAAGTAGATTTTTTCATGTGCTTACTTTTAGTTGAGTAACTTCCTGCCCTTGTATCTGCACCTTTACTAAACAAAACTGAGTAATTCATCCTAATAAACTTACTAAAGATCCACTGAGAGAAGATAGACATAGGCTACAATTCCTTAGTCTAGTTTTGGAATTCATCATTACTGACTTGGACACTTTAGTCATAAAATTGCATCTAAGAGTTTATTGTTTCCTACCATAGTTTTCTTGTCTCGTTGTCTCTCAAAGCTGACTTTACGCTCCATCAGTTTCTGTGTGTTGTCCTTCACAAACGAGAGGTTGCTCAGCTCCTCCATGATGCTGTTTTGAACTTCTGCCATGTTGGATAAGGGCGCCTGGACAAATGCAATAACAATTCTTATTATTATTTACAAAACATAATAAAATACACTAAAGGTCCCATATTACGATAAATTTACTTTTATGAGTGATGGGCTTTATAAAATAGTTTCAATCATAACAACATGTAAACAAAAGTGAAAATTTGATAGTTTTTAAATATAAAGATTTGCCTATATATGGCAAATTTACAGTACATACTAAAATACATTAAAGATCCCATGACATGGTACTTCTTGATGCTTTTATATGGCTCCTTAATGGTTCCCTAATACTGTAAATTAATCCTTCTTCAAAATCAACACTCAGTGCATGAGAAACAGAGATAAGATGAGAAAGAGTCATAAATATCTCTCTCAAACTCTTTATTCTGGGCGTTGTTGCTTGAATGCAAATGAGGAGAAAACAGATGGCCAATAGTAGAGGGTGGGGGCGTGGCCAAACTCTCCGCTCAGAGCTCAGAGCCGACAGCTGATCCATTTCCTTGTTTTTGCACGGGGAAGAGATTTGAAGCGTTCCATTGAAAAATAAACACATTTCCACAGAAAATAAAATTAAACCACTGCTGTTCAAAGGTCCAGAGGCTCAGATAAAGGACTTCCGAGCCTAGAAACACTCGGACGTGCCTCCAGGCAAATAAAAAAAACGCATTTCGCATTGCCTAGCGCATTCGCAGTCCAAACTCTCTGGGCGTGATTTACAGAGACGCTGAGTACAGACAGACGGGGGTGGAACTGCATTTGCATTTCTTTTTTCGATCTGACGTCAATAAGGTGCCTTGTTCAAACTCGCCCGTTTGAGCTCCGATTTTTTGTAACGCAGAAAAGGATCGCAAATGCTCAGTTTAGACATTTCACAACTTTTAACCATGGGGGGGGGGCTAAACATGGTAGGGGAGCTCACATTAACGTTCAAAAACCTCAGAAAGTGAAAATTTCATGCCATGGGACCTTTAAATGGGATTAAAGGTCCCATATTATGCAAAATGTACTTATATGAGCTTTAAGACATGTTATAATAATAATAATAATAATAATAATAATAATAATAATATGTTTATTCCAATATTTCATTATATTTCAATATTTCAAATTGCATTATGTTCCAACAGTAATCAACAGAGACATGAAGCCAATTATTTTACGTTACTCATCACAAATATAGTAAATTAAATCAATAACTCTGAAAAGGAGTGGGGAAAAGCAAACACCATTAAAGCAATAACGTGCTTCTGCCAGACTCTTATAATAGTAAGTCACATTAATCCAGACACAAAATTTAAAAAAAAAGTGCATTTCAAAATGTTTTAGAACATTAAAATGACACATAAACTTAAATTCATTCTTCTACATACTTAGCTATAATAATTTCTTTATATATTCGTTTAAACATTTTCATATTTGGGCATTTTTTGAGATCATCACTCAGAGTTCCAGATTTTGACCCCTCAGACTGAAATAAAAAAAACATTTTCTTGTTGTACGGACTCTTGCCATTTTAAAAAGATGGATTCTTCTTAAATTATACGTACTTTCCTTTTCAATCAAATGTTTTTGGTAGATCTTTCCTCTTTGCCTTGTACATTATTTTTGCTGTCTGGAAGCTTGTATCCTCCATATCCTTGAGTTTTAAAATGTTTGAAGTGATAAACAGCTGGTTGGTATGGTCATAAAACCTAACATTATGAATTATTCGTAGTGCTCTTTTTTGTAGTATGAATAGAGGTTCTAATATTGATTTATAATTATTACCCCAGAACTCAGCACAGTATGTTAGAACGCTGTTACATCATCAAAAACATACCCAGAGTTGTGTTTTGTTTCATTCACACATGTTTGAGTCACACCTTATTATTAGTCTGTCAAGCTCAAACTGCTCTGTGCCACCTTATGATGTCACAGAGTGGTAGTTTTCAAGTTAACTGCTACCTTTTACCTTTTTAGTAGACATTTGGTACTCCAGGGGTGAAGTTATCAAAATGATTCGAGTGGTGGTGTATATGGAGTTTTTAAAAACACATGTATGACACAAATTGACACAAATTACCACATGACATCACAAGGTGGAACAGAGTATTTTCTGTTTGAGAGAAGAACTCAGCCTAAATATGCAGGGTTAAACATGTGTGAATGAAACACAACTCAAGATATGTTTTTGATGAGGAAACAACATTTTAACAGATCAGAAAACAACATAATATGGGCCATTTAATTCTATGACCCTTTGAGTATTCGAGATACAGCTCTGGAAAAACAATTAGAGACAACTGCATTTTTTTCTGAAATCAGCATCTCTACATGTATTACAGCCATTCCATTCCAGCGTCTGTTGAATTCCAACACAAACACAAAGCTGAGCTACTTCAGTTCTTGCACCAGGAGTGGAATAAAGTCACCCAAGAACAATGTGAAAGACTTGTGGAGAGCATGCCAAGACGCATGAAAGCTGTGATTAAAAATAAGTGTTATTGCACCAAATATTGATTTCTGAACTCTTCTCAAGTGTAAACATTAGTATTATGTTGTTTTAAAATGAATTTGATCTTGTTTCTTTGCATTGTTTGAGGTCTGAAAACATGTATCTTTTTTGTTATTTTGACCATTTGTCATTTTCTGCAAATAAATGCTCTAAACGATAATATTTTTATTTGGAATTTGGGGGAAATGTTGTCAGTAGTTTATAGACTTAAACAAAAATGTTCCTTTTGCCCACATACTTATAAGTAGTAAAATCAGAAAAACTGATCATTTTGCAGTGGTCTCTTATTTTTTCCAGAGCTGTAGATGAACTCACCGGGAGTTGGTGCAAAGATGGAGCTGGGAGTAGAAGTTTCTCCATGAGTTGTTTTAAGAGGGCCACTAAGTAAACCACGCAGTTGATGAGGATAGTGTGTGCAGCCATGTTGAACCTCTGCAGCTCCTCCACCAGCATGGCATTGAGGGCTTCATAGTCTCTCCTGGCGGGGCCCTGGTCTTCTGGAACGGTGGACGGACTGGACGGACGGGGGGAGCCGGATGATGAAGATGAAGATGATGGCGGTGGCGCTAGTGAGGAGGATCGCTCCAGGCGGCTGCAGTAGTCCAGAAGTTTGTCGTAGCGCTTTTGGATGAGCTTTTGAGGGGCGGTGAACATGCCCTGCAGAGAGGACAGAGGAGCAAGGACCAGCTGCTCCACGCCGTCTTTCTACAGGACAGAAACAAGCCATTAGTAACTGTTTTGTCATGTTTATTATTACTTATTAATATTTATTTTTATTTATAATTACTTTATTAAGAAAGAAAAAAAAACCCTCAATAACATGCAAACTAAATTTAAAATCATAATAACATGTAAACTAAAGATGAAAGTGAAATTTGAAATCATAACATGTAAACTAAAGATAATAGTCAAAATTTAAATCATAATAGCATGAAAACAAAAGATAAAAGCAAAATTTTAAATCATAATAACATGTAAACTAAAGATAAAAGTGAAATTTTAAATCATAATAACATGAAAACAAAAAATAGAAGTAAAATTTTAAATCATAATAACGTGTAAACTAAAGATAAAAGTGAAATTTTAAATCATAATAACGTGTAAACTAAAAATAAAAGTCAAAATTGAAATCACAATAGCATTTAAACAAAAGATAAAAGTAAAAATTTAAATAATAATAACATGTAAACAAAAGATGCAAGTGAAAATTTAAATCATAACATGTAAACTAAAGATAAAAGTGAAATTTAAAATCATAATAACGTGTACACTAAAGATAAAAGTCAAAATTTAAATCATAATAGCATGAAAACAAAAGACAAAAGTAAATTTTTTAAATAATAACGTGTAAACTAAGGATAAAAGTGAAATTTAAAATTATAACATGTAAACTAAAGATAAAAGTGAAATTTAAAATCATAATAACATGTAAACTAAAGATAAAAGTGAAATTTTAAATCATAATAGCATGTAAACAAATGATACAAGTACAATTTTAAATCATAATAACATGTAAATAAAAGATAAAAGTGAAAGTTTAAATAACATGTAAACAAAAGATAAGCAAAATTTTAAATCATAATAATGTGTGAAGAGTCCCTCAGTCGTCCAGGTAGAATCCATGATAAAAGGAGAAATTCAATTTGTCAACTGGACAAAGTTTATTTGGTCAAAAACGTTTCGCAGCTCATCCAAGCTGCTTCGTCAGTTCTGCTTAGTGTGCTGGTTAGACACTGCTTATATCTAGCTGCAGGGAGGAGCTAACTATACTGACATTATTCTGAAACTATCTCAACTATTTGTTTTTAAGTTTCAGTCTTTTGTTTTTCCAATTTCTCTGGCGTCTAGTTTAGCATACCTATTCAACCCCTAACGACTGTTTCCACACCTCTGTGGCCGAAGTGGCTGTTTTGTTTCTCCAATGTAGCGCTCACTGCAGTCTTCACTTCACAAGAGGACGTACCAACACAGGCGGGTGTGCCAGAGTGGACCGTCATCTGCTATGCATCTCCACCTAGAAGCCACGGGCCATTCTTTTGAGGACAGTGAGGTTCAGATCTTAGCCAGGGAAAATAACTGGTTTGAGAGGGGAGTTAAAGAGGTGATTTTTGTCAAAAAAGAGAATCCTTCTTTAAACAGAAATGGGGGAGTCAGACATAACTTGTCTCCCCTTTATAATTCCATTTTCAAACCGAAGTCAAAACAGACAAAGGAAACAACAGGGCAGACAGGTCAGGGCCAGAGGTGTGGAAATAGTCGTTAGGGGTTGAATAAGTATGCTAAACTAGACGCTAGAGAAATTGGAAAAACAAAAGACAGAAACTTAAAAACAAATAGTTGAAATAGTTTCAGAATAATGTCAGTATAGTGAGCTCCTCCTGCAGCTAGATATAAGCAGTGTCTAACCAGCACTCTAACCAGAACTGACAAAGCAGCTTGGATGAGCTGCGAAACGTTTTCGACCAAATAAACTTTATCCAGTTGACAAATTGAATTTCTCCTTTTATCATAAATCATAATAACATGTCAACAAAAGATACACGTGAAAGTTCAAATCATAACATGTAAACAAAAGATAAAAGTGACAATAACATCTCCATGGAGACAAGCAAACGGCAGACCCTCCACCAGACAAAGTGTGGGGACAGTGAGTTGGTTGAAAGGAACACAATTGAGTACTGTTATTTATTTGGCAGACAGACCAGATTTTGTGAGCAGGTGAGTGAGTGAGAAGAGCAGTGCTGAGATCAGGTTTATAGACGCACAATGACTTTATTGTACTTAGAAGAGCTACGTAAACTGATCAGGGCATATTGAAGGTCAAGATGATTTACTGTGTATAAAAAAACTTACAAAGTGCTTATATGGGTCATTTCCGTTGTGATGATAAAGGCCATTTTTGTCATTCTTGCTGAATTCTTTAATAATTTTTTCCATGTCGTGGGCATTCTGGACAGCTACAGATACCATTTCCTGTGCACATAAATTCAATTAGCACAAATAATACAATTTGTTTGCATTTATTTTTAGTTATTCATAGAGATTTAGCACAAACCTGGGTGTCTTGCATATAACACTGCACATTCTTGACCATCTGCCTGACTGCTTTCTCCAGACTCCTGAAGAGCTTTTCTTCTCGGTCAAAGACTTCATCTCTCACCTGCGATAAGAAAATAAGGTACATTTTTTTATTTTATATATTAGATTTGTGTTGGCCTGTCACGACAACTAATTTTGAAGGACCATACTGTATTTTGCTACACAGAAATACTGCGATAAACGATAACATTGAAACTACTTTTTGCCACTGACACATTGCAGTAAAATCCTAGTAAACCTATTTTTAAATGTACTGATCTGCACCAAACAAAAAGCTGAATTAACTCATATTTAGCATTAGAAGTTATTTATTCAACCCTCTACAGCTCAAATTATATAGAAATTACAAATGACAAGAAACTGTACAACAACTCACCCTTATGCAATAGATAATACTCCCTACAACTGTATATAGCTGATTGGACATCTTATTTGATATTGTATTTTATACTTTACTACTTACTTTTCTATTTAATTCTGATTTGGACATAGTGAAGTGAAGTGAAGTGAATAGTGAAGTTTTTCTTGGTTTAGGTCACTAATAAAGAAAAAGTCAGAAGTGCTGATTGTCTATAGTTTCCAAGATATAGTATTGGGTCAAAATAGGAAATTTATGCAAAATAAGGCAAAAATGGTAGTTTATCAGAAGGTACAGTGTGTCTACAAGCAACCAGTTCTATCTGAAAGCCTGTCTGCATATTCCAATACATTCATTTTAATATGTCTACAGTTTTAACATATATCAATATATAATATATATATTAGGGCTGTCAAACGATTAATTTTCTTGATCGCAACTAATCTCAGAAATTTCATAGTTAATCGCGATTAATCGTGATTTATTTTGCATGTTTAAAATTGATATCTTGCAGTAAGACCGTTCGAATCTAAAGTTAAACTCACAATGCAAAGTATTTCTCACCATTTTTTTTATTTCAAAAAAGTGCAGAGAAAGGAAAAAGTAACAATGAACCAGTAATAGTGCTTACTTTGAGAAATTGTAAATAAATGATTGAAGCCCGCTCGAGCTGCCTACGGATGCGTAGAAGGAACAAAATACGAGCAAACTCAAAATAGCGCGTTTAACCGACAGAGTTTAATTAATACAACCAAATGAGCTGCATATGGATGGTAGAATTGCGGAAAATGCTGGCAAACTCTGATCGCGATTAAAAAAATTGTTCGCGATCAATTCGATCAATCGATTAACCGCGATTAACGCGTTAATATTCCCAGCCCTAATATATATATATCATTATTATATTATTACATATCTTGAATACATTAGCTAACCAGCACAGTTATCAATTGATTTTCAGTTCATCTTATCAACATAAATTAGATTTAGCCACTTTTATCTCGGAAGCAGATCGAGTCAAAAAATTTGTAGACCAGTGTTATCATTTTTTTCTTTTTATAATTATGTCTCATCTGACACCGGTCTCTTGCTCTTTTTTTGCTATTCCATTTATTTTTTTTACCCTCTGTTATATATTACATTTGATGTGTGAGCTACTGTACCCAAAACAATTTCCCTTGTGGATCAATAAAGTTTGTCTAAGTCTAAGTCTAAGTCTAAAAAAAACAAAAAACAAACTAAAACCCCAGATTATTACAAATAAATTGTAGATACAACAAATATTGAGCCCTAAAATACATTGTAAATCAATACAATAATTATTGTGACAAGTCTAGAATTTTATTTATTACATATTCATTATCTTTCATTATTTTTACCTGGGGCTCAACTCCTGTGAGAATCTTGAGATATCCGGCAAACCTGTCGCCTTTCTTCCTTATGGAGTGGATGTTGAACTTGTGCAGCTTGCCCCTCAATGTGCCTTCGTCTTCTAGTCGTTTATATTTCATAACTGAATGAAAATAAACAAAAATAAAAGAGGTGTGACTGAAAAAATACAAGAAAATTACTAAGCAAAGATTATCATTTGGTTAGACTTGATGCAGTAGCGTGGAACAGAAAAAGAGCTGAAAATGTAACAGATAATACTCCCTACAACTGTACAACAACTGACACTTATGTAACAGTTAAAGGAAAAGTAACGTTATTTTACAATCTGAGCCTTCTTTCGGTAATAAAACAAGTCGTTTGACTCACCCATATCACGTTCGTGTCATTTGGAGCTGTTTGAAGGAAGTTATGTTGTAGCGTATCCGTTAGCATGAGTATTCGGGGCATTACTTTGCTTTCTCCAAATAACACAAACTTTAGCACTTTTCAAATCATAGAAGCCCGATGTCTTAATGTAAGATTTCGTTTGAAGCAAAAGCCTGTAATCCGAGATTTATCCATAGTTTTCAGCTTCGCGTTTCATGTTTGGGTCCCGGGAGCTGATAGCACAGTCCGCGCATGCGCACTGGCGTCCTCATCTACTCGAAACTATGGCTAAATCTCGGATTACAGGCCACTTTTGCTTCAAACGAAATCTTACATTAAGACATCGGGCTTCTATGATTTGAAAAGTGCTAAAGTTTGTGTTATTTGGACACCGCAAAGTAATGCCCCGAGCATATGATACAGCACCATGTTAACGGATACGGGATCATTCGTAGAACAGAACGGCTCAACATAAGTTCTGCGATACTGCTCCAATTGACAGAAAAATGCTATGGGTGAGTAAAACTACTTGTTTTATTGCCGAAAGAAGGCTCAGATTGTAAAAAAAAAAACGTTAATTTGCCTTTAATACTCCCTACAACTGTACAGTAACTCACCCTTATGTCATGTCAGTCATTGGTTCA
Organism: Paratrypauchen microcephalus; assembly: GCA_036785185.1. Lineage (NCBI taxonomy): Eukaryota > Metazoa > Chordata > Actinopteri > Gobiiformes > Gobiidae > Paratrypauchen > Paratrypauchen microcephalus. Next base: position 5,603,592 of record JAVJIX010000046.1, on the reverse strand, counting down.
TCTTTGCACTGTTTTAACTTATTGCACTTGTTTAAACCTATTTTGTGTTTTTCCTGGGGTTTTCAGAGTTTTAAAACAGTTTTTGCAGTGTTTGCTCATGTGTGCATTGTGTCATCATGGTAACTTCTGAATATTCCATCATACACATACATGCTGAACACCCCCAGTGTGCTGTCAGTGCAAAGTAAGCGCTATAAATTAGCTGAAGAATATTGGGATCAGAAAAGTGGGCCAAAGACTCATAAAAATAATGATCAAATATAATTAAAAAGTGAAACATGTCAGTCCTACCAATGTCCTTGCGTCTCTTGAATTCGTTAATGTTGATGTTTATGATTTTGGCAGCTGTGAAGGCCTCCTGCACCGGCTGGTAGTCTGGATGGTTTTCCGGCGTGGTCTGCCAAAGCTCTCCAAGAAGCAATGGATACTTCATTACCCTCTGAACCGGCTTGATCAGCAGCGACCCCATGTCTAACAAGTTTGGTTTTCCTCTGCAATTATTTTTAGATGATATATTACGCCAAATAGTCATTAAGTATATTAATGACTATTAATAATAGTCAAATAATCATTTTATAACGGTGTTCCCTCACCATAGGTTTACTCTAGGTCAGGGGTGTCAAACATGCGGCCCGGAGGCCAGATCCCGCCCTCCAAGACCTTTAATCTGGCCCTCAGCTGATTTTCTATTAAAATATTTTAATTATATTTTAATTTTCTATTAAAATATTGGTAATTTTTTGCACTGCTTTTCTGCTCCTCTTTTCTGCGCAGCTTAGCATATCAGCGTCTCCAGTGCCTCTGTGCGTGGCCCCTCCCACCAGAGCAGCACAAATGAAGACTCGCCTCTTTCCAAACGCTCTTAAAGGACCATCGTTTTGACTGTTGACCATGACACCCTCATCAGCAAAATGTCAAAAATGAGAAAAGTGGACGCAGAGTGCAGGATTTTCCAAGAAAAAATTACAAATTCCTATTTGTTCATGCAGGTGAATGGGAAACCTGTGTGCTTGTGTTGAAATTGCATTTTTCTTAAAGTTTTAGCTTGTTCATAATATGATAATATTTTGTAGATTTGCATTTTTCTGCACAAATATTTTGACTAATTGCTATTTTTGGGGTACATTTGCCATGAGTTTTCTGATCCGGCCCCTTTGGGATCAAAGTAGGTTGGATACGGCCCCCGGACCAAAATGAGTTTGACACCCCCTGCGCTAGGTAGTATTTTGAATGATTCATGCATGTTTGAGTAATGCTGCATTGCTCTGAGAAGTTCACTTCTCACCTACCCCCCATCTCCGCCCATTGCTCTGTACTTACTTGTGATTGTTCGAAAGATTTAGAATCTGGATCATGTTCAAAAATGTCACCATTATGAAACACATGCAACTAAAAATCTGTTTATCAGTTCTGCACAGGAAGTCAATCAACCTGTTTATATCGCTAAGCCATTTCAGATCAATATGGGCAGTTTACAGTAAATAAAATAAAACCATAATCTACATATGTTATGGTTTAAGTACTTCCTTAAAATGTATTTTTGAATACTTACTCTCGTTCATAGATTTTCCTGAAAGAGCATGAAAGGAAACCGTCACTTTTATAGCACAATGCATGTTTATAAAAGCAGAGGAAGTATTTGGCCCTTACTTCAGCGCTAATACACATGCAGTCAAATGTCTCTTTACTTCCTCCTCTTTCTCGTAAGCTTTCAGAGCCATGTTGGCGTCCTCCTGGTGGTAGCAGTAGACCTTGTATACGTCTTCTAGCACTGCTTTGGTCTGGATGAATACTTCCCCTAGAATTTCAAAACAGTATTAAGACAAAAGTACTTCAATGAAACATATTTGAGCTGCGCCATTATGACAAAAACAATGTAATCATGATTATTGGGCTCAAAATTGAAATCATAAATATTTCAACAAAAATAATAGATTTCATTTACTTGATTATTAATGTTTTGTGCCACTGTAGATGAATGATGTATGAAGATGTAGATGAAAATAAAATAGTTGATTTATTCTCCAAAAATTTGATTTTCGATTTGACTTAAGTTAAAAAAAAAATTATTTTCCCCCCCAAAATCTGTTCTGCAAACTACAGAAAATGGTTAAAACTGAAAAGTTTATAATCAGTGACTATAATGAAATCTTTTATAAATGAGATAAAACTTAGAAAAACTTAATTGATCCACAAGGGAAATTATTACATACATAAAATAATAATAACATTAATAATAATAATAATAATAATAATAATAATAATAATAATAATAATAATAATAATAATAATAATAATAATAATAATAATAATAATAATAATAATAATAATAAACAAACTATTATATTAAACCTGCAGCACCAAAATTTAATTTGACATCACTGATTTCAGAGTTGCATCAGTGTTGCATGGCCATGTGTTCATTTTTGATCCTTGTGACTTCAATGCAGCCTTTCTTACATTTTCAGTGTAATTTCCAATTGATTTTATTCCAAACACTTCAAATTTGATTAATCGATATAATCAATTTTATGCCCAGCCCTAAATTGATATCAGAGTTATAACTTATAACAATTACACAGCCCTAATAGAATATGAGCTGTACCAATGATGACCGCTTCTGGATCAGGGTCGGCCATTGCTTCCTGTAGTTTTTGGTATAAAGATGCTGACACCTCACACACCGTCTCCATGTTTGTGAAGAGACGGTCCACATCAACAACCTGTGTGAACATAAGAATATTCGCATAAAACATTTCTTTCATTTCTGTATGTTTAGTTCAATAGTGGTAATAATATTTTTTGTACTACAGTGTTGTATTACACACGATAGATACTTTGACATCAACATTCCCTGGGGGTGTCACACTAACTGCGAGCATGCTGAGGCTTTGTTAGACTTTAATCGGAGCTTTATTTTAACACAATCTGAACAGATAGAACTAACACAGCTGGAACTACAACGGGTGACCTAATTTTTACTGTTAAACAAGACTCTCTCAAGTTCTGTTAGTCATTCTCATCTTTTAGTTGAAAATCAAACACCTAAACAAGACCATGAACCATAAGTTTTCAAGCAATCTAAAAACTTTTTGACAATGTTTGCTAATGTGTACATTAGCATTATCATGGTAACTGATCATTCCACCATAAACATACATGTAGAACACCTCCAGTGTGATGTCACTGCAAAGTATGATCCATGTACATGTGTTAATATCCTCTGTACCTGCATGTTCCTCAGGGGCTGGACCACCTCTCTGATGCACAGCTCCATGTCTGTCAGGAAGTCCTTCTCAGTCTGCACCAGCTCCTGGATGACCTTTGACCTGCGCTTCATCTTCCTCAAACGCACCTCCTCAGGATCAATTGCTGGAGAGGTGGGTGTGGACAAGTCGAACGGGGTCAGCTTCTCTGTGGTAGAAAGTCGAGACTTGCTGTTGCTGTTGTTACATATTCAATCTCAACACTACAACTTCAATATAAAAACATTAAAATCATTGAATGAATCTGCAAAGCATTATTTCCTTTTTTAAATGACAAACATGACTCAATTACACAAAACGAGCTGGCCTGGCAAATCCAGAATGATATCTCTGTGTATTTTTTACACAGATGAATATCAGTCTCCCTCTGCTGTGTGTTGAGGCAGAACCAAACATGACTGTGCAATCAGAGGTGTTTTGAGTGATGCATGATATTATTTACAAATAATATCAAATTTATCTCACATCAGATTAAGAGTTTAGTGCTTTGCTCTGATTCTGTAGAAATACACCTCTCTCCCTGACAGACTCCCCCATCACCACAGTGGACTCCTTCCGGTTCCTGGGCACCTGCATCACACAGGACCTCAGGTGGGAGCCGACCATCAACTCCCTCATCAAGAAGGCCCAGCAGAGGTTGTACTTCCTGCGGCAGCTCTGGATCCAGTCCAGATGATGGTGCAGTTCTACACGGCCATCATTGAGTCCATCCTCACCTCTTCCATCACTGTGTGGTGCTGGAGAAACTGTCAGGGACAAACAGAGACTGCAGCGCATTGTGCGCTCTGCCGAGAAGGTGATTGGCTGCAGCCTTCCATCTATCCAGGACCTGTACGTCTCCAGGACTCCGGGGCGAGCAGGCCGGATAGCAGCCGACACTTCTCACCCTGGACATGGACTATTTGAGCCACTTCCTTCTGGCAGGAGGCTACGGTCCATCAGGACCAGAACCTCTCGTCACAAGAACAGTTTCTTTCCCTCTGCTGTTGGACTCATGAACAATTCATAACATCTGCACAAAGCTGGACACTTTATATCACCAGTCACTTTAATTAAGTCATGTTTGCACTACTGTTCTGATGCTGCTCATCTGGACCGTTTTGTTATTTTGATTGTTTATTATTTTTTACTATATTATAGCTATATTTTAGTTATTATTATTATTTAGTGTCTATACTCTAGTTATTACTATTATTATTTAGTGTTTAATGTTCGCACCTTATCACCGAGACAAGTTCCTAGTTTTGTGAATTCTGTTCACTTGACAATGGCAATAAAAGTCTTTCTGATTCTGATGTTTTTCAGTCCCCTGTGATCATTTTTCTTTTCTTTGTTTTTACCTCATAAGTAGCCATATTTGTTTATTTTATTTTGATACAGATGGACCTCAATTGACTAATGCACCTGTCAATCACGACCATTTGAAATGGGAAAATTCACAGGTGCCAGACTCACATTTATGTACTACTGAGGTATTTCAGAAGTGTACTCTAGTTCCCAGGCAAAGAAGGATGTGAAATAATGTTTTTTGTGGCATAATCATTATATATCTACCCAAAAAAGTTTGAAAAAAATGTGAATTTTGCATATTTGTCTCAAAAATTCTGTTTATACAAAAATCCATTTATCACACTGAGGTACATGTGCATGGTTATTATCTGCTTTGCTACTGAACAGGAACCTGCTGAGAATCAATCAGGCCTGATTTATGTGTTTTAATCATTTCCTGTTTAAAATTAAAATGAAACATCTCTCCTGTAGATCCGGTTATAGTTTGAATCTGCAGGCTATCCCTTTAAACCCTATCAAACGTAACGCAGTGGTTGAAGCCTGAACAGCCTGTGCTATTTGTAAAACATGCAGCCTCTGCCTAATCTTCTCCACAGCAAGATTTACTTCCTGCTCTGGAGAGAAAGTGATAGAGGGAGGTGACTCAGAGCTCCGAGGTCTGTGTCAAATTACTGAACTAATGGTGGAGGTGATGTAATGCTACGCTGGGCCCGGGCAGTCCGTCTGCTGCTGCTCGGAGAGGAACAGGTTAGAACGCACAGAGGAGGTGCAGGGCTCAAGTGAATGACATATAATACATCTCTTTCATGAATAAGTGTACTCATTAAAGTGATGTATTAAATTTAATTCATACTAGTTGTGTTTTATTAGGGTTAAAGGTCAGATAATATGAAACTGAGCCACACTGTGCAAAATATTGTCTATCAATGATTAAATACTCTTTGTTTGTATCTAGTTATTCATTCCATACTTCAAACTCTTGTATTAATAAGTAAGCAATTATAAGGGTCATTCAAATATTAAATGTTGTATTAGTCATTTCCAGGGAGAGACCTTTGAATTAAACATTTTTACAGAGCGTTCTCAGTCGGAAAACAAAAGATTCCTGTTGACCTTTGTAGCCAAATAAATGACACAGCGTTTTGAACATCCAGACTCAGTTTACTAAAAAAGTTCAGTAACAATGAAAAGACTTTAAGGTATTTTACCCATGGTCCAAAATTACTGTATTACAATTTAATATACCGGTAATCTATCAGACTACACCACTTTTGGTGATTTATTGCCAATCTAAAGCATAGAAGACAAAGACACTTTTAGCATTTTGAGTAGTCTACAGATTTTGATTTCATGTAGCTAGCCACAGTACTTTATTAGATTCAAAGTTTTAATCTATGCAAAATAACACAAAACAGGGTGGATAACAGGCACATTCCTGTTCACAGTCTTAGCACATAACCATCTTAGGTCCTATATTACACAGTTTTGACTCTTGTGAGCTTTAAGTCATGTTAGAATGATGTCATCTCCTCAAAAACACACACAGAGAGTGTTTTGTTTGAGTAATCCTGCAATATTTGTCTATCTTCTCAAGCTTAAAATGCTTCGTTCCAAGTTGTGATGTCATGAGGTTTTCAAGTGAATAGCTACCTTTTACTCTTAGTTCAGTTAAGATGGGCAATTTCAGGGCTGAAATTATCCAAATGATTCTAGTGAAGGTGTCTGGAGATTAAAAACACAGTGGAACATGCACCGGCTGGTTAGCTCAACTGGTAAGTCACTGGTAAGTCACTGACTTTCCCCGGGGGTGTGAAGGGCAAGACCCTTCACGGTACCGCCCCCGGGCGCCAAAAGATGGCTGCTCACTGCTCCTGAAAAGGATGGGTCAAATGCAGAAGTCAAATTTCTCCCATGTGTCATTGTGTGTGAGACCAAATAAAGACTTCATCTTAATCTTAATGATATCACAAAGTGGAACAGAATGTTTTCTATTTGAGAGAAAAATTTACCTTATACAGCTCTAGAAAAAAATAAGAGACCATTGCATTTCTGAAATCAGCATCTCTACATGTATTACAGCCATTCCATTCCAGTGTCTGTTGAATTCCAACACAAACACAAAGCTGAGCTACTTCAGTTCTTGCACCAGGAGTGGAAAAAGTCACCCAAGAACAATGAGAAAGACTTGTGGAGAGCATGCCAAGACACATGAAAGCTGTGAATAAAAATAAGGGTTATTGCACCAAATATTGATTTCTGAACTCTTCTTAAGTGTAAACATTAGTATTATGTTGTTTTAAAATGAATCTGATCTTGTTTCTTTACATTGTTTGAGGTCTGAAAACATGTATCTGTTTTGTTATTTTGACCATTTGTCATTTTCTGCAAATAAATGCTCTAAACAATAATATTTTTATTTGGAATATAGAGAAAATGTTGTCAGTAGTTTATAGACTCAAACAAAAGTGTTCTTTTTGCACAAACACATACCTATAAGTAGAAAAATCTGAAAAACTGATAATTTTGCAGTGGTCTCTTATTTTTTCCCAGAGCTTTATATGCAGGGTTTGTGTGTTAAACATATGTGAATGAAACAAAACACAGCTCCAGGTGTGTTTTTGATGAGGAAACAACATTATAACATACAGTAGATCAGAAAATAGCATAATTTAAGCCCTTTAAAATCCATAAGGAGCACACTATGATAATGTCAATATCATATAAAGAAAATGTATCTGAAACTCTGTTAAATGTTAGCCTCTCTGTAAACAAGCCTCTATGTAAACAAACACTGAATAAGAACATAAATGGCTGACCTGAAAACCAAATACATGCCTATTATTATATCTAAAGTTAAAATATTTTGCTTTCAGTCTTACAAAGTTTATAACTCAAGTGTAGTAAAAGAAAATTTGTAAAAAGATACCCAAATATCTTTCACTTCTTCCTTTCCATTTGTATTTTTATTCTCTTTGTTTAAACCGCACTGCATGGTCAGCAGATTTGATGAACTACAATGGCGTTTGTGTTTGGACAGCAGAAATATGTATGAGGATCACGTTCACCTTTCAACAGTGTCAAGTGTCTCTGTGGGTTTCCGACGTGAATAGACCCCGGAATCTGCGACAGCCTCCACCCGTGAGAAAAACACCCCCACTGGGATATCAAGTTAGGACTTTTTATTGGAAAAGGTTTTAAACTATTGTATTATTTTCATTAAGTTCAGATAAAATAACTACTACTGTTGTACTGTTGTTTACTACTGTTGCTGTACTGGAATTACTACTGCTGCACATTTATATTACATTACATATTATATTACATTTTTATTTTTTATCTTTACTTTCAATGCACATTCTATTACACACTACTGCACATTTCACTGCTGCATTTTCCATTGCACATTTTTAATGCACACTGCACATTTTGGACATCTGTAAATAGGTATTTATTTATTTATTCTTTTGCACTCCTTTAGATTTTAGATTTTGTTTTAGAAGTTTTGTTTTGTCTTTATCTTGTATTTTGTACACTTTCTTTTTGCACTGCTTGGCCAGAGAGAAACAAAATTTCGATTCACTGTATGTCGAACACATATGGCAGAATTGACAATAAATCTGACTTTGAACTTTGAACTTAAATAAAATACCGTAATATAAGCTTCTACATTTGGATAAATGAAATACAAGGGTGTATGTATATGCTAAACATCACAATAATTTGTCAACTTTGTCTACTTAAAGGGTCCATATTAAGCTATTTTCTGAACTGTTTCTGAACTGTAATGTTTCCTCATCAAAGACATTTCTGGATTTGTGTTTTGTTTCATTCACATGTTTAACACACAAATCCTGCAGGCTGAGTTCATCTCTCAAACAGAAAACACTCAATAATAATGGAATTTGGATCATTTCAGCCCTGGAATTACCCATTTCAACAAAACAAATGTGTAAAAGCAGTTGTTAACTTAAAAACACAAGGTGGAACAGATCATTTTAAGCCGTTGAGATGTAGACAGGCTAATAATAAAGGATTATTCAAACGTGTGAATGAAATAAAACACAACTCCAGGCATGTTTTTGAGAAGGTATCAACATTCTAACATCGCTTAATGCTCACAAGTATCCATTTTGTGTAATATAGGACCTTTAAATAGTACAAAACATAATTTCTTCACCATGTTAAAATGAAAATAAGTCCATACATTCACCCTAACACTGTACAGACTTGCTAATTTGTTATCAGTATATTGAGTAAAGCCTGGTTGGCAGCACGTGTGTTCCCATGAAAATAGATACAGGGGTTTTTGCTTTTCAGCTTATTGTAAAGGACCCAACAGACTGCCCCCGAACACAATACAAGCCGTAGTGTAGTATCACATATCACTATTGAGGCAAAATGACACTCTGGAGTGTTAGACAGCAAAACAATAGTCACTACAATATTACTCAACATTACAATTCAGATCTGTGGGGAGTTGCCCATATTCACAGAAGGAATTATTGTATTTTTGAGCAATAGAAACACCCGTAATTAATGCTAGATGGATATGTTTAATGCTCATTTTTAATTAAAACAGCAATATAACAAAAATTTTCATTACAGTGACTAATCACGTGTGGTTGTCATGGGAGAGCGTATGGCTTGAACAACCTGTCAGACGGGCAGATGAGCTCTCAAACCAGCAGCACATCACATGCTTCCTCTTGGGAGTGAAGTCATTGTTGTGTCAATATTTGCAATGGTAATACCCCTGTAAATATGTAATAGTGTTTGTCGGGGATGGAGTGAAGTAGGGTGGGAGGTTTACTCAAAACACCTCTGTGTTTTTCACCACCATGATGCTGGTTGTTAAAGAAAACAAAAAGTGTAAAAGTGGTGAAGAGAGCCTTTATTAAGTAAACAATGAGGTGCTGATAAAGACCTTTCATATGTGAATGAGATCAGATCTGCACAGGTAGAAGTTTAAAAAGTGACAGGACTTTTAAACAGTGTGTCATTATTCTCGTGTCAGAGGAAAAGATAAAGTAGCGGTACACGAAATACTTCATACTCCATGTTTTTATCTATGGTTCTTTGTGATTAGTCTCCTTTTGCCTGAAGGGTAGCATTCCATGTCGGTGACTGCTCACTGAGGACAGGTGATTCCAGTTTCACACAGACAAGCGAAAATGTAGTACATGTCGATATGACTGTGTCAGCAAATATGAATGATGAGGCAAGTGGGAGCCCAGGGTTTAGAAGGTTTAAATGAAATGTTTTATATGCACAATATTGACTGATAGAATTGGTCTTTATTGATGCCTGGCTTGCTTACAAGCTGTCTAGAACACTTAGAGCCACTCCTCTACGCCTGAGTTTGGAGCAGTTTGCATATGTGGCTTTATCCCAGTGGGAGTATCTCCTCCTGAACGCATAGTAACACAACAGGTGCTTAGTAGCGCAAGCTCTTTTACCACTACTGACTTTAGATGTATTGTGTATCGATGCCATTGCCTGGGACTATCTACTGTACAGTGTATACATAAACCATGGCTCATTTTTGTTTATATTAAATGTGTATGTTTGGTTGTTGCCATAGTGGAACACGCATGATATCACAAGGTGGAACAGAATGTTTCCTATTTGAGAGAAAATTGTACCTTATATACGCAGGGTTTGTGTGTTAAACATATGTGAATGAAACAAAACACAGCTCCAGGTGTGTTTTTGATGAGGAAACAACATTTTTTAACATACAGTAGATCAGAAAATAGCATCATTTAAGCGTTTAAAATCCATAAGGAGCACACTATGATAATGTCAATATCATATAAAGAGAATGTATCTGAAACTCTGTTAAATGTTAGCCTCTCTGTAAACAAGCCTCTATGTAAACAAACACTGAACCTGAAAACCAAAAACATGCCTCTTTTACCACTACTGACATTAGATGTATTGTGTATCGATGCCATTGCCTGCTGTACCGTGTATACATAAACCATGGCTCATTTTTGTTTATGTTAAATGTGTATGTTTGGTTGTTGCCATAGTTTTATTCCCCAAAGAGACAATTACCTTTAAGTTTTGCGCTGTATTCCGTCTTGTCTGACTGACTCCTCCTCACCAGTGTCCCCACGTTGATGTCACCTTTCTCATCATTTACAATAGTGTCAGTCTTTCTTCTCTCCAGGTAACGTAAAAACACTGGCCGGTTCCTCCTTTTGATAGTTCTGTCTTTTTCTTTGTCTTTTTCACAGCCAGAGGCCTCCTTATCTTTGGGCTCCATGTTGATGCCTCCTCTGCCCTGAACTCAGGTCCAGTCAAAGGGGAAGAGAGAGCAGAGAGAGAGACAGTGCTGTGGGAAGTGGAACAGGTGTATGGTGCTCAGGCTGTGCAGGTAACTCCGCCCACTGTCTATACCTGTCAGAGAGAGCGCTGTAGACATGCCTCCTCACTGGGACATTCCCTCTGGACCGGTGTTTTTGAAAGCTAAGAGGGACTGTATGGAAGACGTGCTAATTAACTATTAACACCTTCAGTTATTGTGCCGTATTATCCACACATTTGCAGATAGAGTAACTGAAATTCTGGATCAGTCTTTTAGATGAGTAAATTAGTTAGCAGTCTAGTGGCCTACGTTTAAAAATAGCAAGGAATGTTGAAAAAAATAAGCATACATGTCACTGGATTGCATATTATATTATACAAAATGTTTAATATCCTTCAGCAAAGACACCCATAAAGATATATACAAACTGACATTGGACGCTGTAGGAACTTTGGTTACTTGAGAGAACATTTGATTGCATTTACATTGTCAAGAAACCAGTTTCCATATTGTTAATACAACACACGTTTATTAATCTAATGTGTAATTTTGGTGGCCCCTAGTGGTAGTATTGTAGATTGCAGTTACATATTTGACCCTGTTTCCACTTAGAAGGCGCCAATAGGGTCATAACACTTTTATTTTTTTTTAGCAGTATTGTGCAAGTCTTTTTTGTCCTCTCTGGATCGGTTGTCAATGTTCCAACTTGGGGAAAAAAAATCCTTAACAGACGAATAAAATAAATATATACCTTAAATGGCCTCCATTATGCTATTTTCTGATCTATGTTATGTTCTTTCCTCATCAAAAACAGACCTGGAGTTTTGTTTTGTTTCATTCACACATGTTTAACACACATTCCTGCATATTTCTTTCAAACCTTGTGATGTCATGCAGTAATTCAGGAAGTGCTCCACTGTGTTATAAAACTGCATACACCTTCACTGGAATTATTTGGATGATTTCAGCCCTGGAATTGCCCGTGTCTACTGAACTAAAGGTAAAAAGTAACTGTTAACTTGAAAACTACCATGGTGTGACATCACAACGTGGAACAGGGAATTTTGAGTTTTGGAGATGTAGATAGACTAATAATAAAAGATTACTGAAACATGTGTAAATGAAGCAAAACACAAATCCAGCTATGTTTTTCATGAGGTAAAAACATTTTAACATGGCTTGAAGCTCACAAGAGTCAATTTTGTGGAATATAGGACCTTTAAGATAAGAAACCAGATTAAATAATGGTTCAAAGGAAAATCAAAGCTTTCGGGGCAAACAAGGTAAAATGAATGCTTTTAATAAACTGGCCTTATGGCTTTGCTGTGTGTGTCATTTGTTTGAACAGATTATCAACCTACACAAAGGGGGAAGAACAGAGGTGAGTGTTTGTTCATGATACAATGGACATATGGACTTTGATCTGACTTGTGATGTATTGTGGACGATATCCCCATGGGACTAAACATCTATAGGTTATTACCCAGGGATTGGAAGAATACTTTGAAAATGTATTTAATTACAGAATACAGAATACCTGAATTAAAATGTATTTTATAATGTATTTTGTTACATGGTCAAGTTGGACTGCTGTATTCTGTATACTTTTACACTGAGTTACATTATAATTTTTTATTATAAATTATAAATAACTCCTTAGACTGTTGCCCCCGTGACCCAGTCCCCGATAAGCGGACGGAAATGGATGGATGGATGTTTGTTATGCATTAATTTCTGTCTAATTAGAGATGAAAAGTCACACAGGCACACACTGCAAGACCTCTGTTTTAAATTTTTCTCGCTAATTCTGTGCAGTTCAAAGCCAAAGTTCAAAGCCAAATGTGCATGCAGTTCTCCAATTAATTATGATTACCTACCAGACTTTCTTTTTTCATGCAGTGTTTAGTACTCTGTCTGAAAGCATGGAACCAGTAGTTTATTAGTAGAATATAACTTAGCAAGGGGTAAATTTATACATTTCCTAGGCCTATTTTAAAGGGTCCTTGGAATGTCATGTGGTAATACAGGATTTTTTTTAAACTCCATACTGGAATTGCCAATCTCTACTGAGCAAAAGCTGAAAGATAGCTGTTATTCATGACTTCATAAAGTGAAACAGCACTTGAGCATTGTACATGCAAACAGACTAATACTACAGCATGAATCAAACATGTATGAATGAAACAAAACTCAGGTCCGGGTATGTTTTTGAGGGGGGGGGGGGGGGGGGGCAGTAGTGAAACCAGGGGGGATGGTGGAAGGGCAGGGCAGAATTAGAAGGTAACTAAAAGTCCATATTATCATTCAATAATGCACAGGATAATATGTTATCACACACAGTCTTGGTTTAGTCCTGATTTAGACCTGTTTTAGACCCGTTTTAGTCCTGGCTTAGTCTTGGTTTAGACCTGGTTTAGTTTTGGTTTAGTCTTGGCTTAGTCCTGGTTTAGACCTGGTTTAGTGCTGGTTTAGACCCGGTTTAGATCTGGTTTAGTCTTGGCTTAGTCCTGGTTTAGACCTGGTTTAGTCCTGGCTTAGTCTTGGTTTAGACCTGGTTTAGTTTTGGTTAAGTCCTGGTTTAGTCCTGGTTTAGTCCCGGTTTAGTCCTGGTTTAGACCCGGTTTAGATCTGGTTTAGTCTTGGCTTAGTCCTGGTTTAGACCTGGTTTAGTCCTGGCTTAGTCTTGGTTTAGACCTGGTTTAGTTTTGGTTAAGTCCTGGTTTAGTCCTGGTTTAGTCCCGGTTTAGTCCTGGTTTAGACCTGGTTTAGTCTTGGCTTAGTCCTGGTTTAGACCTGGTTTAGTCCTGGTTTAGTCCTGGTTTAGTGCCGGATTAGTCCCGGTTTAGTCCTGGTTTAGACCTGGTTTAGTCTTGGTTTAGTCCTGGTTTAGTTCTGGTTTAGTCCTGGATTAGTCCCAGTTGAATCCTGGTTTAGACCCGGTTTAGACCTGGTTTAGTCTTGGTTTAGTCCCGGTTTAGACCCGGTTTAGACCTGGTTTAGTCTTGGTTTAGTTCTGGTTTAGTCCTGGCTAGGTCCTGGTTTCGTCCTGGTCTAGTCCTGGTTTAGTTCTGGTTTAGTCCTGGTTTAGTTCTGGTTTAGTTCTGGTTTAGTCCTGGTCTAGTCCTGGTTTATACCTGGTTTAGTCTTGGTTTAGTCCTGGTTTAGTCCTGGTTTAGTCCTGGTTTAGTTCTGGTTTAGTCCTGGTCTAGTCCCTGTTTAGTTCCGGTTTAGTTCTGGTTTAGTCCTGGTTTAGTCCTGGTTTAGTTCTGGTTTAGTTCTGGTTTAGTCCTGGCTTAGTCCTGGTTTAGTTCTGGTTTAGTCCTGGTTTAGTTCTGGTTTAGTCCTGGTTTAGTCCTGGTTTAGTTCTGGTTTAGACCTGGTTTAGTTCTGGTTTAGTCCTGGTTTAGTCCTGGTTTAGACCTGGTTTAGTCTTGGTTGAGTCCTGGTTTAGACCTGGTTTAGTCTTGGTTTAGTCCTGGTTTAGTCCTGGTTTAGTTCTGGTTTAGTCCTGGTTTAGTTCTGGTTTAGACCTGGTTTAGTCTTGGTTTAGTCCTGGTTTAGTCCTGGTTTAGTTCTGGTTTAGTCCTGGTTTAGTCCTGGTTTAGACCTGGTTTAGTTCTAGTTTAGTCCTGGTTTAGTCCTGGTTTAGTCTTGGTTTAGTCCTGGTTTCGTGCCGAAATAGATGCAGAAATAATCTGATATGACTCACCCATAAAAACGCGGTCACTCGTATCCATGTATGCACGTGTCACGGTCTTTAATAATCCGGAGCTCCGGAGAAAAGGACATATCCCGAACTTATCCCGTGTCCCGAGGCGAAAGTTCCTTCTTACGTAGCATTAACGTAGCAAGTTAAGGATTCTTATTCTCTTGGAAATGCCGCGTAAACATTCACGCGGCTCGCGCACAGCTGATCGGCCTCACAGCTGATCGCTCAACTCAGTACGTACTGGTGTGCGAGTGACTTTTTTTTCGCTGAAAACGCGCAGTGCCTGCATTAACTTACCGATTTTCTGGGCACAGAAGCGCTGTGAACAGTGGCTACAGTTTTGAATTGCTTTAAAAAATTTCAGCGTGAGAAATACCATGTGTGGCGTGTGAGCGTGTGAACACGTCGAATTGCGTGTGTCACACTCTCAAAGCGTGAGACTTGAGTTTTGGGTTTTTGATGAGGTAACAAATCTGCCTTCTGTAGACTATTGAGTTGTAGCTCCTATCCTTACTTATAACTAGTTCAATTTCTCGGGTCTGTGTATCATTGATTGTTGATTATTTGATTGTGTGCAGCACGTGGGTCTTATTATGAGTCTTATTGTTTAAAGTCTTATTATGAGTCTTATTGTGAAAGTCTTATTATGAGTCTTATTGTGAAAGTCTTATTGTGAGTCTTATTGTGAAATCTCGCGGCGGAAGTCGCCTCGGTCACGCTCCGTGGGGCCGCGACTCCGTGGCTCCACGCGGTGACAAATGGGAAACAGGAACCGGAGAAGATCCTAGAATGAGACCGCTGCTGTGGCGCTGCTCGGCTGGCTATCTTCTGAAAACTTTAGCGACATTTGCAGCTTCTGGACACAAACAAGCCACACGAGCAGCTGCCGTACACCAGCTGTATTTACGACAAAACATGCATTACATCACGGAAGAACGAGGGCGCCCCAATGCACCTGAATACCGCATTTATTTGAGTAAGTTGTCATTATGAAACAAGCTTATCTGATGCCTCATTTCTTATAAAACTGTGAATTTAAATCCAAGTCAATTTAGTGATGTGACCTTGAGCACAGACTACTGCATGCACACAGGGTTGCAAATAGGCATACTTCAAAACTAGATTATATTTTAATAACCTTGTTTAGATGCTGCTGCTGTAGTTACATTTCGGTTTGTACTTGATGGGAGGTGATGGGGAGGACATTACAGCTGCTATAGAGCTAATCAAACATGGATAAGTGAAGTATGTGTACTGTGAGGTGTACTGTAATGAATATATGGCAAAACGAGAAATGAAATTTGTCAACTGGACAAAAGTTTATTTGGTCAAATACGTTTCGCAGCTCATCCAAGTTGCTTCTTCAGTTCTGGCCAGAGTGCTGGTGGACACTGCTTATAACTGGCTGCAGGGAGGAGCTAATCTACAATGAGATTACTCTGAAACTATCACACCTATTTGTTTACAGTTTCTGTTAGCCAGGTAAGCCTATTAAATATGCAGTGGGAGTGTGGGGTCTTGTTAGCAGAACCATTCAGGGCCATAATGGGTGTTTTCACACCTCTGGACCTGACCTGCTGCCCTATTGTTTTCTTTGTTTTGTTTTAAGTTTGAGGATAGAGTTATAAATAGAATGACAAATTATCTCTGAGACCTCCATTTCTGTTCAAGGAAGGATTCTCTTTCTTGACAAAAATAGCCTCTTTAACTCCCCCTCTCAAACCAGTTCTTTTCTCTGCCCAAGATCTGTACCTCACTGTGCACACTGTGAGTAGCCTGCGGCTTTTAGTTGGAGATATACGGCAGATTGCGGTGCACCCTGGCTCGCCCGTCTGTGTTGGTACATCCTCTTGTGAAGTGGCTGTTTTGTTTCTCCAATGTAGCGCTCACTGCAGTCTTCACTACACTGAATGGAGTAGACCACATTGCTCTGTTTGTGGCTCGGTGTTTTGTAATGAATATACTTGTACTTTTGTAGAAACCTCAGAGGGAAAGTACATATCGCCGTTCCACGACATCCCACTTGTCGCAGAGAAAGAACTGGTAAACTCAACATTACACGCAATTCTTTACTTTGCAAAGAGTAAAATGAGAATCTCCTTTCCTTGCAGGATAATGGTGTTCCGGCAAAGAAGTCTAAGAAGAGTGACTCAGAGGTAGGCCAACTCCTCAAAAAGATGAGCCGTCAATATATTTTTGGAAGACGGGACAATGACCTCTCTGTCTTTAGGCGCTTTATAACATGGTTGTGGAAGTACCTCGGTGGTCAAATGCCAAAATGGAGGTAACAATAAATACAAATGTTTCAATGTTTTTGTTTTAATTTCTAACAAAACTGTCTTTTTTCCAGATTGCAACAAAAGAACCTCTAAATCCAATCAAACAGGATGTAAAGAAAGGCGAGCTCAGATACGTGGCAAATATCTTTCCACATAAAGGTTATATTTGGAACTATGGAGCTCTCCCACAGGTGAATACACTTATAAAATATTAACCTTATTATTGTGTATAGATTGTATTATTTGTGATTATGATGATTTTCTGTTACTGTCTTATTTTCGTGCAAGACGTGGGAGGATCCGAACCACACAGACAAAAATACAGAGTGTTGTGGTGACAATGACCCTATAGATGTTTGTGATATAGGCTCTCAGGTGAGTTATCATCAATTGTGTTTTCACTAGGGATGTAACAATAACACTGGTCTACAAATTGTTGGACTCGATCTGCTTCCGAGATAAAAGTGGCTAAATCTCATTTATATTGATAAGATGAACTGAAAATCAATTGATAACTGTGCTGGTTAGCTAATGTATTCAAGATATTGAATGATATTGTTTTACATTAAAATCGCATCTGTTTATAAAATAGATTTAGGCATTTTTGCTTAAAGGTCCCATGGCATGACATTTTCACTTTCTTAGGTTTTAAAGATTAATGTGAGCACCCTTACCCTGTTTAGGGTAATGGGACGCATCTCTTATCTTCCTCCGTGCTTAAAACGCGGAAGTAAGGACAGCGCACATCGCACCGCTAATCCAGGAAACGGTAGCGTATTTGGCCACACCACACCTTTTGCACTGGCCCGTCTCTGTCCTCATTTGCATTCAAGCAGCAACGCCAAGAATAAAGCGTTTCAGAGACATTTCTGAGTAGGACTGTCTCCAAGAGGCTCTCTCATGCACTGAGGCTTGATTTTGGAGAAGAATTCATTTACAGTATTAGGGAACCATTAAGGTGCCATATAAAAGCATCAAGAAGTACCATGTCATGGGATCTTTAAAAATAATATTTATATTTTGAAAATATTTAACTTGCATTTCTTTATCCGTCAAGAAATAAACAAGAAATATCTTAAGACATCAAGTGCACACAATTTCGAGGCATCTCTTATGTGAAATAAAAAAATATTTGATGTTAAAACTGTAGACATATTAAAATGAATGTGTTGGAATGTGCAGACAGGCTTTCAGATAGAACTGATGCTTGTAGACACACTGTACCTTCTGATAAACTACTGTTTTTGCCTTATTTTGCATAGATTTCCTATTTTGACCCAATACTATATCTTGGAAACTATAGCCAATCAGCACTTCTGACTTACTTTTTCTTTATTAGTGACCTAAACCACAAAATATTTCACTACTTTGGTTCCAGAAGCATTTTGCTTGTAGACCAGTGTAACCAAAATGTGTAGAATTACAAATCTCTTTGCTTGTAGTCATCGCTTTTGTGCTGCAGTAGCTGTAAATATAGAGGGAACTGTATATATAATGATCCTTTGCTCTATTTCAGTCAAGACTACATGAAGGAATAACAAAGTATTTTAAATTATAATTATTTTCTGTGCGATGCAAATTGTGAAAATATCGTACAGATTTGGTTACATCCCTGGTTTATAGACGATGAAGTTTTGGTGTTGGTCCATTCATTAAAGTCCTGTTTTTCTTTTTTGTTGATGAAGGTTCGATTGATAGTTTGATATTTTTTTTCTTCAGGTGTGCCGTCCAGGTCAAGTGATTCAAGTCAAAGTGCTGGGGATCTTAGCCATGATAGATGAAGGTGAAACGGATTGGAAGGTCATCGCTATCAACGCTGAAGACCCAGACGCTCAAAACTTCAACTGTGGGTGAAATGATGGTCAAATGTACAAAGCTGCTCGCCTATTAGCCTGTTTGGTTGATACATGTATAAATATATACATATATTTTGTTGACAAATACCGGTTATAAATTAATAAATGAATTGCTTTTACTTTCCTTTAGCCATAGAAGATGTTCGCAAAAGCCGACCTGGTCACTTAGAAGCTACAATAGAATGGTTTAAGAAGTATAAGGTTCCAGATGGCAAGCCTGAGAACAAGTTTGGATTTGATGGGCAGTTTAAAGAGAAGGTAGTTGAATATTATAAGATGAAACTTGTCCCAGTTTAAAAATATTCATGATCACAAATGAAATACTTGTACTATTGTGTTTTCTAGGATTTTGCCATTGAGATCATTAAATCCACCCATGAGCACTGGAGGGCACTAGTGCACAAGAAATCTGCTGCTGGGGATATTGAATGGTAGGCTACATAAAAGCCTTGCAAATTTGTCGTTTAGATTTATGATTTCACTTTTTGTCCATGTTTTAGCAAAAATGTGTCCTGCTACGAAAGTCCTTTTAAATGCAGTGATGAAAAAGCAAATGCTCTGGTCCAGTCGGTAAAAAAAACTCTAATTTCCAAAGAATACATATGTCCACTAACTTATCAACTTGACTAATTTTATGTGTGTGATGATAGGCACCTGCGTTTGGTAGTGCACTTCCTGTGTCTCCAGATGGTAAGTTAATGCAATACATTTCTCTCCACTAATATAGACATAGAAGTGTGTAAAAGAAGGCTGTATGAACAGTTGTGGTTATTAAAGGTCCTATATTACATAGAATTGACTCGTGAGCTTTTAGCCTTGTTAGAATGCTGTTACCTCCTCAAAAACATGCCTGGGGTTGTGTTTTGTTTCATTGGCACATGTTTGAGTAACCCTGGATTAGGCTTGCTGCATAAAGCTCACAGTGCTCTGTTCTACCATGTGATGTCATGTAGCTGTAGTTTTCAAGTTAACAACATTTTCACTGGCAATTCAAGAACTGAACCAACATATCCAGCTGATTCTAGTGAATGTGCACAGAGCAGGGGTGTCAAACTCACTTTGGTCCGGGGGCAGTATCCAGCCTACTTTGATCCCAAAGGGGCCCGATCAGAAAACTCATGGCAAATATACCCCAAAAATAGCAATAAGTCCAAATATTTGTGCAGAGAAATGCAAATCTATTACAGACTGCTGTTTATTCAGTCCCAGCAATAATTTGTTTATCTTCTGTCTTCTCAGTTCTCCGTTCAAGTTATTGTATTGTTCGAAATGCCGTGTCTCGTAGTGTCGTTTAAGATTGAGATTATATTCCTTGAGCACCGCCACTTGTTGAAAACACACCAATCATACAGCTTTCCCATTCACCTCCGTGTACAAATGGGAATTAGTCAAATTTTCTTGGAAAATCCTGCACTCTGTGTCCACTTTTCTCATTTTTGACCCTTTGCTGCTGAAGGTGTCACAGTCAACAGTCAAAATGATCGTCCTTTAAGAGCGTTTGGGAAGAGGCAAGTTTTCATTTGTGCTGCTGAAAAGAGGTGTAGAAAACAGGCGCAAAAAATGACCAGTGTTTTAATACAAAATTTAAATATAATTAAAAAATTTTAATAGAAAATCAACCGAGGGCCAGATTAAATGTCTTGGAGGACTGGATGTTTGACACCCCTGGTATAGATTGTCTAAATAGTCTAAATATTGAGGATTTGTATGTTAAACAAAACACAACTCCAGGTATGTTTCTGATGAGGAAATAACTTTATAAAATATACAGACCTTTTAAGAAATAGCTTTGGAGATTTTGCAGCGAAAGCAATTTGAGCACCAACATGATCAGAACTAGTCTAGTTTATTGATTTTAAAACACGAGAGAGGCATGTTCCATTGATCGGAGGACTTTATAGGCAGTGTGTGTACTTTTACCATTATCTTGATTGTGACTTTTCTGTGCAGTGGACAAGTGGCATTTTGTCTAGAGGACCAAGAACAAGTATAACCAACAGCACCAACATATTGAGTATCAGGTATTCATAGTAAGAGCTGCGGCTGTTGATAAGAGACGGCTGTGTAAAGTGCCATATACTACACCTTTTCAAAAATCATGAAGCACACGAGCAGATATTTCTGTTATTAAAAATTATACACTAATCAGTTGTGTGGCTGGATGACAAACTTGATAAATTGTGTTATGTAAATCATATACGTGTCTGAATTTGTGAGCTTTTTTTAAATTTTTATTTGGGGACAATAAAAAAATCTTTAAGTTAAATTGTAGTCACTCATTTAAGTGTTGAGGATATTCATGTGATAGCAAAATAGTTACAAAGAGATGATGCTTCAAATAAATATACATTTTATTAAAAAAAAAAAAAACACCCACATCTCAGCAATATCAGGAATGATATAATAAACAGCTTTCAAATAAACTGCATTCAGTACATTACATTACTTACAGTATATATACCCATCTTTAACTTCTTTTTTGTAGCATACCAATCATCAGGGGAGCAAACAAAGCCTAATAAAATGAGGCACCATGTTGCACTTAGTATATCTTTTAGTGTCTAACTGCACAAAGCCTGTATCAATTGTATTAATTACTAGCTTAATCCTCAAAAGTCATTCAAGTAATGCTGAATCATTCAGAAACACTCTGAAGCATTTTCAAGTATGGCTATGCTTTTACCCGCTCCGACTCATCCCCGTCCTGCTACTGTCGCTGGGTTCTGTACAATATCATTCAACATTACATCAATGTAGATTAAAAGAACACAACTGAAACATTTAAGAAAAACTAGTAACCACTACTGATTGACAAGGTACTAAAACCATAAACATTGTTATTTACACAAACCTTATGGATAAACGGGGATCATGACGCTTTCCTGTAGTAGTAGTTGGTTAATCTTTTACTAACAAACACAACCTACATCACCAACACACTGATGTTTTCCTGCAATACAAATTCTTGGTATATACATGGTGACATAATTTATTTTATTAACATTTACAATATGTTTAAATAAACCTTTTTTTTGTCATTCATTATTACATATTAAACTGAAAAATGATAGAAATGAAGTGCTCTAAGAAATTGACAATTGGGTGAAGAGATTCTACAATGAAACATTATTTTGCTACATATCACATTATTCACTCAAATATAAGGGGAAAAAACATACACTTAATTAGTGGTCATAAATAAATTTTGTTATTCACAGACACAAATGATAGCCGCTTCAG
This sequence comes from Paratrypauchen microcephalus, assembly GCA_036785185.1. Classification (NCBI taxonomy): domain Eukaryota; kingdom Metazoa; phylum Chordata; class Actinopteri; order Gobiiformes; family Gobiidae; genus Paratrypauchen; species Paratrypauchen microcephalus. The sequence continues at coordinate 5,581,642 of JAVJIX010000046.1, read as the reverse complement.
AGTAATATGCGTAATTGCTCCTTAAAGTCATTCCTATACTTTCCCTTTGTCAGTGCATCACTTTTTAATTCAAATTGTACTACTAGGCCCATCTACAATAATATTTTTCAATGACTTTTTCAATCAGATACCTTATTTGGGATGCAATGCAAGTCCCTGAATGTGTAAAGAATGGATACAGGCTTTATGACGATGACCGCACAATCAGAATAGAATTTCCCTGATTTCATCTTAAAATGTCCGTTTACTTTCTATTATATTATTAAGAAAGTAGCAAGAGAACTTTTTTTTTTTTTGCTTCTAGGGTTATCTACATAAAGAAAAACAAAACAACAGGATTGCTGTCATCCTATTGCTAAACAAGTTTTGAGGTATGTGAAAAGTTTGTACTGTACATTATTTAAAAGCCTTTTCAGTGGCATTGTGTGTCCTATAGGGTAAGTAGCACCTTATAACATAAACCTGCTGAAACCATAAAAAGCAATAAAAAGGCCATTGTTAACAACAACAACAAAACTATAACCATGATTCCAGAAAATGAAAAATTAATTTACTGTACAAATTTCACGTTTATCTTACACTTTTACAATACAATATGTAGTCCCAACAGCACCCCAGCTGCGCTCTGAATGACAACACTGAGCTTACCCTGTTCAGTATAAGCACTAAGCACCACAGACATAAAACTACATGTAATATTCACAATTCAGGTTTGTCTGATAATCCTGTCTAATATTTAAAACATTTCATAAAAAAAAATCCTAGAAATTAAAAAAAAAAGAAGCACCATTCAAACGGCTCAATTAACAGTATAAATGTAGGAAAGTGTTACATGAACCTGCTCACACGTTTAATACCAAATTACAATTCAGGTTTTACAAAGTGCTTTGCTAAACACTGATTTTAAATAATTATGATGCTCATCGTTTCAGATGACAGTGTAACAGCATGATCAGTGTTGACAAGTTGAGTGCTGTAACCATAGTGTGAAGGCTTAAAAAGTCAAAGAAATAACATGTAATTAAGCACCAAGAATGTGTACAAAAACAGTTGTATTGTATTTTGAATTCCAAAAATAAAGCCAAAAGCGAAAATTTGTTTCCAGTAAAAATAGGTTTGTATGTATATCTCACCAAAAGCACCAAAGAGAGTGATTCTTGCAAATGTTGTCTGAGGAATTCTTATCAGTCCATAAAGCTTAGTTGTTAAACTGTCAAGATAAAAGGTACATTTTCATCCTATGCAGTGGATGGTCGAGTACATGACAGCTGATAGTGGGTTTTTGTTAGCACCTTTCTCTACACAAACTGTCTGTAAGGACCAGTGACCTTGGTGAAGGCATAAGGAGATGTACTGACATACGTGTTGGTTGTGCTGGATAAAGACCCTTCAAGCAGCGATTGGATGAAGCGCTTATGAGGAGGCTCCCCAGTTTCATTTGTTTCCGTATGCTCACGTTTCACTGCCTTTTTGCCGCTTTTGGTGGGCGTCACTTCACCCCCATTCCGCTCAGCTTCTTCCTCCTTCTCACGAGCTTTCTCTGCCATCTTAGCTTCCCATAGAGCCAAACCGTGCTTGGCTTCATTCAGGTTTTTATGCTGATAGAACACCAAAGAGATGCGCGTTGGATGATTACGGTCTGGGTTCTTAAGGGGTGTTGTAGCATGAAGCTCACGTTTAGCACACTCAATTAGTACAGAGCCGTGACTAGGTGCAACTGCCACCCCTCCAATATCGGGGTCAAGGAAGTTGTGTTCATTATCTGACCACACTTCTGGCTTTTGAGGCGTTGTTGGTGTCTGTGGCGTTCCAGGCTCTTGTTTGATCCCGGGTTCCATAGCATTCCCATTTTGCAGAGCTGATGGTGCTGCCGGCATTTGGCACTCTGCACCTACTTGACCAGAAAGCATATGTGGACTTGTCATTTCTGTTTTGACATGACTTAGCAATGGATCTTGACCTGGAGGTACTATTTGAGGGCTAGGTGCGAGGTATGGACTTGGGTATCCATGAAATTGATTGCCAAGACCTCCATGGGCTGAAGGTGGTCTTGGGTGAGTGTCCATGTAATGAGCATTGGTAGGTCCGTTGGGCGCATATGGAGGATAAGGTGATCTCATTGGATGAGTGGGTCCCATGCCACACTGGTTGTACCCATTGACTTGTAAACCTGGCTCACCATACCTTGGTGCATAGTTGTAGCGCTGAGGGACTCCATACTGCTGCTCTAAAGGGGAAGATCTTTGTTGATACATATCCATATGTGTTTGTGTGTTTGTACCATAGAAGGGAGGGTACCCAACAGGCATGCTGCCATTGCGTTGATAACCGGGATATGGATGACTGGACCCGTTCATGTAAGAGCTTTGTAAATGGTGAGGTGAAGGGTAAGAGCTTGCTGATGTTGGAGGCTGTGCAGGATACATGTTGCCTGATTTGGAAGTGCTTGGACAAGACCCTGGATGATTAGGATACCTTGGAAAGTTAGCGGAGTTAGCAGTGCCAGGATAAGGAGGAGGAATCGCCTGTGGAGGCTGCTGCTGTAGGTGATGTTGCTGGTAAGGAATATTGCCTGGATGATGTGGATGTGGCTGACCTGGATCCATGCGTGCCCCCATTACTCCTAGAACAGGCCCTAATTTACACAGAAACAAAAATAAATAAAAATGATCCCTTTGCCAAAACATACACAAACATATTATCAAAAGTCATACCTCCTTTCAAAGCAGTGCTTCCGCTGTTTTCATTTTTAGCCTTAACCTGGAGGGCTTTCTCTGCCTTTTCATTTTCCAGCATAGCATTCTTCTGAGCAGCTGCTTTCTTTGCTTCCAGCTTTTTCTGCCGGCAAGACTTGGCTGGTTCTGCCAGCATGCGTACCTGACGGCGGAAAGCACTGAGGATTTGGATGGCTCCAGATCTGACCTTCTCCTGTTGTCCTTCCTCACTGCCAAACTCATCTGTTCTGGAAGGCTTGTAAAGAGGCAGGACATGGAGCTGCTCATCTTCCGGGATTTTCCCAATCTCCCGGTTATCCTCTCTGGTTAATGTGCATACCTTCAAAGCAAGAGTGTGAAATGATGATGTGCAATATTTACATGATTATTTTATTTAAATTATGTTACTTTAAATAATCACTTACTACAGTGCTGCCACCCTGCATATTATGAAGGTCTCTGTGAGCATGAGCACAAAAATCCATACAAGCAGTGACTCCAGAGAAGGGACGTCCTGCTCTGAGTCCAAGTCGACAATCTGTTGCCCTGTGTTCATGTTCAGTCTGTTCAAGGTAATGCACATTATTAATTTTAAATGTGACTTTGAACATTATGATTCACACATTGTTTTCTATAAGGATTATTTAATAGGATTCAATAGTACCTTAAAAGTAGCAGAAAAATATGTTTCCTGATTTTGGAATGACAAATGGACAGCAGGGGGCAGGAAAGTCATTCTATCAACTTTCTGTTCCAAGTTCTGCTACTTATTTGTAGTGCAATTATTGCCTGCTTATTGCTTGTACTCCTACTGCTTATTTTTGGGGAAAACTACTAAAATTGCTGTTTTTGCTAAATAACTTTTTTGCTATTTTGAATATACATGTATAGTAGTAGTATTTCTAATGCTTACCTGGTTACCATAAGCTTCTGGTGCCATAGTTTTATAGAGTGGACCCAGTAATGTTGCCAAATTTTGAAAGTTATTCTCTAGCCTTTCTTCCTGTAAAATAATATGGAGCAAATTGTCCCAGTCAACAACAATACATGTTTTATGCATTTTTTTGGTTTACTATACAATACCTCTCTAACGTCATCTCCAAGTAGTTTGAATTTCCTTGGTATCTTGCTTCTAGCAAATTTGCAGCCATTGTAGTACATGCTCCAGGAACAGCCAAATGAGAAGGAGGCTCCGCTGAATTCAGGGTCGAAACCTTGGCATGCACAAGTTCTCCTGAAATAAAATGTTCAGATACAGTATTGTATGGCACTAAATATTGCAGGAATGAATTAAGTGAGCTTACTCTTCATTAAGAGCACAGCGTCTTTGTGTGTGAGCACCATATTTAGTCAGTGTTTGACTGAGTTCACTGTAGAGAGAGTCAGCAAGACTCTTGGAGATACCATCCCAGACCAGCATTACTACAATAATGCAGGCGGACGCACAGCTGTGACCATTCCGCTCACGTACCAAAACTAATAACTTTTCTTCAGAACTCGCTCTCCGGATCACCTGTGAATAGCAGATCATAATAATACATGGATGATAAATTTAGCATCCAACGTATTTGCTTTTGTGTGATGCTTTTTACTACTTACCCATTTTGCTATGGGACAGCCCTGTGTACTTTTTCCTTCTTTGCCGGTATAGATTATTTTTTCAATTCTAATTGCTTTGCCTGTTAGACCAGACCTTTTAAGTGGAATATGAGAAAAGTAGTAATAAGTTACTGTGTATTTATAGTTTTCTTTTGTTAGTTTCAAAGATGTGATCTACCTTCGCTCCATCAGCTCTCTGATTCCTTGGACGCTGGGAGCTGAACCCAGGTGAGTGTAGTATGGACCTTCATCTTTCTCACTGATTTGTTCTTAAAAAAACAAAACACAACAACAAAATATAATTGGAGAACAAAATATTTTTGTTATGTTCCTCATCAGACAATTAAATGGCAATGATTAATTTTGAATTTAATGTAGCTGGATGTCTGGTGCTAAGTAATGTAATATAAGTCGACAGTATGTAAAAATTGAGTGCCATTTGGCTGAAAATGTATTGAAATGCTTATCGTGAAGGGTGCCTAAATTGAGTGCAAAAATACTCACCAACACAGTGACAGGATGCGATGTCATACTGTGTTTTGAGAGGTGTGTCAAGCAGATTCTTGATGGGTGTATCAAGTAGCTTCATAGGAGAGTCCATAAAGCATTGTAAAAGGTGTTCTTTTTTGGGAGTTGAATCAGGGGCCCTTTTTAAAGCTAGCGCTGGGGAAGTTGGCATCACTGTTTCCTCTGTTTTTAGATCTGTTTTTGTTGATAAAATTGTGACTGCCCCTGAAGATTCAATCTTGACCTTATTTGAATTGATTACAATTGACTTTTTCTCAAACACAGGAGAGAGGTGATACTGTTTCAGACTTTGCTCCATGGAGGCCAGGATACTGCCTGGTTTCTTGCTTTGGTCACACAAGAACTCTTGGGGCTCTTGTTTGACTTGTGCCTCCCTCATTGGCACCTGCTGCTGGCTGGGACCAGGAAAATCAAATATATCAACATGTTCTTCCTTTATGGTTTTAATACCATATTTCAGATCACCAGGGCTCTGAGTGGGGTGTGGAGGACCTTGACGCTCCTGTTTTTGTAAGAGGTGCATTCGCAGTGCCGCATGCTTCTGAAAATCTCCAGGCGCAAGAGGTAGTTGAGAGCATGATGGTCTCCTCTGCTTTTCACTTTTAGCGTGTACTTGTTGTGGTTGGTTCTGTGCAGATGACAGGGGATAGTCAACATGGTTAGTTGGTTGGCAGTGGTTGTTGGACTGCTGTTGTGGAAATTGTTTGAGGTTAGTGCTGCCTGAGTTGGGAGAATAGGGATGTTGCCTACTTTTTTCATCGTCATAATTCGCATTTGGGAGGCAGGTTAGAGGGTGATGGCCCGGTTGTGGTTGACTATGAGGTCTGTAGATGGGGGACTTCAGCTGTTGTCCATCATACTGTGGGGGCTGTGAAAGTGGCCGCTGAGGATACATGTGTTGCTGTTCCCTTAAGGGCTCTGACGGCTGAATGTTGCGCTCATAGATGCTCTCTGCTGTGTGATTTTGGTGAGGAGAACTCTGATCTGGGAGAGATGTTTTAGATTGGGACTGCTGCCACTCACTGGCAGTTTTGTGCTGGGTTGAATTATAGTGTCCTTGTGCTAGAGGAGAGTCCCGTTGTTGTGACAGCAAAGCGTTTAACCCCTGACTGCTGTCTGTAAATGTTCCATGAGCTTTTTGAACTGGTTTTTGAACCTGTGGACTGGAGGTCCTCTGCTGAGACTCAGCACTGTGGTTCCTCCACATATTCTCCTGTGAATGAGGTTGGGCTGCATTCATATACTGCTGCTGCAGAGACTTAAGCTCAGTCCATCTAGGTGATTGGGAATTCAACATGCTTGCTGCTTGTAGAGATGTGTTTTCAACCCCATTGGCTAATCCAGTATGAACTGGAGACTGCAGTGCCATACCATCAGTCGCACTGTTACTAGTATTTTGTTGATACTTCTGTGGTTGAACTTCATATTGTGGAGCATTATGATTGACAAAAGAGTTGTGGTTAGACCTCTGACTGACTCCCTGAAGGTCCACCTTTTCAGGATATCTTTCTGGGCCATTTGGATGCTGCTGCAGATTATTTACAGTATTTGCATTTTGGGCCAACTGACCTCTAGAGTAACCTGCAAGTTGGTGCTGTCTTTGCGGATGCTGGTGTTGATTTTCTCCATAACTATTGGAGAAACCATTCATAACATAGCCGACAGGCATCTGGGATGATGCTGGCAATCCTGAGGTGAAATTTCTATTAGCACTCTCACTTGGTCTATTTGCATCTGAACTATTGAAGGAATTTATCTGTGTTTTCGTTGTTTGAGATGCAATTGATACATGCGCAGGAAAATACTGAGACAGTGTTTTCTCTAAAAGATCTCCAGGAGTGCCTTCAATGGTAGATGGGGGTGGCGTAGCACCATTTGAAATCATTTGCTTATTTTTCACTAGACCAAATACATCTCCATTGGTTAAATTACAATTTTTTTTGTCCACATTCATTTGTGTCTGCGGGACATTGCACTGAAATTCTGCTGCTTTATTAAAGTCTGAAAAGCCCTCAGCTACACATGAAGGATCCACCTTGAGTTTTTTAGACTGGTGAACCAGAAAAGACTGGTCATGCTTCATCTCCCCATTCAGCATCTCTCCATTCATTTGGTGGGATGCAGAGTCCAACAGCCCTGCCACAGATGCAGGACTGGAGCTTTCCCGGTGCCTCTTCATAAAGTTGGTGACTGTGCTTGGAGTGTAATGGTTCCAATTTGTATCCTCGCCAGTATGCACAGAGTGACCCTCCAAAGACTGGCATCCATTCTGAAGTTTCTGGGGAAAGTTTGAAGAGGTGGCATATCTCAGAGTTTCTTCCGTCTCATGTCTGGCCTGTTCTGTTTCCATCTGGGCTGCTTACAGTCCATCCACGGGCCTGCCCTCGGTCCGCCCTGCAAAATACATTCAAATTTTTGTTAGTCATATGGACAAGTCGATTAGATTAATACCACCTATAATTTAATAAATGTAAGGTAGATTAATTTAATGTCATACTGTGGAACATTCGGGGAAGAGCAGTGACATATCCATAGAAACAAGCAGGTGACCCTCCACCAGAAAAGTTTCACAATGCACCTTTAATAATAAATTAAAGACCAACATGACATTTTGGAGATGTTTGTGAACAGTTTAACATCATTCTCAACATAATGTAATCTAAATATTGATTCTACTGTATAGTATTTATTTCAAATAACTATGTTACATAACATAACATGTTCTTGATAATGTTTATTTTATAGTATTCCATCGCTTATTAGCTGAAATAAAATGCATTCCAGTGGTTCAGCATAACAATGATTGCAGTCCAGTTAGAATTGTTTTCATGCATGTCACATCCACAGCATCTATGAAACTACTGCATTGCAAAGGAGAGAGCTTCAGTTTAATCGATCATAATTATGAACCACTCTGCTGCAGAAATATGATGCATGGGCATCCACTGAGCATCAGGAGCAGGGTCACATTCAGCAGTGAAGAAACGGGGAGAGATCTTGTTTAAACCTATAGTAGATTTTTAAATACCCAGTCTGCCTGCCTATGACCAGTGGAAATAGCTTGGGGAAAAAATATTGTCAAGTACCAGTACCCCAGCCCTAAAGATGTGCTCAAACAGAAGACTTTATACAGTACATTGAGAGGACAAAAATCAAACTTGGATGAGGCAGTCTATTTTTTGTCTGTTTCTTTGCAATTTCACACAGTAGCTTTGCCTTATAAATATATTAGCTTAAAAGTCTGCTACTACAGAAATTTATATTGTTATGTTTAGTTCACTGTTTTTGAAAGTTATGTTTGACAAGATTTTAGTGGCTTTACAAGAAAAAACGTATTCCAAAATCTGGCTATAATCAAAGTCATTTAAAAACTACTTGGACGCTTTTGAAGATAGCTTCAGTTACAATTTGAGTGCTATGGTCAAATTCAGAAATAATATGCCAAACAAACTTTGAAAACGTAACTGGAGCCAGACAATTCGTGCACAAGATTTGCCGTTAAAGTAAACCAAGTCCAGTTTGACTAAATCTGACCAATATAAGTATGCACTGTCACTGAGCCTCACATTTGGAAGCAATTAAAGTGCTTATGACTTTTCATAGAGTTGTCATTTAAAAATTCATGGTATTCGGTATGTACTCTACTCTGAATATGTTACTGTAACTGCTTATTATACCCTATTAAGTAAGAGTGATCCACCATAAAATGATCAGGACAATTATTATTATTACCAGTTATTCAACTAGATCTAATGCAATTATTGTAACCACTGATAGTATGACTACAGTTACTTCTACTTCAAAAATGTATTTACAGGAAGAAATGACCACTCAAAGATTTGTAGGGCTGGGTTCCATTTAAAGGTACCAGTACAATACCAAAAAAGGTTAAAGTCTGACTAAAAACGAAAAACTATTATATTTATAATCATTGTAGATGTTTTATCAGTCTAATAATGATTAATATAGGATTAGCTACCAAAATTGCAAAGTTTTATTGTCAAGTACAGGTACCCCAGCCCTAAAGATGTGCTCAAACAGAAGACTTTATACAGTACATTGAGAGGACAAAAATCAAACTTGGATGAGGCATTCTAGAGGATGTCCTTTTCCTTCCTGGGGCTAATGAATGCTTCTCTGTGTCAATCATCCTTCAGGACATGAGCAGTCCCAACCCCAGACATGACCGAAATCTGCCACTAACGAGCCATGTGCTGTCTGGGAGACCCTGTCATCACACCACAGCGCAGCAGCTGCCTCGAGCAGGTGGAACAGGACGTGTCTCCGCAGTACAAAAGACACACTCAGGTTGGTGAATTGCAGTGAGATTGGCTCTTGTCTTTGTTAGTGTGTGGGTTTTTCAGTTGTGAAGTTCAGTTTGAGGCCACAGGTTTTACATAGTCTGACCATTGAAAATGTTCAACTACCAGTAAAAACATATATATATATATATATACTTATTTATTTTAGATAACCCCTTAAGATGAATCATCTCTTTTTCTGTTTCAATATGGACTTAAAGAAGCTGAACCAAGTAAAGTCCAAAAACATTATAGTTAATGTCTTATGGGATTGGTTTTGTTGTGGAGACTCTAGACTCTACATGGTCTAAGCAAGACATGTAACTTTCCAGAGGTCACCTATTTGAGTCCATGGAAACAGAAAGTTCAACCATATTTTGGAACATTGTCAGTGAAGATGGATAAGGATATCTTTAGTATTGAAGTTATTTAGGTCAACAATAAACGCTCAGTGCCGCTTGCTTGCTTGCTTGATTGACTCCTTCAGCATGTGGCAGAACAAATGCTACCGTCAAACAGATGCAAGTGCCACAGCGGGATGTATTTACAAACACCAGTGTAACCACAGGTGTCTTTATCAAGATGTCAAAGTTATTCAAGTTTATACATCTTGTTTCGACATGAGTTCAAGAAGAGCCACGAGGGGCTTACACTGTGTTCTGTGACAAACGCATTTAGACTTCCATTGTTCAAACTACGTAATTAATGGTCCTATATTCTGCAAAATTGTCTCTTGTGAGCTCTAAGCCATGTTAGAATGCTGTTACCTCCTTAAAAACATACCCGGTGTTATGTTTTGTTTGATTCACACTTGTTTGAGTAACAATATATTACTAGCCTGTCTACATCTCCAAAGCTCAAAATGCTCTATTCCAACTTGTGATGTCATGAAGCAGCAGTTTTCAAGTTTTTGTTCAGTAGAGATTTCCCGTTCCAGAGATATTATCCAAACGATTCTACTGAAGGTGTATGGAATTTAAAGACACAGTGGAGCATCACAAGGTGGAACGGAGCGTTACCGGTTTGTGAGAAGAACTCAGCCAAAATGTGCAATATTTGTGTGTTAAACATGTGTGAAGGAAACAAAACACAACTCCAGGTATGTTGTTGATGAGGAAACAACATTATATATAACATGGATCGGAAAATGGTGTAATATGGGCCCTTTAAACATGTCTGCAGAAATCATGTAACAGATATTTTCAGCAAATACTGTTTTATATCTCACATTTTTTTTAATGGCAACTATTTCTACTAGCATTATAGTACAAATAGGCCTGTCATAATAAATACTATATCGACTTATCGTACAATTCAATACATGTCATATAGAACGATCGTTTTAGGGGCTCAATATTTATCCTAGGCTATTTTTCTGATTAGTAGGGAACTTTTTGTTATTTTTCTGTCTTATGATTAGATTTGACTTGTAGAAGGTTGAATTATGATTGTATATATTGTTATAGATAAAAATTAACTACTAAACCATATACATTTGGAATAGTTTTTGGGGAATAATTCAGCTTTAGGGTTATTGTGTCACTGGCTTTAGTTTCAGCATTATTGTTTATCATCTGTATTTTCTTAAGCAATCTAACGTACTTCAAAATTCATTATCGTGACGGGCCTAAGTACAAATAATGTATTTTCACAGGCAAGCGTGCCCACTCCTTTGTTGTGTCTAGAGCCTAGCCTGTGAATCGGTTACAAAAATGTCGGGGGTGAGCAGCAGTTAAGAAGCTTTTGAGTGCGCTGGCTCCGTTCCACATTGGACACTCCGGGTTTTACTACACACAGAGAAAAGCTGCTTGTCACAGTTGAATACACCCACACTGCCAACAAAAAATCTTTGCTAAACCAGAACAAAGCCCAGGATCCCAGCTGAGTGCGTGCCCTCTGAGCATACAACTCTATAAACATGCGCCGTTAATGTCCAAGCTTGTGGTGACATATTAGCTGTTCTTTGTTACTAACAGGAAGGGCTATTTTTTGCTCCGGAAGTAGAGCCCTAAACTAAAGCAGAGGCAGTGCTGGAGTGCCTGGAGTGCGTGCGTCTGCTGGACATTACAACACTTTGATCTGTGTGGCAGCTTAGACTGACAAAGCTCCACTGTTAAAGCTCCTATATTACACAAAATGGACTCTTGTGAGCTCTAAAGGTACACTATGTAACTTTTTGGTTGGGGGGTTTGTCACTAGCTTGTTTCTATGGATATGTCCTTGCTCTGCCTGGAATGTTCCACAGTATAACATTAAACAGTCATGCCTTACATTTATTCAATTACTGGTGTAGTTGTATAGCTCAAAAATACCTAGAAAAACAGGCATTCTGACTCTGAGCGGGGTCGCCTCTCCACAGATCTTCCATGTAACTTTGTCTGGTTTGGTCTCCGTGAAGATTAAAAGGTTTAATACCAATGTGAGGTTTAATACCACTGTGAAACATTCCAGACAAAGCAATAACAATCTCCAAAAGCGAGAAAAGCATTTGACGGACCCTCCACCAGAAACGTTACACAGTGCACCTTTAAGACATGTTAGAATGTTTGAGTAATCCTTTATTATTCGTCTGTCTGCATCTCCAAAGCTCAAAATGCACCGTTCCACCTTGTGATGTCATGTAGAGGTAGTTTTCAAGATAACGGCTTGTTTAAACATTTGTTCAGTAGAGACTGGCAATTCCAGGGCTGAAATCATCCAAATGATTCTAGTGAAAGTTTATGGAATTTAAAACATAATGAAGCACTTCCTGTATGCCACATGACATCACAAGGTGGAACAGAGTGTTTTCCGTTTAGAACTCGGCCTAAATATGCAGGGTTTGTATGTACTGTATGAAACAAAACACAATTCCAGGTATGTTTGTGATGATCAAACATTATAACATACAGTAAATCAGAAAATAGAGTAATATAGGCCCTTTAAAGGTTATAGAACAATTTAAATAAATGTGTTTTCCCTCCAGAAACATTTTTTTTATTTTTGTGTTTGTTTTTTTAAATATGTGCTTTTTGTTTGTGTTCATCTCCCTGTAATTACACTGAATGTTGTGAAGTGTGCCATTGATCCACTTCCTCCAAACCTGGGGCTAAGTGCTGTTATTGTAAAAGTCCTTATCATCCAAGCCTGTAGTTTTCAGGCTTTATAGCTATGTATTTGTTGAGTTACTTTAAGGCTCGAGGCCTGAGGGCTTACTCTGACTTGTTGAAGTTAGAATTCTTGTATAGTTGAAGTTGAACAAAGAATACTATTTCATTGCATTTCATATTTTTTGAAGGTCCTGTAGTATGCAGAAGTGAACTTTTAGTCATGAATGTTGTTACCTCCTCAAAAACATACCTGGAGTTGTGTTTTGTTTCATCCACACAAGTGTGTCTACATCTCCAAAGCACAAAATGCTCTGTTCCACCTTGTGATGTTATGAAAAGGTTACCAGCTACCGTTTACCATTAGCTAAGAAGAGATTGGCAATTGCAGGGCTGAAATGATCAAAATGATTCTAGTGAAAGTGTATGGAGTTTAAAAGCACAGTGGAACACCTCCTGTATTATCACAAGGTGGAACAGAGCATTTTCATTTAAGAGAAGAACTCTATATGCAGGGTTTATGTGTTAAACATGTGTGAATGAAGCAAACCCCAACTTTAGGTTTGCTTTTGATGAGGAAATGACATAACAAAGATCAAAAATTACCGTAATAAGGACACAAGTCTGGACAGAGCTATGATAATACCGACAACAGCTGTTAATCTTTTTATTCATCCTCTGTAAAACAGGAAGGGATTTTCCAGTACTGTTTTTATACTGGATGCTCTTCACAAACAGTAAGAAACGTAAGCAATTTTTCTTGCCCAGGGGCACAATAGCAGTATGTGCATGTCATGTGTACAGTACAATTAGACAATAGTAAGATTTAAGTGCATGCAATTACTAACAATAAAACCAATGGATTAAAACTTGTCTTTCTATAAAGCAAATGGGTATGCTGAGTGTGCTATTCATGTTTTAGACTTACACAAACTTTATTGTTCCATAAGGCATAATTATATATGTGTGTATGTACAAGTAAAAATAAAAATATAGAAAAATACCGGCAGTAATGCAAATATGTCTCTCTGCTATATACAAAAGGTCAGAAGGAGAAACGGTGCAAAGATGAAATAGTGATTGACATGAGAGAAGGTTATCTGTTACATAAGGGTGATTTGTTGTGCGGAGTATGGCATGATGTAGTCCTGTAACACTGTTTTGGAGATGTAGGAACCTGTTTTTGTTTTTAGCAGTGAGCACCAGTGAAATATGAGCAGAGCCATAGTAGGCAGGGTTTATTTGGCATGACCTGGCAGCCACATGTGACATTCAGCACCAATGACAGCTGCTGGTAGACTCTGTGCACTTTAGGTCCAGACCAATTCGGCCAAAAGCCTTGTAAATCCCACTCCCGCTCTCCCACAACACCACACCGCCGCAGCATGGGAGAGTCCACAGAATACAAAACGTCTCAAGTGAACATTTCCTTTCTGTTTTCAGTTCTTTCACTGTTTCCTGTTTGGAAGGTCAGCGTTTGCAGCCTCTTGAAAGATTGTAAATTCTCACAATGTAATGTGTATTCAAAAAAGTTCCACTGTATACAAGCTGATAAAGCAAAAGTTGCATACAAACCTGTTATTTTTATTGTAATATGATCAGATTCGAGCTGCAGAGGGGTGAATAAGTCACTTTTATGATTAATAATGAGTTCATTCTGCTATTTGTTGCAGCTAAGGCCTTTTAATGATACAGTAATTTAAACTTGTCTGCTGGAGGGTCCATCACCTGCTTGTCCATGGATGTGCCTTGAATATTCCACAGTATGGCCATATTTTTGAGCAATAAATAACACCTGTAGTTGAATACATGCGAGACAGATTAGTTTTATACCATATTGTGGACAATTTAAACTCTAACTCTAACTTAAAATCTTTAAAAATAGATTTACTGGGATTATCCTGCATTCTTGTTGTGTCTGTTATGACCCAAAAATAGACATCAAAACATATTTAACGAAGACACGGGAAGCAAAGTGAAGAGTTAATTTTAATAATCATTCCTTTTTACTTTTTGTGTTTTTGTGGCATAAAGTAGTTTTCAGTATTTATCATTATTATTTCTCTGTAGCATTAAATCATGCTTCAAAATCCGTTCTCGTGACAGGCCTTTACAGACCTATTTAACGTTGTACATTACAGTAACAGATCCTTAGTAACACCAGTAAGGAGGTCAAATGACTGGCATTCTACCCTGCTCAAATGGCTGCTGTAAATATGAAGCTAGACCTGCTGCTTCACAAACTCCATGACCCTGACCTAAGTTTCACAACCACATTCCAGCCAGCGCTGTAAGCAACATGTACACTGCAGAGACCAACTCGAGCCTGAAGCATCGGACCGCTTCTCTAAATACAGGACAGCAAGACAGATTATTTAAACTCCGCTCTGTTATGCACAACACATGTTTTTCAAATAAGCATTGTTCACTGGATCACTTTAGGGAGATACTACAGGCAGTTATTTGTTCTCTTAGCTTACACGCTTACATGGGAAAACAACAGAAATGCGCACTCTGTACTGAAATATGTTATAATATTTCATTTATTCAAGTTATAGTCATTCAGATATATGGGTAATTTCATTGGCTGTTTGCTCAAAATGCATTTTTCTCCAGTACAGACATGAAGACGACCTCTTAAAGTAGCACCAAACTTTCCACCTTTTGACAACTTTCCAGATTTTGACAACATTTTTTGATATCTAATTCCAAGACAGATTTTTTTTGTAAGTTTTAACTTCAAAAAAATGAGACAAAATTTGTATTTTTAAACAAATTTTCAGTAAGTTTACTCAAAAACTAAATAAGATACCCAAATTCTCTATATTTATTTTGTATCTAATAAGACAACAACATTTTGAGATTCATATGTACCAAAAATGGTAAATTTTAGCCATTTTTACACCTAAGATGCCTTTTTTAAATATGAAAACATTACATGATTAAAAACTTGTAATACTTTTTCTTACATTTGTAAAACTACAGCAAATTGATATCTCTTAGCTGAAGATTGTTCCCAATTCACCTGCAGTGTCTCTCGTTAGGTATAATGCACATAATGTTGATACTCAATAGCAATTTTGATATCACAATGATAATTACACTTTTTTAGAGAATAGAATGCAATTTTCAACCCAAAATAATACTAGTTTCTTAATCTATTTCTGATATAAATTCAGTCTACCATTTAAAAAAATATTCAGGAAGTGTCCAGTTTGTGACTATTCAGGTATTTTATTTCTCAGTATTTATACCTGAAAGTATTAGTGTGGTATTTAGTTTCCATTTTGAGAATTCTTCTGACAACTATAGTCAGATCTGATGCTAGACGCCTCTCACCAAACTTAAAAATGATCATTAATAAAACAAAACATTAGTATAGCGATTTTCAAGATACCCAAAGACACTTTACATACAGAGACAAACTACATCACATGCTTACAATCACAATCTCACATGACTATTTTCGCTCTATCAGTTCCAACATATGACTCCACTCGCTTCAAAACAACTGTTCATTGTTTCTGGGCTTATTTCAATGGGAAATGATATATGCTACTCTCATCACTCTGTTGTTTCTTTTGGGTCTTGTTCAGTAACATGATCTTTGGCATCTTGTGTACAGTATAATAATGCCTTATTTGACATCAGCCTCTTGCTATTTTTGCTACTTACTTGTCTCAAAGCTAAAAAGGAATAGTCCTCAAAGTTAAAACATGAGTTGAAATACAATACTAGACTAGCACACACCTTCCCATACAATTTAAATGCAAGTCATACTATTGATAATAACATGTTGGACAATGTTATATATACACCACTTTATACTAACTGCACCTTATTTAGCCTTAATAAAGCCTGAAGACTTCATAATGAACCAATAGTTAATTAAGCATGATTCAGAGTTAGTAACTACTTAATTAAAGGATAGGAGTTAGAGTATTATGACATAGTTACTAAGATTTTATATTTGGTCAGATTTCTTCTTTCTGTTGACTGATCTGTTAACATGTGAGAACACCAACAGGAGTCCACATTCTTAAGGTTTTGACTATTTGGTGTGATTTTTTCTAAGAGTTTCTAGAGAGAGAACTCTAGCCAAGTTAAAATTACTTGAATTAAGACGGTTATCTCATGGAATCTCACTTGTAGTAAAATGTAAAATGATCTACCAATGGAACAAGACTTTTTGTACTTAAAACATGAAAATACAACTTGAAAATACACTTAAGATAAGAAAAACAACAACTATTTGCACTTAAATCTGTTGCTTGAATTAAGAAAAACACACTTGGTAGATAGTTTTACTTACAAATTCAATCTGTTCAAATAAAGTAAAATATTCTAGCCAAGTTAAGATTACTTGAATTAAGACTGTCTTCTCATAGAATTTCACTTGTAGTAGAATGTTAAATTATCTACCAGTGGAACAAGACTTTTTGTATTTAAAACATGAAAATACACCTTGAAAATACACTTAAGATAAGAAAAATAACAACTATTTGCAGTTAAATGTAATGTTGCTTAAGAAAAACACACGTATTCCTTTGGTAGATAATTTTACTTAAAGAAAAATGTTCTTAATTTAAGTCAGTTTAACTTGGCTAGATGTTGCTTTTTGCATTGTAAGAATGTCAAAAACAGCATTGTGCAACGTTGGGTCTTGATTTGTTGTCAGAGAAGACCGGTTTCCTGTTGGCCTAATCACTGTGACGCTATAATGACCTACCCACTCACGACTACTACCCCTTACTCTTTCTCAACGAAGAATCCTTAAAAGGCCCATATACTACACTGTTTTATAATCTGTTGTTTATAATGTTTCCTCATTAAAAACATACCTGGAGTTGTGTTTTATCACATACATACATCTCTCAAACGCTCACAAAACACTCTCTGATGTGATGTGGTAACACAGGAAGTGCTCCAATGTGTTTTTAACTGAATACCCCAGGATCATTTAGATGATTTCAGCCCTGGAATAGCCAATCTGTACAGAACTAAAGGTAAAAAGTAGCTCTTAACTTGATAACTACCGCTTCATAACATCTCAAGGTGGAACAGAGCATTTTGAGCTTTGGAGATGTAGACAGACTTGTAATAAAGGGTTACTCGAACATGTGTGAATGAAGCAAAACACAACTCCGGGTATGTTTTGATACGGTAACCTCCTTCTAACATGGCTTATAGCTCACAAGAGGCAATTTCAGCTCATATTGAACCTTTTACTAACACTACGCAACTATTCTCGTGCTCTCAGATTACTATCTTGAAGGTAAAGTGACATATAATACTCACTTTTCTTTAGTATAAATCAGTCACTACCAAGGCACGTCACACATTTCTGTTTGTAATTTTGTCCCTGAATGCGACCTCCCCCCTCCCAAAGATGAAGGGAGCTGTACAATCTGCATTGTTCTTTATGTCTAATGTGAGACAGATGTGAAAGGCTCCAGGAGAATCCCAGTGCTGGTTTTGTACTTCTGCAGCTCTGTCATGTTATCACTGGCTTTGTTCAGCTTTAGGATTTGGTTTACAAATAGTTTCTTCTCATTTTTGTTTTTATTCACTTTATAGATGGACTCTGGGTTTGATTTTGTTTGTTGTTTGTTGTTTTGTACTCGTAGTATTATTTTAACATAACCTTTTGACCAAAGTAGCAGTAAAGTTGGTAGTAAATAAGCACCTGTATTTCTATAAAAGGTTTGTATATGTAGATCTAAATTCAAGGTGCATTGTGTAACTTTTCTGCATAGAGATATTATTGCTTTATCTGGACATTTTCACAGTATGGGATTAAACCTTTCACTCGTCATGGAGACCAAACCAGACCAAGTTACAGGTCAGATCGGTGGAGTGGCAGCCCCGCTCACAGTCAGAATCCCTGTTTTTGTAGGTATTTTTGATATAAAACCATCTGTGATTTAATACATTTAAGGTAGAACTGTTTAATGTCATACTGTGGAACATTCCGGGCAGAGCAATGACATCTCCGTAGAAACAAGCAGGTGGACCCCCAGCCAAAAGGTTACACAGTGCATCTTTAAGTACAAGTAGAAATATATTTTTTTCCTTACTTTGTTTAGATGCTTTCTACTAGTGTGAGGCACAGCTGTCTAAAACACCTAATAATGTAGACCATTTTTTGTTTATAAAAGTGAATAGATCTTGATAGCTTTACCCACTAAAACAGTAGTGTTCAATTGTATACAGGTATAGGCTCTACAAAGCTATTGTCCCATTCTCAGGCTCAGAGTCAGACTCCTCACTGTACAGCTCTGGAAAAAAAATAAGAGACCACTGCATTTTTTTCTGAAATCAGCACCTCTACATGTATTACAGCCATTCCATTCCAGCGTCTGTTGAATTCCAACACAAACACAAAGCTGAGCTACTTCAGTTCTTGCACCAGGAGTGGAATAAAGTCACCCAAGAACAATGTGAAAGACTTGTGGAGAGCATGCCAAGACGCATGAAAGCTGTGATTAAAAATAAGGGTTATTGCACCAAATATTGATTTCTGAACTCTTCTTAAGTGTAAACATTAGTATTATGTTGTTTTAAAATGAATTTGATCTTGTTTCTTTGCATTGTTTGAGGTCTGAAAACATGTATCTTTTTTGTTATTTTGACCATTTGTCATTTTCTGCTCTAAATGATAATATTTTTATTTGGAATTGGGGGAAATGTTGTTGTTTATAGACTCAAAACAAAAATGTTCCTTTTGCAGTAGTAAAATCAGAAAAACTGATAATTTTGCAGTGGTCTCTTATTTTTTTCTAGAGCTGTATCTAGGCTGCAAAAACAGTAGAAAAGAAAACATAGCAAAATGTAGCATAGAATATAGTATAATTCTGTTTTGTGTACAGTACAGTGTTGACAATCAGGGTCAAACTGTACATTGTTGCTGTTAAGTCATATTTATTTAGTGGAACAGAAAAAAGGAAATATCACATTTCAAGTATGTGCGTGTGTCTGACTCAGCCACACCTCAACACAAACAGGTGGAACGAGTCGTCCAAATAGGATCAACATGGACTGGAGATGTCACTGTTTGTCACTGTTTGTCACTGTTCTAATCATTTTAGTTTTATAAAGCTTTTTTCACGGTAACTCAAAGACACTTCGCAATAATGTAACAGAAAACAACAACAGGGTAGACAAAACGATTAAAATCTTGAGAATTATTATCAGCAGATCAAAAGATGTTTGTGATTTTGAGTTTTTTTTAGTATCATATTCAAATAAGTATCAAGTCTTGACATCAGTTTTTGTATTAATACCACAAAAACAAGATAATAGACAAAACAAGTTGTGAGTCCTTTGTGGATGTGAGTTTTCAGCTGTTGATGATAACAATTATAATTTATTATAAAAATATTTAAGAAATGTCCAATTTTGTCCTATACATGTGTGATTTTGTTCTGCTTTTAGTATCATATTCGACTAAATATCAAGTCTTGACACCAGTTTTAGTATTAACACATTATGACAACTCTTACTGAAGCTGAAATGCTCAAAAACCTTTACTTGGATTTTCTTGTTCAGCTACTGCCTTATAAGGAAGTATGTGTACCATGAAACAACATTACGGCATACCTTCCAGTGCAAAGGTTAAAACCTGCATCTAAACCAGTTTTACATGGAAATTAAAAAAGCTGAATTTAAAAATTTGTAGCACTGCAAAAAGCCTGCCCCTGGCCGATTCATATTCTCCAGTGTTTATTTCTTCTTTGCCCTTTGTCTTCTACAACTGTCAATATCTCTGACAAACTTGATGAACTGCGCGCAGAGCAAAGTTAATGTCTTTCAGAGTGCACCGTAGCCATGGAAACCATCTTCAGAGCGCTCCGCAGCCCATCTGGTCTAAACATTAGCCGTGTGCAGAGAAAGCCCCATGCACATGTGCTTTATGCATCGATCCCGCACGATCAATAGCACTACATTTTCACAAGGCCTGCGTTGCACTGGAAATCAACACACTTACAACCTCTTCTTGACCAACTCAGGAGTCGGTTTGGGGTTTTTTTGTTTTTTTTTTTGCAGATTTTGATGTCACAGTCTCAAATGGAGGCACAATTTATGAATAAAATGTTCAGGAGGAAATCCATAAATACTGAAAAAGATTATTAATATACATTTTATATTGCAATGAGCTTTGATTAAATGAAATACACTTGTCATTACATTTGACACTTTGAAACTATTGTAAGAAAATGGCCTTAATTTGTATATATAAATAAAAATAATAAAAGTCTATCCTTTACTTTTCTTCCATTTCTACTTTCATATTAAATCCTCTTTTCAGTGTATTATGGAAGGGGAAGTATGACTATTTATGTTGTATGTTTTCAGTAAGTTGGATGAAAATAATTGTTGTCAGAGTAGCTGTGAATAACTTTGGTAGTAACTGAAGCTGTTGTAGTAGTAGTAGTAGTAGTAGCAGCAGTCGTAGTATAAGTAGGAATTGTAAAAGCAGTTGTAGTAGTCAGAGCAGTAGATGTACTGGTAGAGTTTGCGTTCTGGTATTCGTAGTAGCGTTTCCCTCACGATTCGATATGCGAGGAGCCCTGTGATTCCCGGTGTACCCTCACTCAATACATGGGTCACGATACGATATTATCACAATATAGCGACACACGCGATACTCGATACGTGATACTCTGTTGTACTTGCTGTGTATAAGAACTAAATACATTTTAACAACAATATTTCTTTGTTAAACCACTATTGTGCAAAGTTAATATGAAATATGTCTATTTTAATCATCAATACAGTAAATATGTCAAGTATGTTACATAAACAAGTTTCCTTACACTAAATAATCACCAAAATTGTAGGGTGGGCAAAATTTTTTTGCTAAAAGATACCAAAAAATACTCTTGATGATATATCTAAACAGCAGCCCACAATAACAATACTCTATCACCAAATTTAGTATCACCATATATTGATATTTTGATATTTTTGCACACCGCGAGTATGTATGAATGCAAATGAGTTCCCCGTATTGGCATATGGTATGTTTTGCTGGCTATTATCACAATCTTCCCATGTCCCGTCCACACAATTCTCCAATATATCAATATCAATATATTGTTCAGGATAAGAAAGCTGGAACAATATTTTTGGGGGCAGTCTTTATCGTGTGTACATTTTCTTTGCACTATTGCATGCAGCTCTGGGAAAAAATAAGAGACCACTGCATTTTTTTCTGAAATCAGCATCTCTACATGTATTACAGCCAGTGGAATAAAGTCACCCAAGAACAATGTGAAAGACTTGTGGAGAGCATGCCAAGACGCATGAAAGCGGTGATTAAAAATAAGGCTTATTGCACCAAATATTGATTTCCGAACTCTGTGTGTAAACATTAGTATTATGTTGTTTTAAAATGAATTTGATCTTGTTTCTTTGCATTGTTTGAGGTCTGAAAACATGAATCTTTTTTGTTATTTTGACCATTTGTCATTTTCTGCAAATAAATGCTCTAAACAATAATATTTTTATTTGGAATTTGGGGGAAATGTTGTCAGTAGTTTATAGACTCAAACAAAAATGTTCATTTTGCCCAAACACATACCTATAAGTAGTAAAATCAGGGAAATTGATAATTTTGCAGTGGTCTCTTATTTTTTTTCAGAGCTGTATAACATTTTTGGTTATTTTTTTTGTTGTATGAGAAAATTTAAGCTGTAAAAGGTTGGATAAATAAGTCATTACAGATCCAAACTAAGTACAAAAGTGTTTTATTCTGCTGTTTATTTATTGCAGCTCATGCTTTTTTTTTTAAAAACAGTTTTTGTGTTGGTGCCATAAACTAGTCTCAATAGTATGGATTAATTCAGCAATATATCACACTTTAAAACTGCTTTATTTAGTATTTGTGACAGGCCTATATGTATGCTGAGTTTCCTGTATTAAGACAATGTATGTTTTGCTGGCACTGTGTAACTTTTTTGCTGCATACTCCATCAAATGTGGAGATGTTGCTGTGCTTGTATTGTTCCACAGTATGGCATTAAACAGGTCCCCCTTACATTTATTAAACTATAGCTCGAAAACACCCACAAATACAGACCTGTAACTTGGTCTGACTTGGTCTCCATGAAGATAGAAAGGTTTAATACCATACTGTGAAACATTCTAGACAAAGCAAAAACATGGAGAAACATGTTTGATTGACCCTCCACCAGAAAAGTTACACAATGCCTTTACCTTTAACACAGTTCTCCCATCCAAGCCATATTTAGCCTACAACAGTACTAGTGCATCGTAAACACCACTAGTATTCTCTGGGTTAGAACTAGCTCAGGGATGGACTCCATGTGCTTGATCAGGAAGCTCTTTTCACGAATAAAAAGAGCAGTTGCCACCTTAACGCAACAGTCCCCGGTACACTTGTCTGCTGCCCTGAACTTTGACCACGATGTCTTTTGCAAATTACTCTTTTGTGGTTGTGAAAGTGAACGTAGTAGCGGTTTTCTCGAGCTCATTGGTATCTAAGCAGCCTGACCTAAGCCACTGTTGCTAAGCTGCCTCTCTCCAACTGAGAGAGAGTCACGTGACCTTCATTGAATGGAAATCACAAATCCTTTAGAGCCTGGGGTGTTTTCAATCATGGCATCGCTTTAGCTCACGTCCCCTGCAGTCTGAAATATAAAATGCAAACTTCGCTCTGTATATAGAAAGGTTTTGAATATAATGTCCAAAGTCAACAGCCCACAGAAACATGAAACTAATATCTTACTCTTGGGTCTGCACATAATCGTCAAAATCTTAGTCATGTCCATCATAACAAAAGACAACATTGGTATTTATGTGTTAAATTGAAAGTGTATTGTGACACTGAGGTATAGAAATAATAAAGCTGAATAAAAACTAAATGAATTCTCAAAGACCAAACCTAACTAACTACTAAATAAATCAGCTGTTTCTGTTGTGGGGTCTGCCATTTGTTTGTTTTGATCAAGATGTTCCACAGTATGGCATTAAACATATCTATCTTCGTAAAGACAAATATGTGACACCATCAGGCCAAGTTACAGGTCAGATCTGTGGAGAGGCAAGCCCACTCACAATATAAATGCAAGTACTTCTGAGCAATAAAAACACCTGAAATTGAATCAATGCAAGAGATCGATTACTCACTAATTAAAACCATATAGTGGAACATTCTGAGCAAAGATATAACAACTCCATCAGACAAAAAGGTGGTGCACAATCCACCAGAAAATGTACATATTTTGGCTTTAACACTGAAACCATATTTTCTTATTTTACTTCCTTCTTATTTTTTTTTGTCAATCTGTCAATCTCTCTGTGCATCAGCTGTTGTATCAGAAACCTAATATTGTGTGTGGAGTACTGGAGTGTATCGGTGGTAGTTAGTGATGTCATTGGAAGCCTTGGATCGGGGTTATGCCTCTAAATGACATAGGGGACCAGCTGTCGCACTGTGTGCTTCTTGTGCAGACAACAGGGGGCCATGGGGCCTAACCTTTTCAGTGACAGCTCCTTGCAGCATAACGTGCATATCTGACAGCCATTTTAGAACTGGGCCAACAGCCATCAGCAGCAGTTGTTTCTGTGTGAACCCTGGTGAGGCCGCACTGTGAAGAAGCCAGGCACATTGTGTGGCAGCGGCTTTAGTTATGATAATCTCTCTCAAGATGTGAGATAAAACATTTGTCGATGGCTAAATGCTTTGTGACAACCTTGAAGATGGGAGGCCATCTTTGTTTTTGTCTCACATGGAAGATTAATGCAAATAATTTCTTCAGGTTAGCACTCATAGCTCCTGCACTGAATGTTTGAATTCCTATAGCATGGTGAGATGGATTTATTATTTTTTGTTTGTATTAAGCTGACAGTAAGGAAGACATTGAACATAACAATAACAAAATCATAATTTTGGGGAGGAAAAAAAGGATATAAATGCACATTACCAAAAATGTTCCCTTAAATCATGGAAATATTTTTGTTATTGGCATCCAGAATGCTATATATCTAATGTCACACAAACACAATTTACAATTACAATTACAGCCAGTCCAGATTTAATGCTACTCAAGAGTCTATGCAATCACTGAAGTGTCACAAGGAATTATACATTTTCAGTCTTTTTCCCCCTTTTTCCCAATTTCCATAATGAAGAGTATACAAAGCACCAATTGCACCTGTCTTCTGTTGAGATTGAATCCTTAAAGATTTGCAAGCCAATATCTCACAGAATATATAAAAAAATAAAGTTTATTTCTTCTAATATTTCTTCTTTATATTCTAAACCCTATCAGTAATGCTTATTCTAAGAGAACGTTTTTTTTCCTATTGGTTTCTCATTGGTTCTGCCTAGTTGTAAAGGGAAAGCAAATATCTAAAATTTTAAAGCTGTACAGACACATACTTCCAGTCGTGTGAATTCCCTGTGTGAAGTTCATTACAAACTGGTCATAACAAGCCACAACAAGCCAAGTCTTTTATGATCCATCAGCAAATCTCTCTACGATGCATGTTCTCTATAACTTTTTTTCCCCTCTTATCTCGTCTCCATGGAAATGACATAAGCGCGTCGTTTGGAAACGCTGGGGCGGGGAGGCGAGAAGAGAGATGCTACTCGCTTTGGGGCTGGTTACATAACAATCTTCCACTGGCTCGGTCTCTTGCTTGGCGCGGGATGTCAGGACGGTGTTTGTAAACAGAGCGGCCATGTGCGGGCTCACGTGGAGGAGGCTTTAGAGTCATTGGCCTCACTGGTCTGTCTGCGTCACCCCCGAGGTAAAAAGACATCGATACGTGTTCCCTCCGACCCGCGCCACTCTTTGCATAGTCCCACGGATCTCACGCCATAATTAGGCGGCGCAACTCGGGTCACGTCAGGAAACCTCAGAGCCGCTCCTGCTGAATGAAGTGATGAGCGCATGTGTGTCAGACTCATAAAAACTTTCTGTGCGTGCTCTATAAACTATTAAAGGTGCTATATTACGCCAAATTGACTCTTGGGAGCTTCAAGCCATGTTATAATGTTGTTACCTCATCAAAAACACACCTGGTGCTGTGTTTTGTTTCATTCACACATGTGCATTACTAGTCCGTCTACACTTCCAAAGCTCAAAATGCTCTGTTCCACCTTGTGATGTCATGAAGCGATAGTTTTCAAGTTAACAGCTACCTTTAACCTTTTTTTGTAGTAGAGATTGGCAGTTCCAGGGCTGAAATCATCCAAATTATTCTAAAACGCAATGGAGCACTTCCTTCACAAGGTTGAACAGTATTTTCCGTTTGAGAGAAGAACCCAGCCTAAACGTGCAGGGTCAGTGTGTTAAACGTGTGTGAATGAAACAAAACACAACTCCAGGTCTGTTTTTGACGAGGAAACATTTTAGATCAGAAATAGTGCAAGAACAAGAGATTATAAACCAACAGCAAACCAATAGATAATGTTTTGGGGGATTTTGTTGGGTGTATGCATTTAATCTTTACCTCTTTGTTTCATCCCAAATGTCAAATATCTCAAACAAATTCAAAATGGAATGTGTTTCATTGTGCAGAAACAGCTAGAGCCTTTCTGCTATTCTCTGTAGCAAACAACCCCCAGTAGAAGACTAGAATCCAATCAATATTACAAAAATCAATACAGGCTCTGAGTACCTCACCATTTTTTCCTCCAATGCAGCTTTTACTTGTGGGCGTGGCTGAATAGGTATAATGCAATGTAAAATGTCCAGCCTGTCAGTGCAACGGTCACACACTGGCCTCTGGAATACGAGCTCTGTAGGCTGCAGGCCGTGGCGGTGTTAAGGGTCAGGGTTGTATTGTGTATGGATTGCATTGTTGTGAAACGCTATGGCAACTGGACATTCTTCTCTCCCTCCAAAAGCTGATATTGTCTCAAGGCTGGGAGTGACATGGAGGGGACTTTTCCGACCCAGGCAGATGAGCTTTCCCCGTGTGCTGTTTTATCACTGAGGTGTAGATAGATCACAAGAGCACTGTGCATGTGATGGATCTAGGCGCCCATCCCCCACTCAAACCCCACAGGCTCATTACTGCTCTGCTCTGTCTTTCTCTGAATATAAAACAGAAGCACCCCTAAAGGATTTACGCACATGTTCATTACACTATGCAGATACAATATAATACTTTCTTACATAGAGATTTGAGCTATTACCCACATATTTTTAAGCTTTTCATGGATACAGTATGGGAGGGTGGCTCATTTTCTTGCTTTTACTATGTTTATATTTTGCATACAGTTAAATTAAACTACCTAACGGCGTATATATTACGTGACATTGTTTTTGAACGCGCAAAATAGCCCAGTGGTATTTCTCTAGGTATTTATGGTTGCTGACCTACATATTTGCAATATACAGCTCTGGAAAAAAGACCACTGCATTTTTTTTCCTGAAATCAGCATCTCTACATGTATTACAGCCAATACATTCCAGCGTTTGTAGAATTCCAACACAAACACAAAGGTGAGCTACTTCAGTTCTTGCACCAGGAGTGGAATAAAGTCACCCAAGAACAATGTGAAAGACTTGTGGAGAGCATGCCAAGACGCATGAAAGCTGTGATTAAAAATAAGGCTTACTGCACCAAATATTGATTTCCAAACTCTTCTTAAGTGTAAACATTAGTATTATGTTGTTTTAAAATGAATTTGATCTTGTTTCTTTGCATTGTTTGAGGTCTAAAAACATGTTGTTATTTTGTCATTTGTCATTTTCTGCAAATAAATGCAGAAAATGATTATATTTTTATTTGGATTTTGGGGGAAATGTCAGTAGTTTATAGACTCAAAACAAAAATGTTCCTTTTGCCCAAACACATACCTATAAGTAGTAAAATCAGAAAAACCAATAATTTTGCAGTGGTCTCTTATTTTTTTCCAGAGCTGTATAAGCAAACTAGTCATAACGCAACTACAGAAACAAAACTCTCAAAAATACTGAGACTAGTAAACGCCAATATTGACACGCTCTCGCTGACCACACTCGCCGTATCACAACACAGCCCAGCCGTTGCGTCACAGGGGCCTGGCCAATTGTTATTTTAGGTTTCCTGACAGCTCTTCCTTCCTCCTACCGAAACATGTTTTTTACTACATGTTAAAACCACCAACAACTTCAAATTTTGTCACACTGAAGCCTTCTTTCTGGCTCGTCACTACCTTTATTTTGACTTTACTGATCCCTAAACAGTGACTTTGCAAAAGCCCTGATAGACTTCTGAAGATAAGGCTAAGTACCACTAGCCCCTGTCATTATGCCTGGTGATCACAAGCTAACTATTAGTCGAGATTTTACCTTAAGGGTAGCATTTTACAGCTCCAGCTAGCACAATCTGCATCCAATACACAATTAGCTGTTGAAATCTCTGCTATATTCAAAGGGCCCTTTCATATGTTAATGGACAGGCTATTGTCAACTCGAGAAAAACTAACACACATTAGTTAAACTATTAGTGAATGTAAATTGGGACCTGCTGCCCATATGCTAATGTCCACTAATGTGATCATATATAGATTTTTTTCAAGAATCTTCAGTGTTATGCAAAAGTGATTAACTCAGGGCTAGCTC
Organism: Paratrypauchen microcephalus; assembly: GCA_036785185.1. Lineage (NCBI taxonomy): Eukaryota > Metazoa > Chordata > Actinopteri > Gobiiformes > Gobiidae > Paratrypauchen > Paratrypauchen microcephalus. Next base: position 5,553,830 of record JAVJIX010000046.1, on the reverse strand, counting down.
CTGCTTATCACGGGCAGGAATTAGGTCACTATGCTGAGGGCGTAATCTTTGCTTACAAACAGAGTAGTGAAGGCTGGCTAGTATGCACAGTTGATTTTCAAGACTGGTTCACTTTACTAATACACTTAATGCACAGACTTAGACAAACTTTATTGATCCACAAGGGAAATTGTTTTGGGTATGGTAGCTCACTCATCAAATATAATATATAACAGAGGGTACAAAAAATATATATATATACATTATTATTATTAATACAAATTAGCCAGTCCCATGTAACCAATAAAGGACTCATAATATTTTACAACTCACATTTTTTGACTGCTTTTTTACAAGCATACACATCTTCACTGTGTGTTAACAAAATTATCTTCAAAAGGAATCACCGCTAACACTTGCATGTATTTTGACTGTAAGCATATATAAAATTTGTGTACCCAGTTTGTGTGTAGAATCCCTCAGTCGTCCAGGTAGTATCCATGGCAAAAGGAGAAATTCAGATTGTCAACTGGACAAAAGTTTATTTGGTCGAATACGTCGACATCTAAGGTTAAAGTGTAAAATGATAAATGATTCCTCTTCTCTGCTAACCTTTTTGTACGCATTTGTATTCGACCAAATAAACTTTTGTCCAGTCGACAAATAGAATTTCTCCTTTTGCCATGTACCCAGTTTGTTACTGATGTATAATAATAATGGTATGCACTGATGTAAGTATGTGTTCATAGTCCATGTGTTTTAGAATGCTGAGAAATTAGGAATGTTGCCATATTGATGAACTATAAAAAAAAAAAAATTATATATGTATAGGTTCTGCACCCAATTTGTTATTGACGTGTAATAACTGTATGCACTGATGTAAGTGTTCAGTCCATGGCTTTTAGAAACTGAAATGCATCAATACAAAATAGCAAAGGGCCCATAGGTCAAACATGTATTCTATAAGAAACTACATTAAAGGTACAAAGTGTTACCAACTCAAAATCAATCAAAAATGACAAATCCACTTTATTTTTGCTACTTAATCTGACACCCCTTGCTGTAGAATCACCTTTCCCTTGAGTCTAGTTAATGGTGCACAGGTTTAGAGTTTCATTTTTGCCAGAGCTTTCTGACCTTCACTAAGTCTATACACAAATACGCACACACATACACACCTATATAGACAACACAGCAGCGCCACAGTTCTCCCATAGCGTTGGCTTCTCCTTGGGATTTGCCTTTGTGTCTGCTTGTCATTCAGTGGTGAAAGCAATGAAAGCTGATTCACGGAGATGCACAAAGCCACCAAGCTATTCCAGCCCCACTGCTGTGCGCACACTGTGCACTTTACTGCTCCAAGTGTCCGGCCCCTGGCTCTCCTTCAAAGTACACAATATTCTCACCACTAAACACTCACCGGATATTGAAAAAGCACGCGAAGTGTATAAAAAACTTAATACAAAAAAGCAAATATACAACAATGTCATATTTTAGTAGCTGTTACACCTAACCAAGCTATGTGTATTTCCAAAGCACTTAAAATTATTACATTCTTCCCCTTTAGTACTCACAACCTATAGATAAGTCTCACCATTAAAGTCCAAGTCCAGTTTTATTGTGCAAGAATAATAGAAAAGGTTTTAATAACTAAAAAAAAAAAAGGATCAGCCATGTTGGACTAGTTCTCTAATCTAATAACCTCTCTTTATTGCCTTGTCTCTTGCCTTTTACCGAGAAGCCAAGAGCTTTACCTCAGCTAGGGGTTAAAACTTAACCTCAAACACACTGGAGCAAGCAGTGTAAACCAGGCAAGTTTTGCATTAATCCAGAGCCCCCATTCTCACCTGCTTTCCTGTCCCTCCACTTTGCAGAAAATCCAACAAAAAACCGTCCGAATCTCTCTTCTCCTCTTCTTCTCCCCTTTAACAAATCCTAAAGGGCAGCCATCTTGCCTCCGTCTGTTCTTCTATGAAACCGACTATCCTCCACATCAATATTCATGGAAGCCAGGCTGACGTCGGCGTCCACCATCATCAGTAGACGCTTCTGCTGTTCCTGTTCTGTCCAATGCAAGACCATAGGGTAGTGCAGTGTGCAAAGCCAGAATGCAGCTCTCGTAGCACTGAAGAGGCTTGGCTTGGAGAAATAATCACAAATTCACTATCCTGCTGAGTTCTTCCCACACAAAGGGACAGGTTTTCTTTCACTCCCTTCTCTGCTCCCTCCTTTTTTTTTTTTTTCTTCTTCTCAGGTCAGCCGCACACAATACTGCACACTACTATAATGGCTTCCCTCAAGCACCGGGCTGGATTGCATGGAACAGGAATCCACCCTCCCCCGCTGGACTTTTTGTTTTCTGAAGCTCAAATTGTGCACAGTCTTGTCTTAACTCTCTCCACCCCCTCTCTCTCTCATTCTCAGACAGGAAGACAGAGTCACTTTGAGCATTTTCCCTCCTTTTTCCAAGACTTCCTCCTCTTCTTGATCACAAGTGCTGGTAGTAGTATTGGTAGTAATTTTTTTCAGTATTGTACTTGCCTGAATATAGAAATAGTAGTGTCCTGGCTCCTTATTCTGGCTGGCTCATTTTTAGACAGCACGGTGTAAGGCAACTCTTTGGCATGTGTATAACCAGCATAGAGGGATTGCCAAGAGCCACCTCCTGTTGACACTGGCCACGTGGGCTCCAGTCTACCAGTGCACAGAGACAGCACTGTGGGAAGTAGGCAGGGCTTTCAGCAGGCAAAAACTTCGCAAATATACAGCCAGCAATTGTGGAATGTTATATTCTTGGACTGCATTTTATTTGTAAAATATACATCTCTGTAAAAAAAAAAAAAAGAGACCACTGCATTTTTTTCTGAAATCAGCATCTCTACATGTATTACAGCCATTCCATTCCAGTGTCTGTTGAATTCCAACACAAACACAAAGCTGAGCTACTTCAGTTCTTGCACCAGGAGTAGAATAAAGTCACCCAAGAACAATGTGAAAGACTTGTGGAGAGCATGCCAAGACGCATGAAAGCTGTGATTAAAAATAAGGGTTATTGCACCAAATATTGATTTCTGAACTCTTCTTAAGTGTAAACATTAGTATTATGTTGTTTTAAAATGAATTTGATCTTGTTTCTTTGCATTGTTTGAGGTCTGAAAACATGTATCTTTTTTGTTATTTTGACCATTTGTCATTTTCTGCAAATAAATACTCTAAACGATAATATTTTTATTTGGAATTTGGGGGAAATGTTGCCAGTAGTTTATAGACTCAAACAAAAATGTTCCTTTTGCCCAAACACATACCTAAAAGTAGTAAAATCAGAAAAACTGATAATTTTGCAGTGGTCTCTTAGGTCGTTTTCACACTTGCCTTGTTTGGTTCGTTTAAAACGAACCAGAGTTCGTTTGCTCCTTTGATTCGGACCTTTTGGGCTGGTGTGAATAAAAACCAAAAATCTCGATCTGGATCAAACAAGCGAATTGAGACCACCTAAAAAGCTTGGTCTTGGCACGGTTCCATTCGAACCCTGGTGCGGTTCGTTTGCGGTGAGAATGCAGACCGCATTCTCCGATCCGACACAAGTTGGCTTTTTGTACTTAACGAGCTCCCGTCGTATGTCGAGCATTATGGGGAACCACGGCTGACGAAACTAAACTAAACTAAACGAAACGAAACTTACGAGGCTTACTTACATTTTGTGTGAAGAGCAAGAGTCAGAACTTGATGCGCGCACATGAGCGCTGTCCTCCGTAGTCGTCTTGCCCTGTGCCTTCGTTGTTTGGAAATTGATTGTAAAATAGCGTAAACCTCACGATGCTGCTCAAACATTTGTGCGAACTGTAAAAACCGAGCAAACCATATCGCTAAGGCTAGATTGAAAACGGCACATAACGACATGATTCTCCTCCTTCCGTGTTTGGACACAGCGTTTTGACACGGCTCATTTCTGTCCAATGGCTGAGCGACCCCAGCACACGTGGTTTTGTTTATAGATGTTGGTTCACTTGGGAAAAAACTGCAGTGTGAAATCGAACCGCATCAAAATAAAAAACATTTAACAAAATTTGGTCTGGACCAAAGCAAGTGAACTATCGGACTTTCCTGGTGTGAAAACGACCTTATTTTTTTTCCAGAGCTGTATGGGCTTCCAAATAGTGTTGTCATGATGCTAATATTTCAAGCATGATTTTGTTACTAGGATAAAGCTTTGATTCTTGATACCACAATAGTTTCCATTACCTTGTTTTTAAATGCGTATTTTGAAGATTTGCATAAGTAATGTTAGGTGGAAATGCTCAAATAGAACTCTTGATTTGCTTGGATTTTGATTAATACGTACAACAGTTAAAGCACCTTTTGGAAGGTGGAAACACATTTAGCGATGAAAAATCACTTGAACAATAGAATGCCATTTTCAGCACAAAATAGACCGCTTTCTTTAAATTACCATGTGGTTCTGTACTGGTGTCGATAGTCTAAAACCCTTCAAGAAAGGTCATTTTGTCATGTTTATGGTACAGTGGTACCTCACCTTACGAATGACCCAACAAACGAAAATTTCAAGTTACGAAACGCCTTCACGGTAAATTTTGGTCTCTAGATACGAAAGAAAATTCAAGTTACGAAATGCGAAATCTCAAAAATTCAAATAATGCGCGCTCAGCCACACACATTATACGCTTTTCTCAGACTGGATTTAAACTTTTCTCACATTTGTCTCTCGTTTAAACACTCAAACTTTCATAGATTTTCAACAAAATTATTAATAGTGAAGTGTGGGGGGAAGGAGGAGGGGGGAGAAAACTGCGCTCTGACACGTGTGATAGCGCAGCATGACCCGGCGCGGGGCTGCCAGCAGGTCTAGACCTGGACTAAACCAGGACTAAACCTGGACTAGACCAGGACTAGACCAGGACTAAACCAGGACTAGACCAGGACTAGACCAGGACTAGACCAGGACTAGACCAGGTGGATTAAAGGTCTATTTCCTGGTTTCGTTTTGAGGCGGCTCGCCTCAGCTGCAAGAGCCAGGTCTAGACCAGGTCTAGACCAGGTCTAGTCTAGACCAGGTCTAGAGCAGGTCTAGAGCAGGTCTAGAGCAGGTCTAGACCACTGCGGCTCTTGCATGCGTTCGTGGGTCTTGTTCATGCGCTCAGACTGCGTGCGGTCCTCCAGCTGAGGCGAGCAGCGGCAGCTGTGACTCGAAACGAAACCAGGAAATAGACCCGCGCGCGGCACTTTAATCCATCTGGTCTAGTCCTGGTCTAGTCCTGGTCTAGTCCAGGTTTAGTCGAGGTTTAGTCCTGGTTTAGTCCTGGTTTAGTCCAGGTCTAGACCTGCTGGCAGCCCCGCACCGGGTCATGCTGCGCTATCACACACGTGTCCGAGCGCAGTTTTCTCCCCCCTCCTCCTTCCCCCCACGCTTCACTATTAATAATTTTGTTGAAAATCTATGAAAGTTTGAGTGTTTAAACGAGAGACAAATGTGAGAAAAGTTTAAATCCAGTCTGAGAAACCAATCAGGACGCAGAACACAATGTTACACTATAAAAAAAGTTACACTATAAAAAAAAAAAAAAAACTTGGATCGGGGCCTTGGAACGAATCAGGCTTTTTCCATTGAAATAGCTACTCAACTTACGAATTTTTCACGTTACGAAACCACTTCTGGAACGAATTAATTTCGTAAGGTGAGGTACCACTGTATTTTTTTCATTATTGATACTTATTAAATTGAGTATCCAGTTTTGATACTGGTTTTAGTATCAATTAGTATCTGATTTTTGACACTTTGACAATCCTCCTCAAATATTATCAATCTTAAAGTTGTTTACAATGTCCTTTATAAACTGGTCTTGCATGAAGTCCTTGTTTTACTTATCCATAATTAAGTAAGAGTCGTTGATTTTGTGCCATCATCTGCTTTTCTCCATGGAGATGGATAAATGAAATGTCATACTTCAGAACTGTCCAGGCAAAGCCATAATATCTCCATGGAGACAGAAGCAGAGCATGTAGAAGGTGCCATCCAGAAAAGTTCCAAAGTTCCAAAGTTTCTTGATTGAACCCTGTATGTAAGCTTTCAGTCTCAAATTTGGTCTAGTTTTGGGTTAGAATTATGGTTTAGAAGTTTACACTACTGATATTCATGTTTTCATCAATGTTTTCTGTGATCTCATTACTGAACTAAAACTAAAACATATTTAGCAACACAATATCCCATGTTTTATGGAGCTTAAAGGGCCCATATACTCTATTTTCTGATCTATGTTATAATGTTCTTTCCTCATCACAAACAAACATTAATGGATATATATATATATATTAGGGCTGGGAATATTAACGCGTTAATCGCGATTAATCGCGAACGATTAATGATCGCGAACAATTTTTTTTTATCGCGATCAGAGTTTGCCAGCATTTTTAGCAATTCTACCATCCATATGCAGCTCATTTGGTTGTATTAATTAAACTCATTGTCGGTTAAACGCGCTATTTTGAGTTTGCTAGTATTTTGTTCCTTCTACGCATCCGTAGGCAGCTCGAGCGGGCTTCAATCATTTATTTACAATTTCTCAAAGTAAGCACTATTACTGGTTCATTGTTACTTTTTCCTTTCTCTGCACTTTTTTGAAATAAAAAAAATGGTGAGAAATACTTTGCATTGTGAGTTTAACTTTAGATTCGAACGGTCTTACTGCAAGATATCAATTTTAAACATGCAAAATAAATCACGATTAATCGCGATTAACTATGAAATTTCTGAGATTAGTTGCGATCAAGAAAATTAATCGTTTGACAGCCCTAATATATATATATATATATATATATATATATATATATATATATATATATATATATATATATATATATATATATAATTTTTAAAATATATATATACTTTACTTTTTAAGCTTAAAAGGGACAGGGTGTAAGATCTTTACCTGTTAATTACTGAAATTGAATCAATCAATCAATCAATCAATCAATCAAACATTTATAAGGCGCTTTTCATACAAAATTGTAGCACAAAGCGCCTTACAGTGGTCAAGGATTAGAAGATTGACCTTTATTGATCTCGCACAGGAGAAGTTGTTTCTATATTTGACCCGGGGACCATCCCCATGATTTTGTTTTGTTATTTATGCTTTGGTCGGGCCCTAAGCTGGATTTTACCTATGGCGCATGTTTAGGTTGGTGGGGGAAACCGGAGTGCCCGGAGGAAACCCACCCAAACACGGGGAGAACATGCAGTCTCCACACAGAAAGGCCCGGGCAACCCGAACCTTCTTGCTGTGAAGCATGAGTGCTAGCCACTCAGCCACCGTGCCGCCAGGGAAAAAAAACCCAAAAACCCCCCCAAAAAAACAAACAGGAACAGCAGCTGAAGATACCCATTCAAAAATACATTGTTTTCCAAGCCTTTTCACTTCCATCATGAAATCAAAGTATTCTTTTGGACTTAGATATAGTCACATAAAAGGGGGATCTTCCCCATGCAGAGGCAGCCATTTTGAATACGAGAGCCGCAGAAGGACATTTGGGCTCCGCCTTCGCCTTTGGCAAGGCTCGTGGTTTTGGGTAAACAACACAAGCATGCTGCCGGATCAGACGTCGTAATGGATCTAACACGTGTTTTGGACTAAATTGTTTTACTGGATTTTATTTGCTGGATCCTTACGGACAAATTGAGAGCAAGTCTATGGTGAAATACAGAGTTTGACCTGTGCAAAGCATTCTAAGGTAAGCTAACCTCGTTTTGTGCTTTTCCGTATAAAAGCCCCATGTGCTCGGGGAGTGATTGTTTTGCAGGGAAATGAATTGCATAGTCAAAAAGAGGAGACTGTAAGGTTTCATTTGATGTGTAGAGTGTCATGGTACATGATCAGGAATGTGTGTTTTCATGAGAAAAAAAAAAAATGGGACCGCGTTTTATTTATACAGTAGCGGCGCGCGGCTCGTGCGCGCGCCTGGGTGACCCTCGAGGTCTGCCGTAGCTAAAACAGAAAGTGCAATAGCACCATCCACCTATGCGCCACGAATCCTACACACTGGGGCTTTAAGAAATAAACCATATATGCACAAAAAAAAACAAACAGGGGGCCACAGGGGGGCGCCAGTCGCAAAAACTGTTGTCGTTTCCTTAGGCAAAACACTTTACCCACATTGCCTAGTATGAAAGTGATGTGTGGAAGTGTTGGTGGTAGTCAGAGGAGCCGATGGCGCAGATTGGCAGCCTCGGTTCCGTCAGTCTGTCCCAGGGCAGCTATGGCTTACCACCACCAAGTGTGGAGTGAATGAACAATGAACTGTAACGCGCTTTGGGTGTCATGAAAGGCTCTATATAAATACTATGAATTATTATTCTTAATTAAAGGTTGGCGGTTCGAATGCCGCTCTCAACACAACATGAGTGGTTAAGCGTTCAGATCCACTGACCCACTGGTTGGCGGTACAGTTCCAGCTCCCACAAATGAATGCTGCTGTTGTGTCCTTGGGCAAGACACTTAACCCCACCTTGCCCTCACTGTCTGCGTACGCTGGTAGTCCCCATGACAGACAGAAGATACATCAAGGCCGGTTGCGTCAAGCGACGTGAGGCTGTCCTCCTGTGGACCCACCACCCGCAGGAGGATCCATGGGGGCTGGTGCATTGAGATCTGGATGGCAGATCTGCTTGGGCTCCTGCCCCCACGATCCAAAGACTCAGAAATAGCGGAAGAAAATGAATGAATGAATGAATAATAATACAAGAATCCAAAAAATAATTAAAGGACTTTTATTCTAATTCCAACAGAGTGCCTTTGACTTTTTGACTGCTTTTTCTGCATTACAAGCTCATCTTTCTTTATATATTAGCTTTTGAGCCTGTTGTGAACTTCTAGTAAAATACCCTGAAGCTCTTACTTCCTCTGTGTTTTTATGTCTGGAATTGTGTTTTGTTTCATTCACACATGTTTGACACACACGTCCTGCATATTCAGGCTTCTTCTCTCAAACAGAAAACACTCTGTTCCACCTTGTAAAGTCATGTGGTAATACAGGAAACGCTCCACTGTGTTTTCAAACTCCATACATCATCACTTGAATCATCTGGATGATTTTAGCTCTGGAATTGCCAAACTCTACTAAACTAAAGGTAAAAGGTAGCTGTTAACTTGAAAGCTACTACTTCTTGACATTACAAGTTGGAACAGAGCATTTTGAGTTTCGGACAAATTAATAATGGATTACTCAAAACTTGTGACTGAAATTAAACACAACTCCAAGTATGGTTTTGAAGAGGTAACATTATAACATGACTTAAAGCTCACAAGAGTCAACTATGCATAATAGATTACGTTTAAGTTATACAGAAAGCTTGCAGATGCTGTAATGTATGGATGCCAGTGCACTGGGCTTACCAAACGTCTTTACACATTAGTTACACAGTCAGTAGCTACATTATTGAAATAAAGGCAATCCTCCCTGCTTTATTTAAGGAGTCATTTGGCACCAGCCCCTGCTTTGGCCTTTCCAGTGTTATTCCTGCTTTACTTTGGTAACAGGTGGGCCTTGTCTCAAAACCCTTTAGATGGGGCAGAGGCTTAAAGATTGGGCCCCACCTCTCTGCCTACAGCCCCACTGAACCGGCTGCACTGACATTTGTTGATTCAATACTTGGAGGCTCAGAGTAGAAAAGGAGATTTGTTTTTACTCAGAGTGGGGGAGGGGACGAAGCCAGGCAAAGGAGGAGGAGCCAGTGGAGCTGCAGCCCATGCAGTCCCAGCCTTTTCAAACACGGCCATGATTCTCGGGGAAAAGCCAAGCGGGAGAGTGAATGACAAAAATAAATCTCTAGATGGCACGTTACTGATTGAATAAACAGCACGGCTTTACAAAGGAGGATGCATTTTTTTTCTGCTCTTCAAACAAAATATGGTTCCGTCGTCAGCTTTAAACTTTCAGCATGCAAAAAGGGTCTGTTGTTAAAAGAAACAGTACAGTACAGTACAGTGAAAATGTGATCCAGTTTGTTCTAAAGACATCCATTCACAAAATACAGCTCTGGAAAAAAATAAGAGACCACTGCAAAATTACAATTTTTTCTGGTTTTACTACTTATAGTTATGTGTTTGGGCAAAAGGAACATTTTTGTTGGAGTCTATAAACTACTAATTCCAAATAAAAATATTATCGTTTAGAGCATTTATTTGCAGAAAATGACAAACGGTCAAAATAACAAAAAGATTCATGTTTTCAGACCTCAAACAATGCGAAGAAACAAGATCAAATTCATTTTAAAACAACATAATACTAATGTTTACACTTAAGAAGAGTTCAGAAATCAATATTTGGTGCAATAACCCTTATTTTTAGCTTTCATGCGTCTTGGCATGCTCTCCACAAGTCTTTCACATTGTTCTTGGGTGACTTTATTCCACTCCTAGCGCAAAAACTGAAGTAGCTCAGCTTTGTGTTTGTGTTGGAATTCAACAGACACTGGAATGGAATGGCTGTGATACATGTAGAGATGCTGATTCCGGAAAAAAATGCAATGGTCTATTATTTTTTTCCAGAGCTGTATCTGACTCAACACAGATCAGCTCTCATCACAGATCAATACTGAGTCATGTCTTGATGGTGTACATTCAAATTTAAAATATAAAATTAAAATGATAATGAATAATCTGGTCATATTGTCACCAACGGTTAAGATTTGAAGGTCCTATATTATGCAAAACTGACTCTTGTGAGCTTTAAGTCATGTTATTATGCTGTTACTTCCTCAAAAACAGACCTGGAGTTGTGTTTTGTTTCAATCGCACATTTGAGTAACTCTTTATTATTAGTTTATCTACAGATAGTGGTAGTTTTGGAATTAGCAGCTATTTTTACCTTTTGTTCAATAGAGATTGGCAATTCCAGGACTGAAATCAATGTTTTCTGTTTGAGAGGAGAGTGTTAAACATGTGTGAATGAAACAAAACACAATTCCAGGTATGTTTTTGATGAGGAAACAACATTATAACATAAAGGAAATCGGAAAATTGTGTAATATGGGCTTTTTAAAGCAGGAAACGTGTCGTATTGTTCAGTTCAGGTGTTTTAGGGTTGTGGTGATAGGAAATTGTGGTTACAGGGGAAAATCTATGCGTAATGGTTTCAGGCTGACTCTTTCACATTACTCAAAACTTTACTCATTACTCACTTCTATTTCTAAGCCTAACCTAGGTGTGGTTTTTACTCATAGCAGGAATTTTTTTGTTTTCCGTTTTTCATTAATTGTTAGGAATTACTTAGAAAAGCAGGTGTAGTTTTCGAACGTTAGCTGAATTCAATCACCTCTGGGTAAAAATTAAAAGTACAGTAACTGAAACTGAAGATACAGCTCTGGAAAAAATAAGAGACCACTGCAAAATTATCAGTTTTTCTGATGGAATGACTGTAATACAAGTAGAGATGCTGATTTCAGAAAAAAAATGCAGTGGTCTCTTGTTTTTTTTCCAGATATGTAGAATATAAGAGATAAAAACTAATGCCACAATGGGGAAGTTGCAACAGCAAACAGTAGCTAAGCAGTTTCAGAATAGCAGAGCAAAAACGTGGCGTAAAATTTAGGATGAATTCAAATTAAAAATGCTTTGAAGCCGTTATTTTGACAAAGATGGTGATAGCTAGCCATGTTGTGTTGCTCTATCATATGACTGAAGCACTCCATTACTTCAATAATATAATAAAAGTTAGAGATGGAAAATGGATCAGTTCGTGTATATGACTCGGTAGTTATCAGAGTGTTTTGCAGATAATCAAGTTAGATGAAATTTGGCACAGATACAGCTCTGGAAAAAAATAAGACACTGCATTTTTTTCTGAAATCAGCATCTCTACATGTATTACAGCCATTCCATTCCAGCGTCTGTTGAATTCCAACACAAACACAAAGCTGAGCTGCTTCAGTTCTTGCACCAGGAGTGGAATAAAGTCACCCAAGAACAATGTGAAAGACTTGTGGAGAGCATGCCAAGACGCATGAAAGCTGTGATTAAAAATAAGGCTTATTGCACCAAATATTGATTTATGAAGTCTTCTTAAAGGTCCCATGACATGGTACTTCTTGATGCTTTTATATGTTGCCTTAATGGTTCCCTAATACTGTAAATGAATCCTTCTTCAAAATCAAGACTCATGAGAAATCAAGTGCATGAGAAAGACACATGTACAGAGTCAGAGTCAGAAAATATCTCTCTGAACAACTCATTATGGGCCTTGTTGCTTGAATGCAAATGAGAAGGACAGAGATAGGTTAGAGGGGTGGGGGTGGGGGGGCAAATACGCCGCTGGTTCCTTGTTTTAGCTGTGTGCTGGCCCCACTTCCGCGTTTTAAGCGCGGAGGAAGAAAGGAGAGCCTTTTCAATGAAAAAAACACATTTTCACAGAAAATAAAATTAAACCACTGCTGTTTCAGAGGTCCAGAGGGTCGGGTAAAGGACTTCCGAGCCTAGAAACACTCACACGTGCCTCCAGGCAAATTAAAAAAACGCATTTCGCTTTCGCATTCGCGGTCCAAACTCTCTGGGCGTGATTTACAGAGACGGTGGGTAGACATCCAGACGGGGGGTGGAGCTGCATTTTTCAATGTGACGTCACATAGTTGCCTTGTTCAGAATCGCCCGTTTGAGCTGTGTTTTTTTCTAACGCAGAAAAGGACCGCAAATGCTCAGTTTAGACATTTCGCAACTTTTAGCCATGGGGGGGTCAACAACCTCAGAAAGTGAAAATTTCATGCCATGGGACCTTAAAGTGTAAACATTAGTATTATGTTGTTTTAAAATGAATTTGATCTTGTTTCTTTGTATTGTTTGAGGTCTGAAAACATGTATCTTTTTTGTTATTTTGACCATTTGTCATTTTCTGCAAATAAATGCTCTAAATGATCATATTTTTATTTGGAATTTGGGGGAAATGTCAGTAGTTTATAGACTCAAACAAAAATGTTCCTTTTGCCCAAACACATACCTATAAGTAGTAAAATCAGAAAAACTGATAATTTTGCAGTGGTCTCTTATTTTTTTCCAGAGCTGTATCTTTTGGCACTGCTCGGTCTCTGTGGTCGTGTGTCATTTCTAGATTGTGCATAAAGTGTGATATTTAGCTCCTCTTTAAATTTGTGGACCTTGCTATGGATTTTAAAGGGATATGCCACCCCCAGGGCAAATTTGGGCATCTCCCCACAGTCCAGAGACTAAAATAAGTGGTGGAAAGCGTTTTCCTGCTCACCCAGCCATTGTCTGAGTCTGTCGCCACTGACCGCCGCGGTATCTGCAGCTCCTCCGCCTTAGACTGGAGTCTAACGTCGCCAGAGAAAGATTTCGGCCAAAAGGAATTAATTTGCTCGATGCGTTTCCCAATTACTTTCTGTGTAGTGCGCATTCATATCGAGTGTAAATAAATGTGCAAATCAACACGGAGAGCTTGCCTTGGTCATTTTGGTGGGAACTATTTTCCAGTGCGGAAGAATACAGTCGAATCACGCAGCACGCTGCCAGGGGAATCCCAGTTACGCACCGGGAAGGGAGTTCCCCTGTTGCACAACGTGGTGCGTGATTCGACTGTATTCTTCCGCACTGGAAAATAGTTCCCACCCAAAATGACCAAGGCAAGCTCTCCGTGTTGATTTGCACATTTATTTGCACTCGATATGAATGCGCACTACACACAAAGTAATTGGGAAACGCATCGAGCAAATTAATTCCTTTTGGCCGAAATCTTTCTCTGGCGACGTTAGACTCCAGTCTAAGGCGGAGTAGCTGCAGATACCGCGGCGGTCAGTGGCGACAGACTCGGACAATGGCTGGGTGAGCAGGAAAACGCTTTCCACCACTTATTTTAGTCTCTGGACTGTGGGGAGATGCCCAAATTTGACCTGGGGGTGGCATATCCCTTTAAAGGCCCCAATCTGAAAAAAAAAAACTGCCTGTGATGTCAGGTGGTAATACAGAAAGTGCTACTCTAATCTCTCACAAGAATTAACTGATTTCAGGTCTGAAATTACCTATTTTTACTGAACTAAAAGTAAAAGGTAGCCGTTAACTCGAAAACGACCAGTTCATGATATCCCAAGGTGGAGCAGAGCATTTTGAGCTTTGGAGATGTAGACAGACTAATAATAAAGGGTTACTCAAGCATGTGTGAATGAAACAAAACAAACCCCAGGTATGTTTTGATGGGGTAACAACATTATAACATGGCTAAAAGCTCACAAGAGTCAATTTTGCATAATATAGGACCTTTAAAATATTATTAGTGGCGCAAAAATGTATATCTGACCATCCTCAGTAGAAGTTTTTCATTTCTATCACAATATTATTGGGATTTTACTTGAAAAGAATGTAAAAGTTATAGTTATAAACACAGTGAGCAGAGTCTGTGGGGAGTCTGTGGTGGGGGTCTCTGGTGGTCCCTCTGAACTGTAGATCGTAAATGACAGATTATCTCATCATTGCTCGCACCTCGTCCCATTACAAAGGGCATGTGCCGGCACCTCTACTGTAAACACTCTCTGCCCCCCTGCTGGCTCCGCTTCTGGAGATGCAGCCACACTTGTCACATGGCTGATTTCACACCTAAAAATGCCGATGAGGGAATGGGCTGTCCTAATTGAGCCTGTTGATTTACGCTAAGCACAACACAAACAAAGGGGCAGCGCTGGTGGGGGGGCACAGGTCAAAGATCCAGGCTCAAGCTTAAGCTCCTTGTGGCAGGTTACATGCTTTATAGTCCTGCTCCCTGAGAAGTGCGAAGGGCTGGAATAGTTAGTGCGTGCGTAGTGTTTTCAGTTTGATATACAGCAGTTCACAGAAAACCACAGGCATCAGCTAAAACAGAAATGCAAGCATAAGAATGTGGTTTTGACACGCAAGACAAGCTATAGCTAACTTTGTGAAAAAATAATGTTGTAACAGGCTTCAACGGTTTTGCTTAGGAAGTGTAAATAATCAAATAAACATTTCAGTCTTATAATAAATTGCACCATTACATTACATCAAGTACTATTGCCAGTTATACGTAATTGTATATTTGAAGTTCTGCGTTATCAGCGGTATTAACAGTGTAATCAACAGTCAGTCCAACAGTGCTAAAACATGTCTTCAAATGTGAGATTACTGTTTTTCCACTTTCATTTTTAATAATCTCTTTTGAATTTACACAATACAGCTCTGGAAAAAAAATAAGAGACCACTGCAAAATTATCAGTTTTTCTGATTTTACTACTTATAGGTATGTGTTTGGGCAAAAGGAACTTTCTATAAACTACTGACAACATTTCCCCCAAGTTCCAAATAAAATATTATCGTTTAGAGCATTTATTTGCAGAAAATGACAAATGGTCAAAATAACAAAAAAGATACATGTTGTCAGACCTCAAACAATGCAAAGAAACAAGATCAGATTCATTTTAAAACAACATAATACTAATGTTTACACTTAAAAAGAGTTCAGAAATCAATATTTGGTGCAATAAGCCTTATTTTTAATCACAGCTTTCATGCGTCTTGGCATGCAGATGTAGCGACCAAGTGGGGGGGTAATTCATAAGCAGTAGGCAAGACACCAGTTTACAAAATGATACAAAAATTTATTATTCCATATTAAAATGTTTTAAACAATGTTTACAATTCCTTTCACTCACACACACACACAATAAAATATTAACCAAAAAAAGTTATAACTCGACCGGTGAATACGGCAATGGTACTGTCCATTAGGGGCCGACACCACGAAGGTAGGAGGCGTCCAGGCCCAGAGGAGCGACAAACTCCGCCGGGGGAAAGCTAGCTCCAGAGGGGATGACCCAATCCCACAGGGGAGGCCGGCGGGGAACTCAAAAGCCGAGGAGACGCTCCGCTCGGAACGAGAGGGGGTGGAACGCAGGACACACCTGCTCTGCCTAAGCCCAATACAGCTTGTACACGCACCCGCCAGGGACAGCCCGCACACAGACACTGCCAATAAGGCAGGACGGAGCAACGTGCCGCAGCTTCAAGTCACGACCGTAGACCGGGAATTGAGCGGGTTTAAGTTAATATAAAACACGGAGCCTTCTTGTCCCAGTGGCTGCTACACCGTGTTGGATGCCAGAGGTGAGGAGAGAGTGCAACAGGTGAAACCAGTCTCCCTCATCAAGGCTTGGGGCGCTACGTGATTGGCCCGCTGGTTAAGGTGCGCGTCTCACTACATTCTGCCCCCCCCAGTTGGATCGTCGACCCGACGATCGACTGTCTTAGACCAAATGGCCGACTCCCAAATTTGGTTGTCCAATACAGAACGAGGCAAATTGTGAGGATTAGGGTGGCAACCAGCGGTGGAACGCGCCGACCTCCGTGGGCCATCGGCTAGCGCAGGAGATGAAGGTGGCTCTGAAGCTGTCAGAAGGCCAGTGGCAGCAGCGTCAGACCTTTCCAACTGAGGCTGTAACTGGGTAGGATTCAACCTACTGGACCCACTGAACATGCCAAGCTCTGGCTCTAATGCAACTGGTTGTCCAGGTTCAATGTACCACAAGTCCTCACCAGATGATCCGCTAAGCGAACGATTGTTCCCAACTACCGGGGGAACACCACTCGGGTTAGCCTCCAAAGGGGTCACACCAATCCACGCCTTTACTAAAGAGCGATGGACCCGCTTCACCTTCGCCTGGTCATTCAGTGGAGCGATGGTGTATACAGCCCCGCCGTCCCTTGGCGCTTGCAAAACAATGTGCAAGACTGATGACCACCGGTCATGGGTTTTGCAGCGACCTCGCAAACCAGTGTTGCGCACCAAAACAGTTTCTCCTTCCTCCAGGGGCTTATCATGCACCTGTTGGTCATGCAGAACCTTCCGGCGTTCAGCAGCATGTCTCAACCGTTCCTTCGCCCCCTCAAACGCCAATTTTAGGCGGGTTTGGTGCTCCATAATCCATTCATGGGGGTCGCCATCAAGAGGGTCCTCAGCCTGGCCCAACAAAAAGTCAACTGGCAGCTTTGGTTCTCGACCAAACATCAAATAGAAGGGAGATTCGCCAGTAGACTGGTGGGGGGTGGTGTTGTAGGCATACAAGATTTGTGGCAAACAGGAACTCCAGTCACGTTTCCTAGACACAGGCAACGTGCGAAGTAAGTCATGCAGGGTGCGATTAAATCGCTCGCACTGCCCATTGCCGGATGGATGGTACGGCGTTGTTCTAGATTTGGAGATCCCATAAAGATGACACAATTGTCGCAACAACAGGCTCTCAAAACAGCGTCCCTGATCTGAATGAATTCGGGAGGGGACACCAAACTTAGAAAACCAGTCAGAGACCAGAATCTCTGCCACTGTCGAAGCGCGCTGGTCCCTTGTCGGCAAGGCCAGTGTATACTTACTGAAAACATCAGTAATGACAAGCACGTCCTCAAACCCTTGTTGCGAGGGCTCCAACAAAGTGAAATCAAGTGCAAGCATCTCATTAGGTCGGGAGGCCAACAAATGGCCCATGGAAGCGCGAGCAGCTGGACGAGCATCCTTCGCGATCTGGCAACGTTCGCACTGCCTACACCAATCACTGACAACCTTTGACATCCCTGGCCAATAACATCGTGAGCGCAGGAGTGCAAGTGTTCTCGCGACCCCTTGATGTCCATGATCTTGATGCAAGTGAGTTAACACCTCCTCAATCATAGCCGAGGGTAGGAGCAACTGAAACACGGCCTCGCCACCCTCAGGGCGGTAGATCTTACGATACAACAATTCATTTCTTTCAACTAAGCGGTCCCACTGCCGGAATAAAACCAAAGCAGCAGCCGAGCAGTTCTTCTTCTCCTCTGCAGTTGGCAGTCGGCGTTGTCTCCAAAAAGTTGCTACCTCCTGAATAACAGGATCTGCGTCCTGAAGGGCCTTAACGTCGCTTGGGGAATGACTAGGCAAAGCAAACACCACAGTCTGAGTCACCTCGACCATCTGCAAAGGTGCCGCCTGCTGTAAAGAAACTGGCACCATTGACCCGGGGCCCAAAGCAGCCATGTCCTCTGGGTTAAGGTCTTTCTGGCGTGACAGGGCGTCTGCATTAACATTACTTTTCCCAGACCGATAGCGCAGTTCGAAGTCAAAAGATGCGAGTTGCGCAGCCCAGCGCTGTTCGACAGCTCCCAATTTGGCAGTCAACAAGTGGCTCAACGGGTTGTTGTCTGTATATACCACACACTTGTGGCCAAGAAGATACTCTCGAAATTTTTCAGCTGATTGCCCACTTCAAAGCAAGAAGTTCAAGCTTCATCGAACTATAATTTGACATGTTTCGTTCAGTTCTTCGCAACCCTCTACTTGCATAGGCAATGGGACGCACTTTTCCCTCTTGCTCCTGAGAGAGCACTGCTCCCAGGCCACAAAAGCTTGCATCCACCTCAAGGATGAATGGCAAAGTGAAGTCTGCATATGCCAGTACAGGTGCCCTTATAAGCTTCATCTTCAAGATCTCGAAGTGTTCCTGGCATTCCTGGTCCCAGTCCTCAATATCACGATTTTTAGTTCTCTTGGACTTGCCTGATAGTTCAGCCACCTTCCGATGTAAGGGCGCAGCTAGCCTCGCAAACCCTTCCACGAAACGTCGATAGTAACTTGCAAATCCGATGAAGGATCGAAGTTCGGAAACCGTGGTGGGAACCGGCCATTCAGCCACTGCTCTGACCTTTTCAGGGTCACAAGACACACCACGATCAGAGATTACATGACCCAAGTAATTGACTTCCTGCTTGAAGAAATTGCACTTTGAAAGCTTGACTTTAAGACCTTCCAAATGCAGCCTGCTTAACACTCCATCCACACCTTTCCAGGTGCTGGCGGGTGTCAGAAGAGAAGACCACGATAATCGTCCAGATATAAAAGTAACGATTGGCCCTGCTGACTTCCAAAAATCCGCTGCATCAGCCTCTGAAAAGTGCTGGGAGCGTTACAAAGACCAAACGGCATTCGGTTCCATTCGAACAAACCGAAGGGGGTACAAAAGGCAGTTTTAGGCTTATCTCCTTCAGTGACTGGCACTTGATTGTACCCACTTGCAAGGTCCATTGTGGAGAACCAACAAGCACCCGACAAAGAATCCAATGTTTCTTCTATCCGTGGGAGTGGAAATGCGTCCTTCCTCGTCTTGGAATTTAGTTGTCTGTAATCTACACAAAGCCGTAAGCTCCCGTCCTTTTTGCGGACAAGCACTATTGGTGAAGCATAGGGGCTCGAACTCTCCCTTATGACCTTGGTTTCCAACAGCTGGTTGATGTGCTCTTTCACAACCTCATATTCAGAAGGTGGAATACGGCGATGCCTTTGCCGAATGGGAATGTCATCGAGCAACGGGATGTCATGAGAGATGAGATTCGTACAGCCGAGGTCTTGTTCATTAGCGGAGAAGACAGACGCATGCTTCTGAAGCAGAGAAAAAGCCGCATTGCGGTCATCAGAAGACAAATGTGAAAAGTCAATCGACTCAATCTGACCGAGGACTGAGGAACCAGTGTGTCCCGCCACTTGGGCAGAAATAGATGAAACTTCAACACCGGTGGGCAGGCTGACAACTCTGACATCATCCAGAGTGCCAATAACAGTACGAGAATAGAGAAGCACCTCAGTAACCCCAACGTTCACCACGGGGATATAAACAGTTCCCCGAATAACGCGGACCAAGGCGGGAGACGCCAGAAGACCCGCCGGTAAGCCAGATTCCGGTGGCTCAAATAGCACGGTCCCCTCAGAAAAATATTCTGAGCATGTCGCCGTTACAATCTTCATTGCTCCTCCAGGTATACGACAAGCCTTCTTTCCTCGAACCCTTGCTTTCCCCAAGTTGTTTAAACTGGCCTGATGCTAGCTACATGACATTTCTGCAAAGCGTCAGCTAAGGGCGCTGGAAACGACACCAACGTTTCTCCAAACAAGGTAGGTCCATACTGACCAAACAGCTCCCGGTAACATTTACTAATGATGTTCATTCCTAGGACACCGGGGACTTGAGATGCAATCCGCCCCGGTGGATCCTTCACCACCAAAACACCGCATTGAGGCATCAACTTCCCACAAAGAACAACGTCAAGTTCAAGATACCCAATATAAGGGATAGTTAACCCATTGGCAGCTTTAAGCTCTAACCAATGACAGGCTTTAAGGCGTTCATCACCCCAGGGTTCAAAATGTGTGCGAAAGAAACTTTCTGTAATTGTAGAAACCATAGATCCAGTGTCTACAAGACAAGGTACAGGGGCGCCACCCATACCTACGTCAAGGTGGGGACACATGGAAATCAACTTCGGAACGTCTTCCAACATAATCCTTGCGTCTTCGGAGCCAGTGGATGCCCCACCTGAGCTGTGGCTCGGCAGCATGGTGGGCATTAGTTTTCCGACGACTGTGGTGGATGAACATCATTATGCACTAACGGAGGATGTGAAACACGTGGTCCATCACAATGCCGAGCGATGTGTCCAGGCTGTTGGCAACGGTTACAAATTATTGGACCTGGACGAGGGGAGCGGCTGCGTAAATTCTGGGGACGGTGGCGCGAGTGAGTAGTCTGTAGCCTTGTGATGCTCTGCGTCAGTTTGTCCAATTGTTCCTGCTGACGTCGTAGCAGCTCCTTCATCTCACTAACCTCAGAGGCCGGCGGATCCAACCGCTGGCGGCCACCCTGCACCATGCATTGAAAACCCAAGGCTGAAGGGACAGAATTACTCCGGCCACGCACACCCGATGGCAACCCCTCACGCTCCCATCTCATTGCTTCACCTCTGACATCCAACAACGTAGCTGTAGGCGTGCGACGGACAAACTGTTTTAATTCTCGACGAAGCGCGCAGTCCAAAACCTGCTCCACAAATTGATCACGCAACAATATTTCAGAATTTGGAACATTATCTGGAGCGCGCCGTTTCACCCTTTCCATCAAAGACTTCAAAGCAAGGGAGTATTCAAGCAAAGTCTCCCCCTCCTGCTGTCGCCGAGAAAAAAACGCCTCCTGCAGGGCAACATAGGACTCTGCACATCCATAAAGCTCCTGTAAGATCGCAATGATCCTAGTTGGGTCATGTCGCTCTTCTACAGATCTAAATTTAATTTCCTCGCGAGCCTCCCCTTCCAAATGGTCAAAAAGAAAAAATGCTTGGTCAGTTAAAGATAAATGTCTGGCCCGCATGCATGCTTCTGCTTCCTCTAACCACTCGCCCAAACTAATGCCTTTCTTACCCCTAAACATGGGGCATTTACGATCCCGTGGGATGAAAACCAGTCGGTCAACACCCCCGGTAACCTGTGAGGGAACACCATGTGCAGTGGGTGCAGAGGACGTCCCTGCACTCGCATCAGAAGCAGATAGGCGCTCTTGGCGCAGCCGTTCATTCTCAGCCCTCAGCTGGATGACCATTTCCTGTAACTCCAATAGCTGACCCTCCATATTCACTTTACAAAAACACGCTACAACTTACTAAAAATGCAGTTTCACTTTTATCTGGAGCAAGGTGCTTTCAATATTGGCAGAGCTAGAAGAAACAGAGTAGCATTATGTACATGTCTAAAAACAAAACATGCAATAAAGAACACAGCTAAATACTAAATAGACACAGCAAACCAAAACATAACATGCAAAAACACAATCAAAATGACATGAAACAGTGTGCTGCTACTACTGGTCTCCTGCCTCACATGTATAACACTGCTACAGAAAAAGGAAAAACACTGTCAATGCTAAAAACAAGATTTTACACACAAAAAAGTATATTAAAATGGTGTCTTGCCTCCATAAAATTCAAGCCCGATCCTGCCAACAACGCCAAGTATGTAGCGACCGAGTGGGGGGGTAATTCATAAGCAGTAGGCAAGACACCAGTTTACAAAATGATACAAAAATTTATTATTCCATATTAAAATGTTTTAAACAATGTTTACAATTCCTTTCACTCACACACACACACAATAAAATATTAACCAAAAAAAGTTATAACTCGACCGGTGAATACGGCAATGGTACTGTCCATTAGGGGCCGACACCACGAAGGTAGGAGGCGTCCAGGCCCAGAGGAGCGACAAACTCCGCCGGGGGAAAGCTAGCTCCAGAGGGGATGACCCAATCCCACAGGGGAGGCCGGCGGGGAACTCAAAAGCCGAGGAGACGCTCCGCTCGGAACGAGAGGGGGGTGGAACGCAGGACACACCTGCTCTGCCTAAGCCCAATACAGCTTGTACACGCACCCGCCAGGGACAGCCCGCACACAGACACTGCCAATAAGGCAGGACGGAGCAACGTGCCGCAGCTTCAAGTCACGACCGTAGACCGGGAATTGAGCGGGTTTAAGTTAATATAAAACACGGAGCCTTCTTGTCCCAGTGGCTGCTACACCGTGTTGGATGCCAGAGGTGAGGAGAGAGTGCAACAGGTGAAACCAGTCTCCCTCATCAAGGCTTGGGGCGCTACGTGATTGGCCCGCTGGTTAAGGTGCGCGTCTCACTACACAGAGATGCTGATTTCTGAAAAAAAATCCAGTGGTCTCTTATTTTTTTTCCAGAGCTGTATATGCAATATTCACATTTCTATACCATAAAGACAATATGTCATTATTTCCTTAATCTGCCCACCTCTGTAACATCACAATATAAGTTTAATCATTATTTTGTCTTTTTTATTATTAATATTTTAAGCGTGACTTGCGGAAGGGAAGCTCAGATTTACTGCGGTGTTTATAGTGGTCTGAAAGTGGGAGAACAGTCTGATGTCTAAGGCGTGACACAGCCAATAGGAAATGTTACAGAGCTGAGAAAAGCAGCACTTCCCTCAACAGGTCTTTTAATGGCTCCACCTCACCTGGAGCAGTCCAAAAACAAGTAGCCTCTTTATGTAGGGCTATAAGTATCCTCTGCCTCAGCCAATACACTCACCACAGGATACCCTGCAAACAAGATGTCACCCAGTCCCCCCCTCACTCCCATCGTTATCTTAAAAGACAAGGGAGAGTCGTTAGTGTGGACTTACTTTGTCTAGGTTTTTAAGCACCTGCAGGGGGCCCGGGTAGTTAGTTAGTGCAGATGGAGAATGGAGGGAAAATGTAAACAAAAAGCATTGTTACATATTTGAATAAAATGCTTTGTACTTAAAGGAAAATTAACGTTTTTTTACAATCTGAGCCTTCTTTCGGCAATAAAACAAGTAGTTTTACTCACCCATAGCAGTTTGGTGTCAATTGGAGCAGTATCGCAGAACTTATGTTGAGCCGTTCTGTTCTACCAATGATCCCGTATCCGTTAGCATGAGTGCTCGGGGCATTACTTTGCGGTGTCCAAATAACACAAACTTTAGCACTTTTCAAATCACAGAAGATCGCTGTGTCAGGGTAGACTTTTAGTGGATTCCAAAACGGCCTGAAACCCGATATCCAGCTATAGTTTCATTTGATGACGTCATCAGAGAGGACAGTGCGCATGCGTGAACTCAGCTGTTTTGTAAACACCGCTAGTCCGAAAGAAGCTAACACCGCTCTGAACTTTACTTTTCTGTTGCGATATCGGGTTTCAGGCCGTTTTGGAATCTACTAAAAGTCTACCCTGACACAGCGATCTTCTGTGATTTGAAAAGTGCTAAAGTTTGTGTTATTTGGACACCGCAAAGTAATGCCCCGAGCACTCACGCTAACGGATACGGGATCATTGGTAGAACAGAACGGCTCAACATAAGTTCTGCGATACTGCTCCAATTGACACCAAACTGCTATGGGTGAGTAAAACTACTTGTTTTATTGCCGAAAGAAGGCTCAGATTGTATAAAAAAAACGTTACTTTTCCTTTAAGGAAAGATACTGCAGCTGAATCCGGAAAAAAACATACATTTAGAGATATCTTAGACATAGACTTAGACAAACTTTATTGATCCAGAAGGGAAATTATTTGGGTACAGTAGCTCACTCATCAGATATAATATATAACAGAGGGTAACAAAAAATAGATGGATTAGCAGCCAAAGAGCAATAGACTGGTGTCAAATGAGGCATAATTATAAAAATTTTAAAAAGATAATAATTGTACAGTATATGTACAAATCAGAATAAAATAGAAGTTATTTGAAGCTTCAGCTGTGGTTTACTTATAGAAATATGTATTACACATTCTGCAATGTAATGTTTTCATATAAAAAAGACATTTTATGTGTAAAAATTGCACATTTTTGGGACATTTGTAACTCAAAATAGATAGAGCCAAGATTAAATTTCTCATCATTCGGTACAGAGCGGACAAATGTGTCAAATGAAAGCTTGTATGCTACGCAAAACACAAAATGAGTTTTGCTTGTAAATGTCTCTCCCCAATGTCAGTTGTACTCTAAAAGCATATCGGTATTCAAAAACACACATTTCCAGGATAGAAATGAGTATAGAAAGCAAACTTTGAAAAGTGATTTGTTGTAATAATACACAATTAGTTTTAATCATTTAACAATTCAAGTGGCATGTAAACTAAAACATATACTAAAGTACATACATCCTTTTGTATATTTATGGAGAATTGTTATGTGGGAGCATGGATGATGTAGGCCTGTCGGTGAAACATTGGAGAACTCTTACATCTAACCATAAGGAGAGATCGCTAGATTATTCAAATGTGTGAATGGCATATAAAACCACTTCAGGTATGTGTTTAATGAGGAAACATTATAACATGATAGAAAGTTCCAAAAAGTATTCTTGTCTCCATGGAGATATTATTGCTTTGTCTGGAATGTTTCACAGTATGGCATTAAACCTTTCTATCTTCATGGAGACCAGATCAAGTTACAGGTCAGATCTGTGGAGAGGCAACTCCGCTCACAGTAAGAATGTTTGTTTTTGTAAGTATTTTTGAGTTATAAAACCACCTGTAACTGAATAAATGTAAGGTAGAGAGCTGTTTATTGTCATACTATGGAACATTGCAGGCTGAGGAATGATATATCCATAGAAACAAGCAGGTGATGGAACCTCCACCAGAAAAGTTACACAATGTACATTTAATATGCACTTTTTTGTGTTTATTTTCACAAAAGAAAAAGCCTCTTTTAGTGTACATATGCGTAATTTTATGGTTTGTGGGTCATTAATAACACCCTGACTGCTTTTTACATATTAGTATGTTAGCTTGTATACTCATAACACTCAAAGAAACCACTCAAAATAAAAAAAGAAAATTAAATATAATTAATATAATAATAAAATTAAATATAATTTTATTATTATTATTATTATTATTATTATTATTATTATTATTATTATTATTATTAATAATAATAATATTATTAATATTATTAATAATAATAATAATCCCTACAACTGTATACATCTAGGATTGTACATCTTATTTGAGATTGTATTTTATTTATTACTTTTCTATTTAATTCTGATTTGTACATATACATTTATTATCATTTTTTATTTTTATAATTATGTCTCATTTGACACTGGTCTATTGCTCTTTGGTTGCTATTCCATCTATTTTTTTTAACCCTCTGTTATATATTATATTTGATGAGTGAGCTACTGTACCCAAAACAATTTCCCTTGTGGATCAATAAAATTTGTCTAAGTCCAAGTCTAAGTCTAATAATAAGTGCTAGTCTACCCAGACGCTTATTTCCATTTAACAAAACAATCTTCTTTAACTACCATATGTATGATTATAATGTAATTTCATTAATTCTAAAGGCTAAACAGATCTTCACTGTGCCTCTCCAGATTGCGTTGTCTGGGCACAGCAGGGTTGGACAGCACCAATCTCAGTCTGTCGCCGTTCTCGTGGCGACCAACTGCTCGTGAGAGGCTTTGGAGATGGTTCCCGCATTCAGGCTGCAGGTGCCTTCATCCTCCTCCTCCTCCTCCTCCTCCTCCCCCAGGCCGCCTCCATTAACACTGGGAAAGCCCTTTCACCAGCTGGGCTCCGGAGGTTCCTATTCCCACTCCCACACGTGCCCCGAACCCCACGAAGAGTCTGAGGTATGACTGCGAGACATCTGTGTCGAGTCATGGAGTCATACAAAAGCACAATTTTATTTATAATATCGGCTCTTACTCTGTATTTCCATGTGTGATGTGTGCCTCTGAATTAACCCAAATGAATATTGTGAGATTGGATAGTTTTTACATAAAGAAACGGTATATACGATTTTGATTTTAAACATCATAAACACAGACCTGAGACAGACATGTTCAAATAAAATATAGCTTTTACTCATAACAATTGCGATGCGGATTTATTTTTAATTACATAGATGTTGGACATGATGGCTAAGTTATTTGTGTTATAATTTGGGGTTTTGTTCTCAAGATAATTATTCAATCAGAAAACAGAATGGGCTTCACATGAGTCTCTCATTTTGGTTGGCAGTTTCAATGCTGTAATCCAGTTAGTTAACCCTAAAAGGACTCTCTGATATGCATGTTCACTACTTAAACCCCAGCCCCTGGCTCATAAGAGGCATAGCCAGTTCATGTAAAGTCAATGAGAAAAACATATGTGTGCTCTATATGCAAGTTAAGGTACTGGCAGCCCAGGTTCACATGGGATTGTCGTATCTTCTACAGGCTACATAGTTCCTTTAACTGACCTCGGACTAGACACACCACATCCTGTGTGTAGTGAGTTAGTACTCCTGCTATTGCTGTAAAAGCAGAAAATATTCCATATAATCTGTTTTACTTAATTAATCATATTTACTTGTCTATACAGTGTTCTTATTTACAATATATAAATTAAATCTAAATGGCAAAAGGAGAAATTCAATTTGTCAACTGGACAAAGATTGTCCAGTTGACAAAGTCTAATATTAGCATATCTAGGGCTTATAGATATGCTAATACTAGACGCCAGAGGAATTCGTAAAACAAAAGAGACAGAGGAGCTGGGATAGTTTTCAGAGCTTTTTTTTTTTCAGTGTAGGTAGCTCCTCCCTGCAGCTAGATATAAACAGGGTCTAACCAGCATGAGAACCAGAGCTGACGAAGCCTCTCGGATGAGTGGCGAAACGTTTTCGACCAAACAAACTTTGTCCAGTTGACAAATTGAATTTCTCCTTTTATCATTTAGTCAAATATGTTTCACAGCTCATCCAAGCTGCTTCTTCAGTCCTGGTCAAATGCTGGTGGACACGGCCTATATCTGCCTGAAGGGAGGAGCTAACTACAATGAAATTTCTTTGAAACTACTACACTGACTTGTTTTAAGTTTCTGTTAGTTAGGTAATTTTCAATATGATACCTGGACAACTGGCGGCACGGCGGCTGAGTGGCTAGCACTCACGCTTCACAGCAAGAAGGTTCTGGGTTTGAGCCCGGGCCGTTCTGTGTGTGTTCTGTGTGGAGTTTGCATGCATGGTCCGGGTTCAATCCCTGGGTTGCCCGGGCCTTTCTGTGTGGAGTTTGCATGTTCTCCCTGTGTCTGGATGGGTTTCCTCCAGCCACTTCCCCCATCAACCCAAAACATGCTCCAGGTAAAATCCTCCATCTTAGGTCCTAGCAATAAGATCATGGAGATGGGTCCCCTCTTCTTCTACACACATCAAATGTAAATGTTAGTAAATGTTGTAACAAATGCAACCATTACACACCACACCCTATAGATGCGTGAAAAGTCCCTCAGTCGTCCAGGTAGAATCCATGATAAAAGGAGAAGTTCAATTTGTCAACTGAACAAAGTTTGTTTGGTTGAAAACGTTTCGCCGCTCATCCGAGAGGCTTCGTCAGCTCTGGTTCTAGTGCTAGTGTCAAAAAAGAGAATCCGTCGTTAAACAGAAATGGGGGAGTTAGACATAAC
The DNA here is from genome assembly GCA_036785185.1 of Paratrypauchen microcephalus. Taxonomy (NCBI): domain Eukaryota; kingdom Metazoa; phylum Chordata; class Actinopteri; order Gobiiformes; family Gobiidae; genus Paratrypauchen; species Paratrypauchen microcephalus. The sequence continues at coordinate 5,526,038 of JAVJIX010000046.1, read as the reverse complement.
TTGTCCCCCATTTATAATTCGATTCTTAAACCAAGTCAAAAACAGACAAAGAAACATTAGGGCAGACAAGCCAGGGCAGAGGGGTGGAGAGGGTCGTTAGGCTTGAATAGGGAGGCGAAACTAGTCGCCAGAGTAATTTGAAAAACAAAGAGACAGATTAGTGGAGATAGTTTCAGAGCTATTTCAGTATAGGTAGCTCCTCCCTGCAGCTAGATATAAGCAGTGTCTAACCAGCACTAGAACCAGAGCTGACGAAGTCTCTCGGATGAGCGGCGAAACGTTTTCAACCAAACAAACTTTGTCCAGTTGACAAATTGAACTTCTCCTTTTATCACCACACCCTATAGTTTGGTACGGCCACTGATTATAATCATTGGAATACTTTCGCAGAAATCAAGTGTGCTTTTCAAAGTGTAATATAAATACATTTAAGCAGTATGGTCTATACACATGAGGACAAATAGCTGTATTAATAATTATTTTTACTTTGTTATAATATAAAGCATTTATATCTGTCTTTATAGTCTTATAGCAAATTGTGTATAGAGAGAGAAAGGATAAGAACTCTACCAAACTCGATACACATGACAGTAGTGGACTTTTTGTCTTGTGTCTTGTGTCTGTCTTGTGTCTGTGTCAGCTGTCAGTGCGACATACAGTACATGATGACCCCTGGTGGTGAAACCTTGTCACGTCCACAAACTCTCTTTCAGCTTGTCCCTTAGATGTAAAATTCATAACTAACACATAACTGTCCACCTTAAAAATAGGCTATAGGGCATTTCTACTTTAAAATGGCTGAGATTTGTTGTTAAAGTGAGGCTAAGCAAAACTGTCACTCTGGGAGAATGAAATAAGGCCGGAGATACTATATGAGTGGACAGCTGGCAGTTAGCATTTGTGGCTGTCTCCTGTAATGTCAGCTCGCACTAGATAGACATGAGCTCTGTCTAAATAGCAACATGAATTCACAGCTATTGTCCCTCACATATACAGACCCACGCACCTGTCTGCCAACTGCCAGTGACCAGCGGCAGGCGATGTGCGAAACACAAGCAGAGCTGTCCTCTGTGCCACATGCTCTGGGTGTCCAGTCAGACAGATGCATGAGGCTGTATCAAACATGGTGCTCTGAAACCCTCTAAATATGTGGCAATTGTGACAGTAAAAGAAGGCTTAAGTCAAAATAATATAAAAATATCAGATAACCAAGATTTAAAGGAAAGTAATGTTGAAAAAAATCACACATAATCAAGATTTAAATGTATGTATTGTTTAATTTCTTAATAAAAAAGCCACAATAAGCTGTTCATAGTACAATCAATTATCTATGAATTTTATTGCCATATGTGTTATAATGTTGTTGCCTCGTCAGAAACATACCCAGAGTTGTGTTTTGTTTCATTCGCACATGTTTAACACACAAATCCTACGTATTTAGGTTCTTCTCTCAAAGGTAGGTAACAAAATACAAGTTCTTCTCTCAAATAGAAAACACTCCACCTTGTGATGTCATGTGGTAATACAGGAAGTGCTCCGCTGTGTTTTTAAACTCCAAACACCTTCATTAGAATCATTTGGATGATTTCAGGCCTGGAACTGCCAATCTCCACCGAACAAAAGGTTAAAAGTAGCTGTTTATTTGAAAACTACCCCTTCATTACATTAAACAGCAAAACACAGCTCCAGGTATGTTGATGAGGCTTAACATGGCGTAAAGGTGCACTGTGTAACTTTTCTAGAAAGGGTCTGCAACCTGTTTGTCTCCATAGAGATGTTAATGCTTTGGTTTAAATTATCCACAGTATGGTATTAAACTTTTTACATTTATTCAGCTACAGGTGTTATTTATTGCTCAAAAATACCTTAAAAAGCATCCATTCTTATTGTGACGTGGGTCGCCCCTCCACAAATTTAACCTGTAATTTGGTTTGCTAGTCTCCATGGAGATTCTTTTCATGGATATTCTAGGCATATCTCCATGGATCCTTGCACAGTGCACCTTTAAAGCTCACAGGAGTAAATTTTATGTAATACAGGACTTTTAAATGAAAAGTAACGTTATTTTACAATCTGAGCCTTCTTTCGGTAATAAAACAAGTCGTTTGACTCACCCATATCACGTTCGTGTCATTTGGAGCTGTTTGAAGAAAGTTATGTTGTGGCGTTTCTGTTAGCATTTGTTAGCATTTGTATTCGGGGCATTACTTTGCGGTCTCCAAATAACACAAACTTTAGCACTTTTCAAATCATAGAAGCCCGATGTCTTAATGAAAAATTTCGTTTGAAGCAAAAGTGGCCTGTAATCCGAGGTTTATCCATAGTTTTCAGCTTTGCGTTTCATGTTTGGGTCCCCGGAGCAGTCCGCGCATGCGCACTGGCGTCCTCATCTACTCGAAACTATGGCTAAATCTCGGATTACAGGCCACTTTTGCTTCAAACGAAATTTTTCATTAAGACATCGGGCTTCTATGATTTGAAAAGTGCTAAAGTTTGTGTTATTTGGAGTCCGCAAAGTAATGCCCCGAGCAAATGATACAGCACCATGTTAAGGATACGGGATCATTACTAGAACAGAACGGCTCAACATAAGTTCTGCGATACTGCTCCAATTGACAGAAAAATGCTATGGGTGAGTAAAACTACTTGTTTTATTGCCGAAAGAAGGCTCAGATTGTAAAAAAACGTTACTTTGCCTTTAATAATCAGTCTGACAACAGTCTAGACTTGATTGTGCTCTTCTTCTTCGCTCCCCACCTCCACTATCCGTTCAGTGCCACTCCCTTTCCCTCCACTTATTCTCTGAGAGCAGAGAAGGCGCTTCTTTTAAAGCGCCTGGACATGGAATCATCCCTTCACCTGCTCCGGGAAGCCTCAGTGTGACAGGTGGAACCCCCGGCCATGTTGCCTATCAGCCGGCAGAGCTGCGTCCCAGTGAAGCATTGGGCCGTAAAACACTTCAAACTGACAGAAGCTGCAGATAAGGAGGGCACTGCCATGATTTCTCTGACCACGACGACGGCCGCTGAAGATGCCACCGATTAGGCTCGCATGATGGAAGCAGGAGGACAGGGAAATGGTGTTGCAGATTTGTTTTGTTTTTTTAGCTAGACTGGATTGGATGTATATAATAGTATTACAATATTACTTGAGCCTTTCAAGTAGTGGACACATAATATGACCATGTGTGTAGAAGTCATCCAGGTAGAATCCAAGGCAAAAGGAGAAATTCAATTTGTCATCTGGACAAAAGTTTATTTGGTTGAATATGTTTTGCAAGCTGCTTCTTCAGTTCTGGTCAGACGCTGGTGGACACTGCCTATATCTGCCTGAAGGGAGGAGCTAACTACAATGAAATTACTTTGAAACTACCACACCTACTTGTTTTCAGTTTCTGTTAGTTAGGTGGACCTATTAAATGTGCAGTGAGAGTGTGGGGTCTTGTTAGCAGAACCATTCAGGGCCATAATGGGTGTTTTCACACCTCTGGACCTGACCTGACTAGTCCTATTGTTTTTTTGTTTTTTTTTAGGTTTGAGGATAGAGTTATAGATGGGAGACAAATGATGCCTGATACCTCCATTTCTGTTTAAGGAAGGATTCTCTTTCTTGATAAAAATAGCCTCTTTAAAGATCCCATGACATGGTACTTCTTGATGCTTTTATATGGCTCCTTAATGGTTCCCTAATACTGTAAATGAATCCTTCTTCAAAATCAACACTCAGTGCATGAGAAACAGAGATAAGATGAGAAAGAGTAATTTTTCTCACTCAGAGCACTCTATAATGGGCGTTGTTGCTTGAATGCAAATGAGGAGAAAAAAGCTGGCCAATAGTAGAAGGTGGGGGCGTGGCTAAACGCTCCGCTGTCTGCTCTGAGCGCTCTCTGATCCATTTCCTTGTTTTTGCACGGGGGGAGAGAGTTGAAGTGTTCCACTGAAAAATAAACACATTTCCACATAAAATAAAATTAAACCACTGCTGTTCAAAGATCCAGAGGCTCAGATAAAGGACTTCCGAGCCTAGAAACACTCAGACGTGCCTCCAGGCAAATAAAAAAACGCATTTCACATTGCGTAGCGCATTCACAGTCCAAACTCTATGGGCGGGATATACAGGGACGCTGAGCGGAGACAGAGGGAGGGGCTGGAGCTGCATTTGCCGATCTGACGTCAATAAGGTGCCTTGTCCGAACTCGCCCGTTTCAACACTGGTTTTGTGTAACGCAGAAAAGGACCGCAAATGCTCAGTTTAGACATTTCGCAACTTTTAGCCATGGGGGGGGGGGGGGCTAAACAGGGTAGGGGAGCTCACATTAACGTTCAAAAACCTCAGAAAGTGAAAATTTCATACCATGGGACCTTTAACTCTCATCTCAAACCAGTTCTTTTCTCTGGCCAAGATCTGTACCTCACTGTCCTCAAAGGAGTGGCCTGTTGCTTTTAGGTGGAGATGTACGGCAGACTGAGGTCCACTCTTGCTCTCCCGTCTATGTTGGTACATCCTCTTGTGAAGTGGCTGTTTTGTTTCTCCAATGTAGCGCTCGCTGCAGACTTCACTACACTGGATGGAGTAGACCACATTGCTTTGTTTGTGGCTCGGTGTATGACTGAAAAACTTATAACATCAGGTCCCATTGGGCACCGGAGTTTTCGAATGTGGAAGTCTGCGGAGTTGTTTTAGATGAATATTGCAATTTAAAATGTGCAGATAACAACATAATGATCCACGTGTGTGATAGATTACAACAATATAGCAGACACAAGCACGGGTCGTCTTTAAAGGTGCACTCTGACTATGGAGCTTTTCCTGTGGAGGGTCTGCCACATGCTTTGCCTAAAAGGTTCCACCATTATAGCGAACTCCCCTGTCCACAGATCTAATCTATAACTTGGCTTAGTGGAACTTCCTGCTTGTCTCCATGCAGATAAGAAGTTTAACTGTCAGACATTTAATAACATCACCATGGATACGTGCGTCATGATTTATTAAGTCTAATTAAGATGTAGTTATAAAGGGTAACTGAAAAGGTTTGCTAGAAATTTTCCACTGCTCAGAAAAATATCATTAAAAATCTAATCTAATATATTTATCAACCTTTCTCTGCATTATGACTAAACAGAGCACACCTTCATGTGTTTTCTAATATTGCAGTGGCAGCGACGTGCTCATGGTGGAACAGCTGTGCGCCCGCTCTGATTGGAGAGCGTCCTTGGCTGTGACCTTGCTCTCCCTCTGCCCACGGCGCCGGAACCGTGTGACGCTCCGCGATCAATTTCAGCTGCCGAGGAAGAGAGCATATGGTAAGACATGATTTACGCCCAAACACGCACAGAGTCCCGATACACGCTCATCCCAACGCGAACCCCCAACTCGCAAACATACAAACAAGCTCTTACATAAATTATGACTCTGTAGCACCAGAGCAGAATTAACTGGTGTGAGATCGAGGTTTAACAAAGACAGGTTCACGAAAGCAGGGGAGGAGGAAGCCGAAGGAACAAATCATTTAGAGAAAGACGGATAGTTTTAGACAGTTTAACACAAATAGAATAATGAAATAGTTATAGGAAGTAAATTGTGGAATGGAGGAGAATCATTTGCCAGCTCCATATTCATTCTGCAATAGGAATGTGCCTAAATAAATAAAAAACAACAATATACACAGCCTGACAAAAGTATTAGGACGATTGTGTATTTCTGAACTTTCATAAATAATGATAACAACACGTATTGGTAATGACAACAAATCAATTTATTGATATATTAAAGCAAATTTCATCATGTGTAAAGGCATATTATTGCAAAAATGTAATATCTAGTTAAATGGCTTTTTCATCAAAATAACCACCTTTGGCCTTAATCACAGCTTTACAAATTCTGTCTGTCCTTTCAATCATGCATATGGGCTGATTCGAGAACTCTATGATATGAGTTGATTTTAAAATATTATTAATTGAGTGTTCAAACTATTATTTTCATAATCAAAGGATGCTTGAAAACATGAGTAATATTCGTCCACAAATGGATTTGCGCGCAATGATCTGAAAATATGAGAACGTGTGATAATATAATTGAATAAATGCCATGAAATTATGCCGTCATCCTAATTCTTTTGTCAGGCAGTGTACATACAGTGGGTACGGAAAGTATTCAGACCCCTTAAACACTCTTTTATATTGCAGCCATTTGCTAAAATCCTTTAAATCCATTTTTTTCTCATTAATGTACACACAGCACCCCATATTGACACAGAATTGTTGACATTTTGGCAGATTTATTAAAAAATTAAATTAAAAAAACCTGAAATACAGTATCACATGGTCATAAGCATTCAGGTGCTGTCCATTTCTTCTAATCATCCTTGAGATGTTCTACACCTTCACTGGAGTCCAGCTGTGTTTAACATAACGAAGGAGTGACTTCACAACAACTCCGTGACTGTTCTTGAACGGCCCAGCCAGAGCCCTGACTTAAACCCAACTGAGCATCTCTGGAGAGACCTGAAAATGGCTTCACCAACGTTCACCATCCAACCTGACAGAACTGGAGAGGATCTGCAAGGACGAATGGCAGAGGATCCCCAAATCCAGGTGTGAAAAACTTGTTGCATCATTCCCCCAAAGACTCACGGCTGTATTAGCTCAAAAGGTGCTTCTGCTAAATACTGAGCAAAGGGTCTGAATACTTATGACCGTGTGATGTTTCAGTTTTTCTTTTTGAATAAATCTGCAAAAATGTCAACAATTGTGTGTTTTTCTGTCAATATGGGGTGTTGTGTGTACATTAATGAGAAAAAAGTGAACTTGATTGAAATCATTTTAGCAAATGCTGCAATATAACCCCTTTAATTGAAAAAAATAAAGTGGTCTGAATACTTTCCGTACCCACTGTATTGTGTTAAGTGCCTATGACAGGTTGGACAACTAAAGCACAGTTAAAGATCCCATGACATGGTACTTCTTGATGCTTTTATATGGCTCCTTAATGGTTCCCTAATACTGTAAATTAATTATTCTTCAAAATCAACACTCAGTGCATGAGGAACAGAGATAAGCTGAGAAAGAGTAATTTTTCTCACTCTGAACACTCTATAATGGGCGTTGTTGCTTGAATGCATTGTGGAGAAAAGAGCTGGCCAATAGTAGAGGGTGGGGGCGTAGCTCACAGCTGATCCATTTCCTTGTTTTTGCACGGGGGGAGAGATTTGAAGCGTTCCATTGAAAAATAAACACATTTCCACATAAAATAAAATTAAACCACTGCTGTTCAAAGGTCCAGAGGCTCAGATAAAGGACTTCCGAGCCTAGAAACACTCGGACGTGCCTCCAGGCAAATAAAAAAACGCATTTCGCATTGCCTAGCGCATTCGCAGTCCAAACTCTCTGGGCGTGATTTACAGAGACGCTGAGTACAGACAGACGGGGGTGGAACTGCATTTGCATTTCTTTTTTCGATCTAACGTCAATAAGGTGCCTTGTTCAAAATCGCCCGTTTGAGCTCAGATTTTTTGTAATGCAGAAAAGGATCGCAAATGCTGTTTAGACATTTCGCAACTTTTAACCATGGGGGGGGGGCCTAAACAGGGTAGGGGAGCTCACATTAACGTTCAAAAACCTCAGAAAGTGAAAATTTCATGCCATGGGACCTTTAAGATTATATTATATTTAAATTTTTACTAAAGATTTAACATTTTCCCCAATATATATATAGTTATAATCTATGACACCATCATCATTATGTTATAATTTGCTCATTTTAAATCTCAATATTCATCTAATAAAAGGTACAAGTCTGCTGATTTCCACTTTAGAAAACTGCAGTGCTCAATTTGAACTGACTTCACCGGTCCTATATTACTCAAAATTGATTCTTGTGAGCTTTAAGTCATGTTAAAATGTTGTTACTTCAGCTGAAACATATGTGGAGTTGTGTTTTGTTTCATTCACACATGTTTGAGTAGCCCTTTATTATTAGACTATCTAGATTATTAGATTATCTCCAAAGCTCAAAATGCTCTGTTCCACCTTGTCATGTCGTGAAGTGGTAATTTTCACCATGAGTTCATTAGAGATCGGCAATTCCAGGGTTAAAGTTATCCAAATTATTCTAGTGAACGTATATGAAGTTTAAAAAAACAGTGGAGTCTGTTTCAGTTTACAAAACCCTAAATATGCAGGGTTTTTTGTGCTAAACCTGTGTGAATGAAATAAATCACAACTCTTGGTTTGTTTTTGATGAGCCAAGAACATTTTTGTTATGTTTTCCAGGGAAATAAAAATATTTCCTATGCCCAAACATAGTGTTGATGTTCCTGTCCTTTGCACTCACCTTGTAAACAGATATGGAGCTTTATTTCTGCTTTGGTCCTGAATCGTGGCTTTCTATATCGTCTCTTTAATCTCCCCCTAAACTCCTCATTCCATTTTATTCAGTCACACGATTCAGGCTGAAAATTCCGCACCTTTCTTAAGCAGATTCTCTCCAACCTGCTATAATCCATCATGTGTGCCGCTGCGGGACAAATCTGCACAATGTTACCAGCGCTTTTCGAATCCGCCTGATGCGCCCTGACCTTTGGCCTTCCATCACGCCACGCACAGTGTGGGTCAGCTGGAGGTGGGTGAGGGGATTGCTTTGTAGTTCTGTTATAGGCTTGTGACAAAAGTGCTGTCTGACCGTCTGGACCTCCCTTACAATGGGGTCAAGCTAACTGGGATTTAAGCTGCGAGAGCCATGAATTGTATTGTGGTTTATTGTGGCGGAGCAATGTGACCAGTGGTGGAAGGTAACGAAACACAAGTAGTATTCAATTTTAGGCTTCTATAATATACTTAAAGTGTATGTCTATGTAACTTTTTGTCACCTGCTTGTTTCTGTGGAATGCCTGGAGTGTTCCACAGTATGGCATTAGACAGCTCTGTTTTACATTTATTCAATTATAAGTGGTTTTATAGCGAAAAAAATCCCGTTCACAGGCATTTGGACTGTGAACGGGATTGCCTCTCCACAGATCTGACCTGTAACTTGGTTGGTCTGGTTTGGTCTCCATGAAGACAGAAAGGTTTAATACCGTACTGTGAAACATTCCAGAAAAAGTGGAGAAAAGCATTTGACAGATCCTCCACCAAGTTCCACAATGCAGCTTTAGTAACCCTGGGTTGCCATTGCCTTAACCTTAGAGGTTTTATGTTCAGTATACAGCTCTGAAAAAAAATAAGAGACCACTGCAAAATTATCAGTTTTTCTGATTTTACTACTTATAGGTATTTGTTTGGGCAAAACGAACATTTTTTGTTTGAGACTATAAAGTACTGACAACATTTCCCCCAAATTCCAAATAAAATTATTATCGTTTAGAGCATTTATTTGTAGAAAATGACAAATGGTCAAAATAAAAGATACATGTTTTCAGACCTCAAACAATGCAAAGAAACAAGATCAAATTCATTTTAAAACAACATAATACTAATGTTTACACTTAAGAAGAGTTCAGAAATCAATATTTGGTGCAATAACCCTTATTTTTAATCACAGCTTTCATGCGTCTTGGCATGCTCTCCACAAGTCTTTCACATTGTTCTTGGGTGACTTTATTCCACTCCTGGTGCAAGAACTGAAGTAGCTCAGCTTTGTGTTTGTGTTGGAATTCAACAGACGCTGGAATGGAATGGCTGTAATACATGTAGAGATGCTGATTTCAGAAAAAAATCCAGTGGTCTCTTGTTTTTTCCAGAGCTGTAGATATAGTTGTAATTATTGTGACAGACCTAACTTTGGGCAATAATAATAATTAGGTAGGCAATAATTAGGGACTATGTTATTTTGATTATTATATTTTATTATTATATTCCTGGAACACGCATACCTGGCAATCTGGAAGAGCGTGAACCAGGACAATCCCCACATGACCCTGCAAAACAACCAAATTGTACAAAACATGAGTGGACATTAAGTGGCGTTACTTTCAAAAGGATCCATCATTTAGAAGTAATTTTTTTCCAGAGCTGTATTTACAGGCTTTGTCTCACGTGAAAGCTCAGAATTCACTCACAGAGCTGCAAAGGCTGCACTAGCACTGATTCATGATTGACTGCAGGTGGTTTTCAATTGGATTTCTACATTGGAACTGGCAACCTAAGTGAGTGACTTACGTGAGGCTCATTCTGCTCTCTTGGGGATTCTCAGTCTTGAGAACCTAATCACCAAATTTTAGCATTAACAACATGGCCCTCATCATCATGTCCATTGTTTTTGTAACGAAGTATAAATTAGCATTACAGTTGTCAGTAAAAGGAAAAGCTGTATTCAATTTGAACCTTGTTTCTGGGGCGCAGTTAGGTCAGGTTTATGGAATTTAAAATCTAAATCTGAAATACGCTTCCTTTAAAGCTACCGTTTAGACTTGCTAACTTGTCCCTGTTGTATTCTCACATGCCACTCTTATTTTTTCCAGAGCTGTATATTGTATCATTTTTATAAATATAATGTATTTAATATTTTAAATTAGACTGGACTCATATATCATGGTTTAAGATGACCATCATTCATACTTATTGAGAGTGTATCATTTTTAATAGCTAGAGTGGAATGTTTATATTTTTACCAGATTCCCTCTAAATTACTCCTAAAAGTGAAAACATCTAAACCCCAAAAATTAGTCTTGAGCTTATTTTTTGAACATTTTGATGCAGTACACAGCGTTATTAAAAAATACTCCTAAGATCTTTACTGTAACGACATTTTTATTCAGGGATAGAAGCCCTAAGTGATTTCATGTGCTAATGCAATGGCTTCAGCTGTCCCCACGGCAACGGCGCTGTGCTCATTAGAGTTTCCAGTCATGAATGTAGCTGGCAGTGAATGGGGTCGTTAAATACATCATCAAAGAGGAGGGACCGCTCGCTCTCGTTACCAGTTAAGATAACACGGAAAGTGCGGAGTTTATGATGAGATTACCGTGGCGTGGGGGTTACACGGTGACGACTGCACGGACTTTTGTTTTTCTGTGAGCGCGTTAATGAATTTTCTACATCTATAAGTGAAATTACATATGGCCTCCACTAATACCACTGGTAGCTGAAGTTTTATCTGTTCCACTGCACATTTTTCCATACTAAAGGTTAATTCATGGGTCATTCTGTATTGGCTTATTGATTCATATAGAACTAATGAGCTTTACGAATTAAGCGAATGCCTCGATCAAGTTTCTTTTCTATTTTTTTTTCTTTTTTATTATTCAGTTTGCTAGTAAGTCTGGCTAACATACAGCTCTGGAAAAAAATAAGAGACCACTGCAAAATTATCAGTTTTTCTGATTTTACTACTTAGGTATTTGTTTGGGCAAAAGGAACATTTTTGTTTGAGTCTATAAACTACTGACAACATTTCCCCCAAATTCCAAATAAAAATATGATCATTTAGAGCATTTACTTGCAGAAAATGACAAATGGTAAAAATAACAAAAAGATACATGTTTTCAGACCACAAACAATGCAAAAAATCAAGATCAAATTATCATTTTAAAACAACATAATACTAATGTTTACACTTAAGAAGAGTTCAGAAATCAATATTTGGTGCAATAACCCTTATTTTTAATCACAGCTTTCCTGCGTCTTGGCATGCTCTCCACAAGTCTTTCCCATTGTTCTTGGGTGACTTTATTCCACTCCTGGTGCAAAAACTGAAGTAGCTCAGCTTTGTGTTTGTGTTGGAATTCAACAGACGCTGGAATGGAATGGCTGTAATACATGTAGAGATGCTGATTTCAGGACAAAAAAATGCAGTGGTCTCTCTTTTTTTTTCCAGAGCTGTATAAGCAGTGAAATAATGAAAAGGACAAAAATTTGGGGGATTTGAGAACCTGTTGTAACCCTTGATGATACATTCAGGGTTTAACCACAAGAGGGCACTGTGTCCAATGCATTCAGGATGTCTCAGGCTTTAGGGCACCTTCACAAAGAGAAGAGCCCGTTTAAACATTACAGTAGGCACACGTGACATTAGAGAAAAGCCCAACATCTAAACAGTAGTAGAAGAGTCGTCAAGAAAGCCAGTACAATGCGCATTTCACTTTTATTTAAGTGGTCGCTGATTAGTTTTTTTTTTTTCACTGTCCTTTCACTCACTCTAGAAGAACAGGATGAAGGAAAAGGCTTGAATTATAGCTATATTATGTCTGTATGTCTGTATTTTACTAATTTCTAATGACAAAGTTATTTAAAATGATTAGTTGAGAGTTGTGGGTTGTGGGTATGTTGAGTAGTGCTTTTAAAAACCTTTTTGTGATACATAACTAGGCTACATTCAGAATACAAAAAAAAAAGGAGAAAAAATACTTAAATAACAGTGACTAACATTTTCTGTTTGGTCCCACGAAGCAAGTCAAAACACAGATTTCTTTTTATAAAAATTTGTTTGTGTAGACCTATATTGGCTATTTTGTTTTGCATCCAACAAAGAAGCGTGCGCTGCCTTCCTCCTTTCCCATATCTCCTCTCCTCTTCCACTCCGTGTTTCTGTCCCTTTTATTTCCCCTCCTGCTATGCCCCCCCCCCCCCCTATGCCCCCCCCTTCCCCCCACCCCTCCTGTGGGATCATGGGAATTGTGCGAGTAGCGTGGCGTTCTGCGCTCCTGCCCGCGGCGCTCCAGGAGGAGGCGTGTGGTAATGACCTGCTCCTCTGCGCGCTCGCCATCATCGCCCTCACAATTAATTCCCGCCTCGCACTCCCAACGGTAGCGAGGGTTGTGGAGGGGGGGTGGTGTTAGGGGGTTGTGGAGGAGGGGGGTGGGGGTGATAGAGGGTGGTGGGGGGTGCCTCATTAGAGCTTCTTGTAATGTGTCTGGCAGCGCTCCCTGTTCCGCCGGCGCGCCCTTCCACTCGCTCCCATGTTTGTTTTATGGACGCTTTTTCTCTCCGCGCGCCATGACTGACACAGAAAAAAGTGCAACTGGTCCCGTGTTTTTATCCATCAGGGATCCAGAAACACACGGATGCACATTTCAAACGCCGGCACATGGAAGGGAATTTTTCAGCAGGTTATCCCAGGTCCGGCTCACCTCGCGCTTCCACAAATCATGGAAATGCCTCGTGCACTGTCACATCATAATGCCTTCAGAGCAGGTGCTGACATTTGGAGCGCCGGGTGACACAAAAGTCACATCATAAGCAGTGAACTCCGAAGAACAAGTGGAGCGTGGCCTGCGCCCCCAACTTCAACTTAGAGCTGGACTTTCACTAGCAATATAGCCAACATACAGTTTAAAAATTCTTAAATATTTGCAACTTAGACCAATCAAAATATATTTTCAGATTTAATCGTCCTATACATGCAGAGTTGACTCTTGTGAGCTTTAAGCCATGTTAGAACGTTGTTACCTCCATGTTTGAGTAAACCTTAGTGATTAGTCTGTCTACATCTCCAAAGCTCGAAATGCTCCACCTTGTGATGTCTCCACTCACCAGGAGAATTCCAGAGGTTCTGGACCTGTTGGGAAAGAACTATAGACTACGTCAACACGACAACGCTCCTGGATTTTTAAAAAAATACGGTTTGAAAAAAAATTGCGTCCACACACTTGTCGGATCAGTAAATATTCGCGTCCAGACGAAAACAGAGCGCTGAGTGAAAATGATGTAATACATATGCCACACCGATATGTGGCGCTGTAAACAGGAAACAGCCAGAGCCACCGGAAACGCAATACTACAAAGAGCGCATGCGCATAAAGTCCTTTCTCTTCCGCAAACAAACACAAGAAGATAATAATGATGGTGAACGCACGCACAAAAGCCGACTCTCTCATTTGGACTGACGACGAAGTGGAGTTACTTAGATTACAAAACACATCAGTATCAGCAGAACGTCGACTGGGAGTCCTGCCAAAGCAGATGATGACGGCATCGCAATGTCATCGTTTTTCAGAAGCTGCATTTTACTCGTCCACATGACAATGCGACTCAGATTTCTCCACTCTCGAACCTGGTTTCAAAAAACACAATTTTCGCCCCCCAAAACGCAGGCGCCGTGTGGACGAAAGGCCAAAATGAAATACAAACTTCTCAGTTTCCACCAAAAAACGTTGTGTGGACGGGCCCTTAAAGGTGCACTGTGTAACTTTTCTGGAAGGGGGTCTGCCACAAGATTGTTTCCATGGAGATGATATTGCTTTGCCTGAAAGGTTTCACAGTATGTGTGTAGAATCCCTCAGTCATCCAGGTAGAATGCATGGCAACAAAAAAATTCAATTTGTTGACTGGACAAAGTTTATTTGGGCGAATACGTTTCACAGCTCATCCAAGCTGCTTCTTCAGTTCTGGTCAGATGCTGGTGGACACTGCCTATACAGTGGTCCCTCGTTTATTGTGGGTTACGTTCTAAAAATAACCCGTGATAAGCGAAATCTGCGAAGTAGTCAGCTTTATATTTTACTAGGGGTGGGACATTAACGCGTTAATTACAATTAATTAATTTGCTTGTCGTTAATTAATTCAAAATATTAACGCATCTTAACGCATCCATAGTTTGCGTGTCAAACAACCTGGGTCGGAACGTTTGTCAGTGCACCATGTTCTGGTACGCCAATTGTACTGACGCACACAGTTCCTCCGGCTAGGAGACGGAGTGGAGACAGAAGCCAGCCGTGTCTCAAGTGCACAGTGCACTGCTTCCCGTAGTTGCGAGACCTGTCGCATTTTGCCGACGCCCATGCGGTCCACGGACTGCACTCAGGACTGAGCAAGTATGCACAGTCTTGACTGCAGTCTGAGCCCCCTTAAAACCACGCTCCGAACTGTGCACTCTGAGAATTGAGACACGGCTAAAGACTGTAGACACTATCAGTGGTAGAAGACAAAGGTCTGGAAGATGTTCTACAGATCGCTGCGTGTGATCCAACGTTTAAAATGCCATGCAGAAAGACAAGAGTTTTGCACAGAGCCTTACATTTCTTTTCTACTTTGACATGCAGTTCAATGTATTTTTTCAAGACATTTTTTCCAGTCATTAAATGAGCTTTATTTTAAGTCATGTCTGTGTGTATTATTTGATTTAGTCATCCAATACAATTTATTTGCATAAAATGTGCTTTTGGGGGAAATGTGGTCATGCGATTAATTTCGATTTATTAATTACAAAGCCTGTGATTAATTAGTTAATTTAAAAAAAAAATGAAGTCCCACCCCTGTATTTTACAATTATTCTACATGTTTTAAGGCTGTAAATGCCTCACCACACACATTCTACACTTTTCTCAGACTGGCATTAACGTTTTCTCACATTTCTCTCTCGTTTAAAAACTCAAACTTTCGTAGATTTTCAACCAAAAACTCATGTGCGTATTTCACAGGTCTTCTGACCGTGCCTCTTCATCCTGTTGCTGGAAGATTCTTATAAACAGACATGCCACCTTCGATTATATTTGAGAATGTTTTGTCGACATTGTGGGTTTTGTCGGGGAGAAAACTTGCAAACATACAGCACTTTAGAGTCGCACTGCTCGCGATCGAACATTTATATAAATTTGGCAAACTGAACGCATTCTGTACTGTACAGGAGACACGGCACAGAGGAGAATGACGGACAAATCGGCAAAGGTCTACAGTCCCTTAGCCAATCAGGACGCAGAACACAATGTGCGTTCATACACTATTAAAAAATTGGAATAGAAAAAAAATTCACGAAACAGCGAGGCCGTGAAAAGTGAACTGTGATATAGCGAGGGACCACTGTATATTCCTGAAGGGAGGAGCTAACTACAATGAAATTACTATGAAACTATCACACCTACTTGTTTTCAGTTTCTCTTAGTTAAGCCTATTAGATCTGCAGTGGGAGTGGAGTGTGGGGACTTGTTAGCAGAACCATTCAGAGCCATAATGGGTGTTTTCACACCTCTGGACCTGACCTGGCTAGCCCTATTGTTTTCTTTGTTTGTTTTGATTATAACTCTATCCTCAAACCTAAACCAAAACAAAGAAAACAATAGGGCTAGCTTGGATGAGCTGCAAAACTTATTCGACCAAATAAACTTTTGTCCAATTGACAAATTGAGTTTCTCCTTTTGCCATGGATTCTGCGTTTTGGCATTAAACTAATCTATGTTGCATTTATTCAATTACAGATTTTACAGCTCAAAAATACATGCATTCCTACAGTGAGTGAGCTCACTTTTCCACAGATCTGACCTGTAACTTGGCCTGTAGCCATTGCAGGCTTGTCTCCATGGAAACAGACAAGTCTAATGCCATACTGTGGGACATTATAGATAAAACAATATCATTTCCATGAAGACAAGCAGGAAATTTGGAAATTCTAAGACGATGAGCTAATTGACACTTTTTAATGTTAGTCTCATTTATTTCATTCGGGAAACTCAACATTGTCCTCTTTTCTATAATTTACAAAACATAATCAATCATATGTATAGATGATGGTCTGTCCATCATCAGGCTGGCTGAGATAATTATCTGTAGATTATAAATGAACTTGAAAACTACCACTACATGACATCACAAGGTGGAACAGAGCGATAATAAAGGATTACGCAATCATGTATGAATTAAACAAAACACAGCTCTGGGTATGTTTTGGTATTCTAACATGGCTTAAAGCTCACAAGAGTAAATTTTGTGTAATACAGGGCCTTTAAATTTACCATAGAACGTCAGGTACAGTATATGACATTATATTACAGATTTTGACAGAAGATTCATTTTTCCACCACTATATACTTGTGTGTATTACATTTGGTGACAATGAAGAATCATGATTGTGCGTGTGCGTTTATGGTCATGTAACCGGGCGACCCCGTGGCACAGAGCAAATATTGATTGTGGGCTGCAATGACGCTCATTTTGCTGTCTGACCTTTGTCCCCTGCTCCTATTGTTCTTATGTGGACAGCAGCAGTGAGATGATTTTTCCCAATAATATTATTTTCCCCATGTTATACACTCTTTTGGAATTTTATATTATACAAATCTGACTCTTGAGAGCTTTGTCACGTGGTGGTAGTTTTCAAGTTCAAATTCAACAGCTACATCTTTTGTTCAGTAGAGATTGGTAATCCCAGTGCTGAAATCATCTAAGTGATTCTAATGAAGGTGTATGGAGTTTAAAAACACAGCCAAGCACTTTGCATATTACCACATGACATCACAAGGTGTTTTCTGATTGAGAGAAGAACTTAGGCTTAGACTGCGTCCCATTATTCTGTCTTACCCCTTCCCCTTTATCTACGTCTTTGTCTTGCCCCTCAATACCGAGCTGAGAGGGCTCGGGGTATGAATGTTCCCCTAAGAAATGAGACACCACTCGATTACCGTTTGCGTCATCATCCCTTGCCTCTGCTACGTCTACAGAGGCGACAACAATTGACGCAAACGTAAACAAATGTCAAGGATTATCGGGTACCTCTGGTCGACAAAAAAACTAGTTTGTTTATACATGAAAATTCAATGAAAACGATAACGTCGGCTAAACAGACATGCTCCATAGGTAAAATCCTCCAGCTGAAGTCCTGACCAAGCCTAAGCAGTAAAATCATGGAGATGGGTCCCCGGGCGCAGTCATGTGCTGCCCACTGCTCCTGAATAAAGGGTGGGTCAAATGCAGAGGACAAATTTCCCTTTGGGGATAATAAAGGATATAAATAAATAAATCGCTACAATTAAAGCTGCAACAACAGTTCACTTAAGGTAACGTAGAACATAAGCGTCATAACTGTAAACCATGCTAAACTGTTAATCGATAATTACAACTGCTGAAAATACATTTATGAGACTCCTTGGCTGGTCGATGTGACGCTGCCATCCTGATCCCAAAACCTGCCTGAGCTTGTAGGCGTACGCCTTCGTTTCATTTCTGGTCTATGTACAGTAGCCCTCGGTTGTGGCCCTAGCCCTTGATCAAAAGTAGAATCGGGACACCCCTTGTCCTCACATGAACGAGCAAAACCAAGGGGTAGGGGTAAGACAGAGAAATGGGACGCAGCCTAAATATGCAGGATTTGTGTGTTAAACATGTGTGAATGAAACAAAACAGAACTCCGGATATGTTTTTGATGAGGAAACAGCTATAGAAAATAGCATAAAGGTGCAGTATGTACATTTTCTGATGTTTTTTGTTTTGTTTGTTTGTTTGTTTTAGCCTGATTGTCTCCATGGAGATGTTATCTTTTTGCCTGGACTTCCGCTCGAAAAACACAAACTCTTACTGTGAGCAACTCGCCTCCACAGGTCTAACCTGTAACTTGGCTTGTTGGCGCTCCCTGCTCGTCTCCATGGTGATATTGTAGATAAAGTCTGTGGAACATTCCGGACAGATAACATCCCCCTGTATTACAGGTGTGACGCATTCTAACTAAGCACCAGATTACTCCAACTGGCTGCATCAAATTGAATTGCAATCGTAAATTTTCAGAAAGGCTTTTCTCATCTACATATTATTATATTTCAGTAAAAGACTACTTTCTTTATAGAAGAGAGAATTGGCATAAAGTAGGGCTATTCATATTAGGCTTCTATTAGACTTAAAGAGGGGGTATTATGCACATTCTTCTGAGCTTTCTACCATGTTATAAAGTTGTTCCCTCATCAAAAATATGCCTGACGAAGTTTTAGATGTCATCCCTGCATGTTTGAGTATTTTAGCTATTTCTCCAGGGCTCTATTCAAACCCTCCTTACAGTTAGCTGTAAGATTCTGTTCAATCCTCTACGCCACAAGCCTACGTCATCCATTCTCCCACTGCGATTCTCCATAAATACAAAAAATGATACAAAACTGTACACAGCAACTTGACAAACATGACGCGATGTGCAGTAGTTTTATTAGCGGAAGGCATGCTGATTGTGCTGTGATGTCACTCTGAAGGGGGGTGACTTAGCGCAGGGAGCAAAGGAAGGGAGGACTAAGAGCGTTAAAAAAGTGAAATTTATAAAACACGTTAATGCGTTGTTTTCAGCGAATATAACATTTTACAGAAGTTAACATGGTGATCTAAATTTATGTTACACTGACCACACAGAGCAGACCTACATGTGATTGAATTTTGCCTAATAAAAGTGCGAAAATTAATCTGTTTGTCACGACATGCGTTTGGTAAATGTGTAGAGGCTGGTAAATACCACTGCAAACCCAGTAAGAGAATTTAACTCCAGTTAGGAAGTTGAAAAAACAGTTTAAAAAAAATAAAAAAAATAAAAGGAGTTCTCAAACTGTGGGTGAGGGTCCAAAAACGGGGCATAGAGTATTTAAGTGCATTACAGTTTGCGTGGCTTATTTTAAGATTAAAATGAACATTTATCAGATAAAATGGAGATAGATTTATGAAGACTTATTTATGTGAGTCAGCCTTTTCCCACATGAAGATCATTAAGCCTATATTTACCTATATACTGCTATTTTTTTTTAAATGTATTTTTTACTTTTATCTTTATTCTTTCTCTCCTTTTCATTTTACATTGTATAATACATTTCATATTGTATTTTATTAAATTGGCAATACAGGTGACTTTGACTTAACATATCCTGTGTATTATTGAATTATTGAATGATTATATGGGCTTTTTGTTATAAAAGTATTTCCATTTTAACAAAGTACCTTCTAATTCTGACCTGCCCTGAAACATCACACCACAGTGATAGTTTAGGCTTAATGGAAGGGCTTAGTTTAATGTCATGCAAATGAGCTCTGAAGGCCTGGACTTGGAGAATCTTTAGAGAAGCTTTTAACAGCTCATTGTTTTCAGATGTGCTGCTTTCAAATGGCCACAAACTGACTGCGTGCACATGGTAAACTCCAAACCGATTGGTCTGGTTTTTTCACACTTGCTCGGCGGGTGGTCTGTCGTCCAATCCGAGTGCACATGCATGTCGCGCAATCAGATTCAGGTCAGCGATACCGCACATGTTTTAATCATGTTCTGCCTTGTTGTTTTTTGTTGCTTGCATCTTTTGTGCCACAAATAAAGCCATTAAATTTGTAGCTATGGGTTTATCGTTCATGTATGTAAGGTCTGGGGAAAATTTCACAACCACCCTTTCATTTTGTATGTCTTTGTAATGCTTATCTTAAATTCTGTTGTCTCTTCCACTCTGTTTTGTCCCGTCTGAGTGAACAACTTAAGTCAATTTCCACACTGATTTTAATATTTACGTTTTTAATATTTAAGTTATACAACAGTTTTTAAAAAAACACACTCTCTTCTGATACTCAAAATGTTTGTAAAAGTACCCTGGGTGTTATTTCAAAAGTTCAAAACTCCATGCAAAGCTTCCAGGTGCTGGTAACAACAGGAACATTGAATAATCCCAGAAAAAGACGAAAGTTACCGCATATTCTTATTCCTTTATCGGGCTTTGAGCAAACAACGCGTTTCGATTCAACGTTATGTTCATAGTCCCGAAATGGTGGAAGATGCGACTTGTTGGTGCCGTGAAGAACGCTGTCGTAATGCGGGCAAGCACTACGGTCTTGACAGCTCTCCCGTTGTTTTCTTGCCGTGGCACATGCCGCCCTGGCGTTTTTCCACTTGATTTTGATTTGACACACACTTTATTGGGCTAAGAGCAAACAACGCGTTTCGATTTTACCTGGCGAAACGCGTTGTTCACGCTAAGCCCAATAAAGGAATAAGTAAAGTCAAGCGAGTGTGCGGTAAACTCCTTCTTTTCTGGAATTGCCCTGTGCGTTACGTTCATAGTTCAGATATGGTGGAAGATGGGGCTTGTTGGTGCGTGAAGTACCGCTGTCCTGAGCCATCGTAATGCGCTCTCCCGGTGTTCTTCTTGGCTGTGGCGTGCGCTGCCCTGGGGTTTTTCCATTTGATTTTGATTTGCTCAGGCGTCCGAACAAAACCTGCCTGCTCCATCTTCAACGCTATCTTCTGATAAAGACTAGCGTTTCTTGTGCGCCGTCCGTCCATAAAGTTTTAAATGTTTATCTCTTGCACCTGGTGCAGCATGAACTGTTAGTCTGTCCAGTAGTGCGTGCTTGTTGCTTTCTTCGCAGCCATATTTTCGTCTGAAACAACAATTGGTGCTTGGTACTGAGGCACCCCTACCACTCTTACAACTTAAATTCCTGAAATTCCTGGCGCCCATGCGCAGTATGCTAATCCAATACGAAATCGTTCACATGACGACTCCAAGTGGTTTGCAAACGGCCCAGGCCAGGGGTTTCTGGGGGATGGGGCAGACCAATCCCAATCCAAACCAATCTCTGTGCACATGGGGCCATTACGACCCCAATCAGTTTGCAAATGGTTTGGAGTTTACCATGTGCACGTAGTCATTCTTTAAATGTTCTCAGATTTCCATGTGTAAGGCATCGTTGGAAAGCTTAGAATCTACACTTTCAAAATCTGTGAATAACTCAAAACCAGGGTGGGCAGCAAAGTAAGAATTTCATTGTGCAGGGAAATGTGTTTCTTTACTGTGCATATGACAATAAAATCTTTGAAATCTTGAAATCTTGAAATCTTGAAACGCCTCCGGGATGACTTGTAACTGTTTTTTCCATGACCGGTCACATATGTAATGTGCAGTCAATTCCACATAGAAGTGAAACTCCCCCTTTTATTTAACTGCACACCCACCAAAGTTCCCATTAAAATTAAAATTCATGTTTTACAACCCGCTATTGTCCACATATATGTTTTTTATATGTACAGTATATAAAAATAAATTAGCTCTAATACTATTAACTTCCACCTCAGAAATCACAACAGTATAAATAAATAATGGATAAACTTGAACTATGGCACATTTAAATTAATTCTAGACTAGTAATGTTTTGAGTCACCTTCTGGTAAAGGTTGTGACTAGGGTGACCATTCGTCCGGATTTCGTCCGGACAGTCCGGTTTTAGAGCTGTCTGTCCGGCCGTCTGTGACGTGTCCTCCTTTTTTACATTTTGTCCTCCTTTCGGACCCTCGTCGGCCACCCTTGCATAAATCGTCATAAATCCCCACCCATTATTTACACTTGCTACTCTGCGATGTTGTGTCGTATGCAAACATTTGCGATGCGCGCCGCGCGCAGCTGATACAGCCCGTCAGCCCCTCGTATTGTCCGCTCTCTATCTGCGCTATCAGCCACTCTTTGAGGTGCAACTTGGCTCCTTCTTCCATCTTCATCGCCTTATTACTGTCCCTTAAAATTTTGTTTTCTTTAGTGCCGTGCGTAACAGGTTTTGCTTACGTTTCCTCTCAATGCAGACAGTTAAAATACGTTACAATATTTACATTACGGCTTTCATAATTGCAAATAATATTTTGGGGATTTTGTGCGAATTACACAAATCCAGGTAGCGAGATCTTACCTTTTAAAAGTGAAATGCAGAACTACTAGTTCTGCATTTCTTTCTTCTTTGCCATGGCATATGATGTGAATTAGTGATGATATTTTTTTGTTCATATCATCTTGACCATAATTTGCCACATTTTTCTTTTTGATGAGTGTTCCATGTTAATAAATATATGTTGACTTCATACATTATTCATAAGTTGTTTTTCTTGACCGTTCCCCTTCCCCGAGGGAAAACCAAAAAAAAAACAAGGTGTCCTCACTTTAGGGCCTTTGTCCTCCTTTTTGGACACAAGTGTCCTCCTTTCCTGTTTCATGCCGGTGGTCACCCTAGTTGTGACATGTGCTAGTTCTCCATGAAGATATTATTGCTTTTCCTGAAATATTCCACAGTATGGCATTACACAGCACAAACCAGGTCTAAACCAGCTCCCAACGAGGGATGCATCCACAATTGTTCTGATTTGGTCCTGGTTTAAGCCCAGTTTGGTTCTGGTGATGTGGACCTGGTTTGATCCTGCTCTAGTCTAGTCCTGGTTTAGTTCTGAGTGCAGTCTCAGTTTAGTCCTTAGTGTGATGTGTGTATATGCAAATGTGATCACACCTTACAGGTCTTAAAGAGGTCAAAAACTAGATCCCTACCAGGTCTAAAACCGGTCTAACAAGGCCTGAATGCTCCTGCTCTGAAGGTGCACTGCAACTTTTATGGTGGTAGGTACACCACAAGCCTGTCTCCATAGAGATGTTATTGCTTTGCCTGAAATGTTCCACCATAGGGCATTAAACTTATTGCTTAAAAATGCCTTGATAAATCTATTCTTCAGTGGTGCCACCTCTTCACAGATCTACCTCTAACTTGATCCTCTCCATTGAAATAAATAAGTCATTGATAATACTCAGCTACATTTACTTTTCATAGTACTTTTCTAGCAGCATACTTTCACTCATAATTGAGTTTTTTTTTTTTTTTTTTTTTTAAGTAACAGTACTTTTACTTGAAGAAATATTTTGTTTAGTCTTCCCACTGTGGTTAAGTTTACAAGTGGCAAAAGCTTTATGTTGACAAAATGAAATGATTTGGACATTTGTGTATATAACAGCTCCCTGTAAGGAGGAGGCTCCTCCTGCCTCCTCCTTACACTAGAAATCATGTTTGTTTACAGCCAGTGCGTGTTCAGAATATCTGTTGCTGCTGTAACTTTACTGTATGTTTTCAAATGAAGAATTGCAGAATTTTCCTGTCCTGAAGTAATTTAGCGACCAATGGGTCAGTCTTTAGACCCTCTGCTTCAGTGCACGCCATCGCTGGAAGGAATCTCCAAGAATCCCCTTTTATTCTTCCTTCAGTGGCCTCAAAAACTGACTTTCTTTTGCGGCTAACTGGTAGTGGATTCTTGTCTGCCATTGCAACAAACTTTGTGCACAGTTGGAAAAAGCTGCTAAGAACTGCTGCAGTGGTTGAGTAAACAGCATCTTGCATACATAAACCAGCGCACCGGCAAGTCAGTTATGCTAGAAGCATAGGGAGTTTGACTCACAACCTAACAGCCAATAGAAAACGAGGTAGCCTAATTTTCTATTGGCGGTTTGAACATAATGTTTATCTGGCCCCACCACGTCCACAGTTGATGGATTTTCATTCTTTTTTTTCTTTTTTTTTTTATAATTATAGGGCTGCTGCATCTCTATAATGCTATCATTGACAATTTGAAACAAAAAAAAATCCTCTGTACAACCTTTAAGTTACTCTTACGTGAGTAGTCATTTTCTCAAATTATAAATTTAATCTTATTTGACTAATTTCATGGACCACTACTTTGTTGAGTAATATTATTTAGAAGAAACATTACTCTTACTTGAGTGCAATTTTTGGCTAATCTACCCACTTGAGGATCAAGATGACAACACACCCTCCACCAGAAAAGTTACAGAGTACAGCTTTAAAGTTTAGGAAAGTGAACAGGATCTTTGAAATCCCAGTTGAACCAGACCCCAGCATAGAGAGGCTGAGTGAAGGTGGTCGCGTCCAGTGTTGGGCACGTTACATTGAAAAAGTAATTAGTTACAGTTACTAGTTACTAACCCAAAAAAGTAACTGAGTTAGTAACTGAGTTACTACACTATAAAAGTAACTAGTTACCTAGGAAAGTAACTAATGCGTTACTTTTTTTTTTAGTTAAAAAATGTCAAATTATTTGGATTTTTTTTTACAGTGCATTATACAGCTTTTGCTGCTTGGCTGGTGTGGCTCCGTCACCGTGGCCTTCATTGTTAACGGCACCTAGCATACGATTATCATCATGGGGCCTGCTTCTTCTGCCCTTCCTCTCCTCCTCCTCTCCTCTTCCTCCTCCTTTCCTCTTCCTCCTCTCCTCCTCTCCTCCTACTCCTCTCTCCTTCATTGTTAACGGCACCTAGCATGCGATTATCATCATGGAGCCTGCTGGTGGCCACTAGTTTAACAGAAGCGTGCGCCGTCGAGAGATGCTTCATTAAATTCGAGTTGCTTACATTGGATGTGGACAAAGTCTTTGGTCTTTGACACAATGTGCACGTAACATGTACGTTTTTACCTTTTACCTCAACGAGGTTAAAACACTGCCTATACTTCTGTCTTCGACTCGGGACTCGCCATCTGACACGGGGTGTGTGGATTGTGTGTGTGCGCTACTACTGTGTGCTGGGATTGTGTGTAGAACCCGCCCACCGCCCACTGGGTGTCTCTGGTTGGCTCAACATGAAATCTTACTCTGCTTTAGCCAATCATCATTACTTATCCCGCCCTTACCAAAGGGAGAAAATTCCCCTGTGCCTGTGCGAGTCGCGCACATGATGCCAGTTTCAAAATGAGTAGGTTCAGTAACGCGCGGTAACGCGCCGTTTAGTAACGGTAATTGAGTTCCTTTATTTTAAAAGTAATGCGTTACAGTATTAGTTACTGTCAACAGTAACGGCGTTACAGTAACGCGTTATTAGTAACGCGTTACTGCACAACACTGGTCGCGACTCTGTGAAGGACTTTCATGATTTTGTCTTGAATGTTATAAAAGTCCAACACCCCTGAATTGTGGTCGAGATAAACCCCGATTCTAGACCCAACCGGACCTGAGACCCGTGTGCGCGATTTGTCAAACCAAAATGAAAATCCGTTAATATTATCACAATCCAACGCCCATGAATTCACATTGTCTCCAAAAACGCAGTCATCTGATCTTCCTTTTCTCTTTATATCCTTGTACGATACTGCTATTGCAACTCCATACCCGCTCCACTCCACTTCCCAGTAACAGTGACCAGTTAGACTCTCACTGCTCAAAACCTGGTAGAAATCTGTGAATCTGTGCAAATTTTCAGAATAGTTTTGGTTTTGCTGTAAATGCGTTGCTCGTCTATTGTCTTCAGACAGGAGAATCAGGCCGTGAGCTGTGTTTGGGTCCAGGGTGATTTCTCTGGAGTATTTTAAGAAGTCCGCTCTGGATTTGATTTCAGGATACATGGTTTTGTGGAGTCTGTTGGCGAACAAGGAATGAGTGCCCATAAAATAAGATATTAAAAAATCAATACATTAGTCTTCCCAGATTTTGTGCAGTTTTGTTCTTCAAATGCTTTGCCTGGAAAGTCCCACAGTATAACATTAAACAGCTCTGCCTTACATTTATTGAATTTCAGGTGGTTTTATGGCTAAAACCTAGAAAAACGGGCATTCTGACTGTGAGCGTGGTTGCCTCTCCATTGATCTGACCTGTAACTAGTAACCTATAAGTTTGGTTTGGTCTCCATGAAGATAGAAAGGTTTAATGCCATACTGTGAACCATTCCAGACAAAGGAATAACATCTCCATGGAGAAAAGCATTTGACATTTGACGCTCCACCAAAAAAGTTACACAATGCACCTTTAAATATACAGTTTTAAATATACTAATACACCTTTTTTATATCCAATACAGAATGGCTGACCTTACCTCTTTAACATCCAGAGCAGAGTGGTGTCCAGGTGATGTTGTGTCAAGACACAATTTTCTGAGCAAACATGGGTTGGAAAAAGTTCTCACTGAGTTTATCAGCATGTAAAACTGGTTTAACAATAAACACTTTGTTCAGTTGGAAACGGCTTCCTGTTATACAGCTCTGGAAAAAAATAAGAGACCATCAGTTTTTCAGATTTTTTTTTTTCTCTTTTTTTTCTGATTTTACTACTATGTGTTTGGGCAAAAGGAACATTTTTGTTTGAGTCCATAAACTGACATTTCCCCCAAATTCCAAATTAAAAATATTATCGTTTAGAGCATTTATTTGCAGAAAATGACAAATGGTCAAAATAACAAAAAAGATACATGTTTTCAGACCTCAAACGATGCAAAGAAACAAGACCAAATTCATTTTAAAACAACATAATACTAATGTTTACACTTAAGAAGAGTTCAGAAATCAATATTTGGTACAATAACCCTTATTTTTAATCACAGCTTTCATGCGTCTTGGCATGCTCTCCACAAGTCTTTCACATTGTTCTTGGGTGACTATATTCCACTCCTGGTGCAAGAACTGAAGTAGCTCAGCTTTGTGTTTGTGTTGGAATTCAACAGACGCTGGAATGGAATGGCTGTAATACATGTAGAGATGCTGATTTCAGAAAAAAATGCAGTGGTCTCTTATTTTTTCCAGAGCTGTATGTTTAAGCCATGTTAGAATGTTGTCTCATCAAAAACATACCTGGAGTTGTGTTTTGTTTCATTTACATATTGGAGTAAGCCTTTATTATTAGGCTTGGTTCCACCGGCTGGTTAGCTCAACTGGTAAGTCATGGACTTTCCCCCTGGGGGTTGTGGGTTCAAATCCCCCCCCGGGCAATGAGCTAACCAGCTACTAACCAGGTACTGCCCCCCGGGCACCGAAAAAGATGGCTGCTCACTGCTCCTGAAAAGGATGGGTCAAATGCAGAAGTCAAATTTCTCCCGTGTGTCACTGTGTGTCATTGTGTGTGAGACCAATAAAGGCTTAAGCCTAAATCTAAAAAAAAAAAACTACCTTGTGATGTCATGAAGCGGTAGTTTTCAAATTAACAGCTACTTTAAATGACATTTTATTCAGAAGAGATTGTCAATTCCAGGGCTGAAATTATCCAAATCCTATTGACGGAGTATGGAGTTTAAAACACAGTGTAGCACTTCCTCTATTACCACATGATATAACAAGTTGGAACATAACATTTTCAGTTTGAGAGAAGAACTCAGCCTAAATATTCAGGGTTTGTGTGTTAAACATGTGTAAATGAAACAAAACACAACTCCAGGTATGTTTTTGATGAGGAAACAACATTATAAGAGACATCAAAAAATCACAAAATATGAGCCCTTTAACATGTGTACAATATCTCAACATGTCTTAACACTGGCTCACCATTTTTCACACACTTCCATCTTGAGCAGCAGGCTCTCCTCACTCTGTCTCTTCAGTGTATTTCTACTGCAGATTTAAAAGCCCAGGAGGAATGTTGTTTACCATAACAGTCTGAAGCACCTCCACGAGACACCGCCACCAGAAAAGTGCCTACTTTTATATTTCATGAGCTCACAGGCAGACTACAGTTTTGACTTTAATATGTAACGAGTCATGGTGACCTTAGTGAATCTCACCATTGTCCTGTCTGCAATTATCAATGTAGTCTATACAAATATTGATACTTTGCAGCATTGAGGGTGTTCTACGTGTACAGCTCTGGAAAAACATAAGAGACCACTGCATTTTTTTCCCCTGAAATCAGCATCTCTACATGTATTACAGCCATTCCATTCCAGCGTCTGTTGAATTCCAACACAAACACAAAGCTGAGCTACTTCAGTTCTTGCACCAGGAGTGGAACAAAGTCACCCAAGAACAATGTGAAAGACTTGTGGAGAGCATGCCAAGACGCATGAAAGCTGTGATTAAAAATAAGGGGTATTGCACCAAATATTGATTTCTGAACTCTTCTTAAGTGTAAACATTAGTATTATGTTGTTTTAAAATGAATTTGATCTCGTTTCTTTGCATTGTTTGACGTCTGAAAACATTTATCTTTTGTTATTTTGACCATTTGTCATTTTCTGCAAATAAATGCTCTAAACGATAATATTTTTATTTGGAATTGTCAGTAGTTTATAGACTCAAACAAAAATATTCCTTTTGCCCAAACATACCTATAAATAGTAAAATCAGAAAAACGGATTATTTAGCAGTGGTCTCTTATTTGGAGTGGTGGAATGTTCATCAGTTACCGTGGCAACACAATGCACACACTTCGAAAAAAGGTTTAAAGCAATCTGAAGACTCAAGAAAAATTACAAAATGGATTTAAACACATTTTCAGGAACTTGTGATGAATATGTATATGTTCATAGAAGTTTGATTTTCAACAAAAAGGTGAGAGTGACTAAAAACTTTTGGCTAATACCGGCGTTGTTTAACAGCTCAAATCAGGTCACCCGTTGTAGCTTTCAGTTCTTTATGGTCAAAACGTGGTCAGTTCTTTATATTAAAACAAAGCTCTAATTAAAGAGTGATAGAGCACCTAACAGAACAGAGTCTCCAGGTAGCATCACACCTCCAAAGAATGCTGATGACATTAGAGTCAGACAAACTTTATTTATCCAATTATTTGGACACATTATTTGGATTATTAGACATTATTTGGACATCAGTACAGCCTGGGATACAAATAGATTCTCCCTGTACAGACGCTCCTCGACATAAGAACATTCGATTTACGAACATTCGGAGTTACGAACAGGGTCGAAATTTTTTTTAAAAAGTTAAATGTTTGAGTTTTTGTATTTAGCGCCTATTCCGACTTCCGGGTACAGTACGTAGTGCGTATTTCCGCCGCTGACGCACAGGCAGGGGCTGCGCAGCATCCCCCAAGTGTGACGCCCACTCAGTTGAAGTGTTCAGAACTTCAACTGAGTGGCCGTACTACGGTGTTACTACGGTGCGGTGTTATGAACTTTGTTGTTTTTCTTGCATGCGTACAGTAATCCAATATGGTTGGTGAAAAGCGAAAAGCTTCTAGTGAAGCTTCTGTGAAAAAGCGGCAAGCCATCTCATTTGAAAAGAAGGTGGCGATAATAAAGAAACTTGATGCTGGTGAGAAGATGGTGAATGTGGCACACGCGTACAACGTGAACCGTTCGACAGTTGGTACGATATATAAACAAAAGGACCGCATTATGGAGCATGTGAAAAGTGCAGCGGGTATGCAATCCACCATCATTAGCAAGAAGAGAGGGAAACTCATGGAAGAGATGGAGAAACTTCTTGGTATTTGGCTTTCCCCAAGAGCTCAAGGAAAATAGGAGGTAAATAGGCTACACACACACACAGTCTCGCACATACATTCACACACGCGCTCTCTCTCAGCTGACTGCATTTGCCTCTGTGTCCCTCTTCTTTTTATCTCATCAGTTTTCCATATTTTTAAAAAGCATATTAGTATTATTTAGTGTTATTTATTAGTGTTATTGTGTTATTAGTGATATTAGTGTTATTTAAATGCAGTACAAATCCATATAGATAACTTATATAAGCCTTAAACATATAATAACGACTTACGAACAAATTCAACTAACGAACGGGTGTCCGGAACGTAACTCGTTCGTAAGTTGAGGAGCGTCTGTATATTCTATACACAAGATCTCAGTTTTGCACATTTTGGACATCTGTAAATAGGCATTTATTTGTTCTTTTTGCACTGCTTTTAGATTTTTGCCTTAGAACTTTTTGTATTGTCTATATATTGTATTTTGTACACTCTTTTTGCACTGCTTGGCCAGAGAGAAAAGAAATTTCGATTCACTGTATGTCGAATACATAAGGCAGAATTGACAATAAAGCTGATTTTGAACTTTGAACTTTGAATTCAATTTGGTCACCACCTCCTCCTCTGTGTCTCCGGTCAAACTCAGAAAGTGAGCAGCCATTTGGGTCCATGTACCATTCGTTCTGTTGAATTTCAATTAAGATAGAAAAACAATAAAATGGGAAAACAGTTTTGTATGTCTTTATTCCGTTTTGGTGTCAAACAAAAAAACTGATTTCAACCTCTATTTCCAATATTTAATTTAAAGTTTATTTCAAATAACACCAATCCAAAAACAGTCTCAGTGCCTATTTTAATTTTGATATTTTATTCTCTCTGGTTTATATGCCCCGGTGTTCTGCTGCTTAGCACGCCGCGTGTGAATTCAAGTTCAGCTGAACAAAGGAGTTTACTGCCGAGCTGCTGCCTGTTTCTCGTCATGGAGTTCAACAATTACTTTCTAAGATGCAAAAGTAAACGCGTCGCTATAAAAGAAGAGGACATGCTTGATTGCAACGATTTTTCCGGTAAGTCCTTCTAGCAGCATAACGTCCGGGACACTAAAACGCAATAATAAAATAACAAACTCTTTTTCCCATTTTATTGTTTTTCGTTCTTAATTGAAATTCAAAAGGACGATACATTCAGACGGTGCATGCCCTGCCTGTCAATAATGCCCATCTGAACTCAGGGAGATGTAATGGGAGACCAGACTTGCATTTTTGTAAAGTACTGGAGAAATGTGTTTTGGCTGGTCAGGTAAGGCTATATAAACCAACAGAGAAATGTATGGAGGAATTGAATTTATTAGGATATTTCTATTTTTCTCTAGTTACAATAAGATTTCCCAACCTCAAACCCAACCCAAATTTTGGTCAGCAAAAAAGAGAATTAACCTATGATGGCATAATGCTAAAAATATGTTATAATGATTTTGATTTCTGTTCTTTACTAACCATAAAATAATTACATTTTCCTTTTAAGACAGTAGTTTCTCAGGTAGCAGAGATGTTTGAGTAACTGAGAGAAAAATGTTGGGCACGCCTGACTGTGCTAGTGTATCAGTTTCCTCACATTTGTCTGCATGATGTTCAGATTGAATTAAGACATAAGAATCGATGCATTTGCCTCACATCCCGCCAAACAGACATATCTTATGATTTGTTACCCCTGTGATTCTCCTCGATTGACTAAGTGTGAGCTGCATTTGAATCTTAAGCAATAGTTATTCATTAAAGTTCAAAGTTCAGAGTCAGCTTTATTGTCAAAAACCATATGTACAGGTTGCACACACAGGATTTGAAACTGCAGCGCCCCCTAGGCCCACAGTGAACGTAAAACATCTGATAAACAAGAGTAATACTATGACTAAAACATCATACCTGTAGCAAAAGTACAGTAAACTAATACAAATAGGTAAAACATACAATATGTGGCATAATCAGGAAATCAGGAATCAGGAATCAGGAAGGTTTTTATTGCCATATGAGTGAACAGGTTCACAACATTAGGAACTTGCTTCGATACCTAGAGCGGACAGACACTCCGAGCACCAGGGCTGCCATTCGCGGCGCCAACTTGGTTGCAGAGTAGAAAAAGATGCAATACAATCAGTGACAATTTAACAACATGTAATGACAGAAAAACAATTGGAGATATAACATAAGGTGATCTTTTTTGTTGGTAACATAAGGAAGGATGTGGGGGGGTCAGATTGGAAATCGATGAAGTTGATTGAACCGAGAGCAGAGGTCAGACCTTCTAAAGACAGGGAATTTCTACTATTATTTCTGTTTTCAGTGACAGTGTAAGAGTGGGTGCCATGTTTATGTAGAGTCCAGATAACAGATGGCCTTGGAAGTGTTGATGCAGGGAGGCAAAGTCAAAACACAGATAACCATTGAAGCCAGATTTTCACAGGAGACATAATAATAATCCAGGGGGGTTAATTTAGAAATACATTTTTAGAGACCCAGGTAAATAATTTAGACTGAGCTCGGGTGCCAGACCCCCATCTTCATATCGCCATGAAGATTCATGAGAGATCTCATTAGTTCCTCTTGGCGCACAGACTGCGCTGCGTTGGCTTTACACAGTTCTGTAAGCATACCCGTGATGATATCCAAACGTCGAGATGTTTCCTTCGGTTGAAATCCTTCCAAAAGGACCTCAACCTGTCCCACTTTCTGATGTAATCCTTTCACGAGATCTCCAACGGCTTTACAGTGGCTCGAAATTTCTGCAGACAGCTTAGGGGATTCTTTACAAGCTGCCAGCTTACAAATTATGTGATAGATCATGGACAATCCCAGGCCAATTAACAGATGTCCAGCTATCAGAAATCCGAATACGTAAATATCCTCCACATCCTCCAGGTACATTGGTGCCAAACATACGACTTGCCACGCACGATACGAGTCCCTCGCATATCCAGCAGCAAAAGTACCATCTGGACACGCCGCTTCTCCCGGAGCGGCACTCCTCCGTGAAAAAAGAGTATCAATAGTGCTGAGGGTCCAGCTGATCACATCCATCTTTTTGAAATTTGGAAAATCTGCTCCAAAAAGCGAGAAAATGACAAAAACAAGAGAGGCACGCAGACAGCAGGAGCAATAGATAAGAGAGGAAAAAGAGAGACGTCTGCTCGCTCTCAGGGTCAGAACAGTACCAGTACAGTAGTATAAGGAAGCTCAAATGGTGTCATTTAAACAGTGTAATTTAAGCAGCAGTGTCATTGGGGGAGGGAGGGCAGGGCAGGGCAGGGAGAGAGTTCAGCATCTTGGTAGGTTCAGCAGCTTGGTGGATGAAGCTGTCTTTCAGTCTGCTGGTCTTTGCCCTGAGGCTCCTCATTCTCCTTCCTGATGGCAGCAGACTGAAGACTTGAGCGTGAGCCAAAACCCCCTTTAAAAAAGGAATACATATTTCTGAGAAGGCAATATTTTTTTATTTTCTAAAATAATTTCAAACCAATGTGAGTAAACTTGAGCTTATTAAAGGGCCTATGTTAAGCTATTTTCTGATCTATGTTATAATATTGTTTCCTCATCAAAAACAGTTTTGTTTTATTTCATTCACACATGTTTAACACACAGATTCGAGGTAAGATCTTAAGCCCGAGCCTGAGCCCGACCCGACCCGAATTGGCCGGGCTTCTCTCTTGCTGACTTTTAAAAAATAAATATATGTTTATAAAAATGTATACTAAAACAATGTGTGGATACTAAACTAAGGAATACTTGTTTTAAAATAAATAATTTGGATAAAACAGAGAAGGCGCTGTAATGTAATTGCTATTTAACTACTAAACAGGAGCCGCAGAGCCAGAGCATGCTCTGCGCTCGTGAACGCCGCTCTCTTAATAATCTTCCCCTCCGCAAGTCCGCATCTATTTTGACCTGGTATCCCCAATATGGAGGAGCAAGAAGTTAAGGATAAACTAAAGACAGGAGAACTGAAAAGGCAAACACGCACCAGTAAGAGTGAGGTGTGGAAAAGCTTCAAATTGATTGTTGAAAATGCTACAGAAACTTGCGTTGGCTTCGCTGAATGTAGTCAATGTGGCGCTTTGCTTTCATACGAGAGCAAAAAGACTGGCACCTCGATGCTGAGCAGGCATTTAAACAGCTGTACTGGCAAAATTGATGATCGTCAAACATCTATATTATCATTTGTTTCAAAAATCCGTCAATGATGGAAAATTGACGGTTAATGTACCCTCTGCAGAAACAGAAACATAAAAGATGTAAATGTTTATACAGTCTTGTTTAACTTAGATTTCGTTACAAAAGACAGGCTTTAATTTGTTATCATAAATCACCCCTCCTCCTCCCGAGTCCTCACAAATAAAATATGAAATTTCGGGTTTGCTTCGGGCTCGGGCCTGCAAATCAAGTTAAATGGTCGGGCTCGGGCCAGGTCGGGCTTTAATACCCGCGGGCCGGGTCGGGCTGGATTTTTTAGGCCCGATCTTACCTCTAACACAGATCCAGATATTAAGCTGAGTTCTCCTGTCAAACAGAAAACACTCTATTCCACCTTGTGATGTCATGTAGTAATACAGAAAGTGCTCCACTGTGTTTGTAAACTCCATGCACCTTCACTTTAGATAGAATAATTTAGATAATTTCAGCTCTGGAATTGCCAATCTCTACTAAACAAAAAGTAAAAGGTAGCTGTTAATGTGAGAACTACCGCTTCATGTCATCATCAGCTGGAATAGAGCATTTTGAGCTTTGGAGATTCTCAAACAGAAAACACTCCACCTGTGATTCTCCTCCATCGACTAAATGTGGGCTTCATTTACATCCTAGGCGATGGATATTAATTACTACTTGAGCGTGAGCTAAAAGCCCGGGGAGGCAGGAGACGGAGTGACTTGGGAGGGAGAGCAGCCTGGAACAAAAGCCTGTACGAGGGTTCGAGGCTCCCACAGCCGCAGAGTCACATCGAGCATGCAGAGGTTAGGACCACCGAGGAAGATTTCCCCTGGGGGCTATTATCGTCCTCCTCGAGATAAAATCATTTTCAGAGATAGCAGCCTCGGCACACACGCGCTTACAGGGATGTATGCTCAGGGCAGTGGAGGAAAATAACCATTTAGGATGCGTTCAAATGCCACACCGACTTTGCAAATATGAGTTCTGTCACTCTGCTCCTGATTCATCACTATTTTTGGACCAAAGTAAATAATGTGCTGATTAAACCCATCTGTTTCTCTTCGGCATTTCAGGAGATGGATTAAATTATATTAAATTGTATTAAACTCATATATTTGAAGTTATTCCTGTTCTGCTGTGTCGAGGACTTTAGTTGAATAGTCACAAAACTTTCTACTTCTGGGATCCTTCTCTTCAGCAAATTATCTGAAGAAACTAAGGAGTTAGAATAACAGTCAGTGGTGCAGTTGAATTACCAGGTCCTGGATTTATTCTTTAT
This sequence comes from Paratrypauchen microcephalus, assembly GCA_036785185.1. Classification (NCBI taxonomy): domain Eukaryota; kingdom Metazoa; phylum Chordata; class Actinopteri; order Gobiiformes; family Gobiidae; genus Paratrypauchen; species Paratrypauchen microcephalus. The sequence goes on along the minus strand of JAVJIX010000046.1, from coordinate 5,490,956 downwards.
TTTGTATCCCCATTATTTATTACAGCAGCAATAACTGTTCTTCCTGGGATTCATATAATCATAATATTTAAAAAAAATATTATATGAACAGAATGACATTTCTTTGACTTCATGTACACTCAACAAAAATATAAACGCAACACTTTTGTTTTTGCTCCCATTTTTCCTGAGATGGACCCAAAGATCCAAAATTCACTCCAGATACACAACACTACCATTTCTCTCAAACATTGTTCACAAATCTGTCCAAATGTGTGACAGCGAGCACCTCTGCCCCGCCGAGACAATCCACCCCACCTCACAGGTGCGCCACATCAAGATGCCGATCCAACATCATGACCAGTGCACAGGTGCGCCCCAGACTGCCCACAATAAAAGGCCACCCCGAAATGTGCATTTTTTTTTTTTTTTTTGCTTTATTGGGGGTCTGGGGACTCAGAACCAGTCTGTATCTGGTGTGACCACCATTTGCCTCATGCAGTGCAACACATCTTCTTCGCATAGAGTTTATCAGATTGTCAGTTGTGGCCTGTGGAATGTTGGTCCACTCCTCTTCAAAGGCTGTTATGGACGAAGAACACAGGTGCATTTTATTGATGGCATTTTGAATGCACAGAGATACCGTGATGAGATCCTGAGGCCCATTGTTGTGCCATACATCCATGAACATCACCTCATGTTTCAGCAAGATAATGCACGGCCCCATGTTGCAAGGATCTGTACACAAATCTTGGAAGCTGAAAATGTCCCAGTTCTTGCATGGCCAGCATACTCACCGGACATGTCACCCATTGAGCATGTTTGGGATGTGCTTGACCGGCGTATACGACAGCGTGTACCAGCTCCCACTAATATCCAGCAACTTCGCACAGCCATTGAAGAGGAGTGGACCAACATTCCACAGGCCACAATTGACAATCTGATAAACTCTATGTGAAGAAGATGTGTTGCACTGCATGAGGCAAATGGTGGTCACACCAGATACTGACTGGTTCTGAGTCCCCAGACCCCCAATAAAGCAAAAGAAAAAAAAAAAAAATGCACATTTCGGGGTGGCTTTTTATTGTGGGCAGTCTGGGGCGCACCTGTGCACTGGTCATGATGTCGGATCGGCATTTTGATGTGGCACACCTGTGAGTGGATTGTCTCGACGGGGCAGAGGTGCTCGCTGTCACACATTTGGACAGATTTGTGAACAATGTTTGAGAGAAATGGTAGTGTTGTGTATCTGGAGTGAATTTTGGATCTTTGGGTCCATCTCATGAAAAATGGGAGCAAAAACAAAAGTGTTGCGTTTATATTTTTGTTGAGTATATATAGCTGAGATGTATTTGTATTACTATATTTTATTTTTACTTGCACATGTACATTTATATAATTATGTCTTATTTGACACCAGTCTCTTGCCATTTCTTATTTTGAATTTATTATTACCATTTATATTTTTGCTGTTTGTTATTATATTATATTGTTTTACGTGTTAATTTCCCTTGTGGATTACTACATTTTTCTAAGGCTGCGTCCCATTACTCTGTCTTACCCCTTGCCCTTCCCTTACCCCTTTATCTACATCTTTGATACCGAGCTGAGAGGGCTCAGGGTACGAATGTTCCCCTAAGAATTGGGACACCACTCGATTACCGTTTGCGTCATCATCCCTTGCCTCTACCTGAGCTGCTACGTCTACAGAGGTGACAATAATTGACGCAAACAAACGTAAACAAATGTCAAGGATTATCGGGTACCTCAGCTCAACCTAAAAACGAGCTTGTTTATACATGAAAGTTCAATGAAAAAGATAACGTCGGCTAAACAGACGCCACTACAATTAAAATCGCAATAACAGTTCACTAAAAGTAACGTAGAACATAAGCGTCATAATTGTAAACCTGCTAAACTGTTAATCGATAATTCCAACTGCTGAAAATACATTTATGAGACTCCTTGGCTGGTCGATGTGACGCTGCCATCCTGATCCCAAAACCTGCCTGAGCTTGTAGGCGTACCCCTTCGTTCCAAGTCTGGTTGAGAGCTTATTTCGTTTCAAGGGGTATGTAGCCCAAGGTCGTGGCCCCAGCCCTTGATCAAAATTACAATCAGGACACCCCTTGCCCTCACATGAACGTGCAAAACCAAGGGGTAGGGGTAAGACGAAGGGGTAAGACAGAGAAATGAGACGCAGCCTAAGTCTTTAGCTGGAACAAGAGTATATGAAGTAGAAGCACTGTCAGTCTTATGCTGCCTGTTTCTGGAATGTTTATAGGAAAAAACAAATCATTTTACTGAACTTTTGGAATGTCTTGGTGGGCAAAGTGGTTGTTTCAGTTTTGTATTTGTTACCTGTTAGAGTGGCATTAAAAGACTAAGGCAGGGGTCTCCAACCTGTAGCTCTCCACCCGCTTCCAAGTAACTCGCCAAAGGACTTCTGACTTACACATATTGTGCTGAATGACTCAAATTGAATGAACTACCATTGTAAAGGTATCATTTTGAACTTTGTGCACTAATAAAAGTTATGTTTTATAGGTATCGAACTGTTACAAATCTAAGGATTTTCTATTCTGAATTTCATGTGACTGCTAAAAGTAGTAGATCTTTGGCATTTTCTTTTTGTAAAGGTAGCTCACTGGAAGAAAAAGGTTGGAGACCCCTGGGCTAAGGCAACTCACACACTACAAACATCAGCTTCATCAGTTGAGCCAAATTACATTTAAGAAAATATATCATTTGAAAAAAAATTAGTCTACTTACCCCATGTGACTGTATCTGTTCTTCTAAATGAAAATGTTGAATACATATGAACAGGTAATATTTTTGACTTGCTAAAATAATATCCAACCAATGTCAGTAAACTTGAACTTATTAAAGGGCCCATATTTTCTGATCAGTGAGTGTGTGCACATGGTAGGATCGGATTGGAGTTCTCCAAATCTGATTCCGTTACTCGGCGGGTGGTCTGTCGTTAGATCCCAGTGCACATGAAACTCATGCAATCGGATAATGGTCAGCGACCTGGCCGGCTCCGCTCGCTATGTGGCGCTGTAGTCCAACTACTTCCGGGTGATGGCTACTCAATAAAAACACAACAAACTATGTGGCGGTGTACAAAGATGCTCATTTTGACGGAGCAGCATTGGTGTACGTGTTGTGCATTCTTTCTTCGCAGCCATGATTTTGTCTGACTTTTCCGGCAACAATCGCTACTTATGACGGCGTCAGCGCCTCCTGCCACTTCCGGGTGAAATCCCTGGCGAAAATTCCCACGCATGCGCAGTAGGCCAATCTGATCCGAAATCATGCACAAGGCGGCCCCAAGCAGATTACTCTCGGCCTAAGCCAGGGGTTCCAATTGGATTTGCGAAACCAATCCCTATACGATAGTCTGGTTAACACCTGACCATATCACAAGTGAGATATGGGTCTGGAAACTCGCTTCGAAAAATCCCGTAGCGGAGCTGTGGTTAGCGATTGCCATCAGCCGTTTATTGGGCGTTATGAATGTCTATCATTGAGCGTATACGTAAGTCCATAGCCAATCATGTCAGTTGTCAGTTCAAACTACAAGCTTCCGTTTGTCATGTAGTACGCGTCACCGTCTTGCCACACCTCCCCCGCTCTGTGATTGGGGCCCTAAATCTGGGACTCTCGCTTGGACGAGTTTCCAGGCCGCCTTCCAGTTCGAAACGAACGGAAGCGGCCTGGGAATTCCCAGGCTACCTATACGATGCTTAGCCTGTGCACATGCATCCGATACGATCCCAATCCATTTGCAATCGGATTACACTCGTTCATGTGCACACAGTCAATGTTATAATGTTGTTTCCTGATCGAAAATATACACATTTTCTTTTGTTTAATTCACACATGTTTAACACAGAGATCCTGAATATTTAGGCTGAGTTCTTCTCTCAAACAGATAACACTCTGTTCCACTGCGTTTCTAAACTCCATACCCCATGATTAGAATCATTTGGATAATTTCAGCCCTGGAAATTCCAAACTCAAATAATCAAACTGTAAATGGGAACTGTCATGACATCACAAGGTGGAACAGAGTATTTCAAGCTTTGGACAGAAACTAATAAACCAAGGTTACTCAAACATGTGAATGAAACAAAATGTCTTAAAGCTCACAAGAGTCAATTTTGCGTGATATAGAACCTTTAAAGAACAATGAACAGTCAGGATCCTATTCTGAAACCAAAAGCAATAACTATAGTATAATTTTTTCAATTGAATTTGCAAACAAGCGAGCAATTAAAAATAGTGTATTTAACAACAAATGATCAGATGTTTCACGCTAATGGGATGGGAGTGGCCTGTAATGAGTAAGTAATGAGCTTGTTCCACTGTAGTTTCAGACCGGTGATGGCATAAAGTGTGTCTAACAGAATCTATGAGGGTGCCTAATTAACAATTAGCTGTGGCTGGTTTCCGAGGTGATGGTGACATGTTTACTTTATTCCAAAGTGTACCCTGAAGCTTAACAGATAAGCTCTGCGAGGGCTGTAATAATCCTGGAGTTTTACCATAACTGTAGGCTTGCATCAACATGAATGAGACCACAGAGCAACTCAGACTGGGCTGAATGTTCACTGTGAGCCTGTGGGAGCCAAATATGGGCAATGGGTGGGCAGCGGGCGGGACTCCTAATGGTGATGAATCCTGGAGGTTTTGGTAATTATGGCTGTCGCAGGACAGGAGAGAGAGAGTGAGGGAGGAGCAGAAGAAGAAGAAGAGAGGGGTACAGGCGAGCGGAGGCATTTTATCTTAATCACGGCTCAGCTCCATTCAAATTAATTTGACAAGTTTCCCCCAATCCTTATTAAAAGACGCGTGCAGCAAATGACAGCCCCCTCCCTCTTCTGCCTCTATAAACTACACGCTTCAACACACATCCTAAACACAACTCAATATCATGCGCTCATACTGTATTGAAATGTTCTCATGAAATTAAAGACGGACTGTGTAACAGTTCTGGTATGGGTATATTCAGTATTGCATTAAACTCATCGGTCTTGCAGTTATTCAAATACAAGTGTTTTTATTGCTAAAAAAATATACCTTGAAAGAGATGCATTCTTGCCTTTCTGTGACCTGTAACTTCATAGCTGACTAAGGATGGAAATTAGCTTTGGCAGCAATCCTGTGTTTTTACAACTACATGCTTTTCTTTTTTCTTTTTTTGCATTATCTTGTCTTTTAATATGCATTGTCCATCCATCCATCCATTTTTTCCCACTTATCCAGGGCCAGGTCGCGGGGGCAACAGTTTAAGCAGGGACTCCCACACTTCCTTCACCCCGGACACTTCCTCCAGCTCCTCCGGGGGGACCCCAAGGCGTTCCCAGGCCAGCCGGGAGACATAGTCCCTCCAGTGTGTCCTGGGTCTTCCTGCCTGGAACACCTCCCGAGAGAGGCGTCCAGGAGGCTTCCGGAACAAATGCCCGAGCCACCTCAGCTGCTCCTCTCGACGTGAAGAAGTAGCGGCTCTACTCCGAGCTCCTCCCGTGTAACTAAGCTCCTCACCCTATCTCTAAGGGAGCGCCCAACCACTCTGCGGAGGAAACTTATTTTGGCCGCTTGTATCCGTGATCATGACCTTAGGTGTAGGTAATATGCATTGTCTCGTTAATAAATAAATACAAATGTAAAAAAAAAAGAAAAGAATTAAATGTTATACTGTGGAAAATTCAAGCCAATCTATAACAATGGAGAAAAACAGGTGGCGGACCCTCCATCAGAGAGCAGGGCTTCCCAAAAGGAAGTCACCCCCAAAATTAATTATTATGAAGCCGACCCAAAATGGTATGCTCCAGCTGGTGGAGATTATAATGTGCTAAATGTTCCGCAGTAAACATTTCTGTTGCTTGTGTTTAGATAATCCTCTCCTAACCTTTTTTGTTTTTGACCAATAGTTTAGACCGTACTAGCGCAGGTAAGAGACTGTGGACAACTTAGTCACTGTGTTGATTATCGCTGACTATTGCTCAAATCGATTAACTTTCTAGAATCAGCGAGAGAAAGAAAACTACAAAACAATGTGACTGTCTATGGGAACCCTTAAAGGGCCTGTATTACGCTATTTTATGATCTGTTATAATGTTGTTTCCTCATCAAAAATATACTTGGAGTTGTGTTCTCTTTAACTCAGCTCTGCAGTTCTTCCCTCAAACAGTTTTTAAACTCCATACACCTTCACTAGAATCATTTGGATGATTTCAGCCCTGGAATTGAACAATCTCTACTGAATAAAAGCTAAAAGGTAGCCGTTAACTTGAAAACTACAGCTTTATGACATCACAAGGTGGAACAGAGCATTTTAAGGTTTGAAGGCATAGACAGACTCATAATAAAGGATCACTCAAACATCTCTGAATTAATCAAAATACAACTTCAGGTATAGCCTCACCAAAGTCAATTTAGCATAATATAGGACCTGATATTTCCCCCATGTTGTCTTATTATGAAAGAGAAAATGGCAAACAGACTGAAAAATAAAAAATAAATACCGACCATAAGACTATTGTAGAGTGGGCGGTAGTCGTGTAAATAGTAATCGATTCGTATCGATGCATCGATCCTACAGCCGACGATCCAAATGCATCGATGTGTCCACAAGAGAATCGAATCGAATCGAATTTTTCTGTAATAAAATGTATTCAAAACATCATTAATACATAAAGTGAAAACTATGCACCATTGAATCGAATCGTATTGAATCATGGGGAATTCTCAAGTATCGAAAATAATCAAATCATTGGCTTAAGAAATCAATATCGTATCGAATCGGCATGAAGTGTCTGATTTACACCCCTACTGGGCGGCAGTAGCTCAGTTGGTCAGAGCGTTTGTCCATTGATCCAATGTGGTTCGAATCCCGCTCTTGACATAAAACGTCACTGGTTGAGCGTTCAGATCCACTGACCCGCAGGTTGGCGGTGATTCCAGCTCCCACAGATGAATGCTGTCGTTGTGTCCTTGGGCAAGACACTTAACCCACCTCGCCCCCAGTGTCTGCGTACACCGGTGTGTGAATGTGTGTGTGAATGTGTGAGTGGTTCCTTGTTGTAAAGCGCTTTGAGTGCCTTGAAGGTGGAAAAAAATGTGACCCTGGAAAAAAATAACAGACCACTGCATTTTTTTTCTTCTGAAATCAGCATCTCTACATGTATCACAGCCATTCCATTCCAGCGTCTGTTGAATTCCAAGACAAACACAAAGCTGAGCTACTTCAGTTCTTGCACCAGGAGTGGAATAAGATAAGATAAGATATGTCTTTATTAGTCCCACAGTGGGGAAATTCCAGTGTTGCAACGCACAGATCAAGAACAGCAGGAAAATGTAGCATGCAATAAAACAAGATAATAAATAATGGCTTAAAATAATTTAAAAATAGACCTAAAAATAGACTCTCGAGTATAGCTGAATATTGTAGTGTAGATAAAGTTGAATGACATGTTAACAGTGTTAATAAAGTCACCCAAGAACAATGTGAAAGACTTGACTAAGCTGTGACTTAAAAATAAGGGTTACCAAATAATGATTTCTGAACTCTTCTTAAGTGTAAACATTAGTATTATGTTGTTTTAAAATGAATTTGATCTTGTTTCTTTGGATTGTTTGAGGTCTGAAAACGTATCTTTTTTGTTATTTTGACCATTTGTCATTTTCTGCAAATAAATGCTCTAAACGATAACACCGCTATGCATTTGAAAAATATTTTTCAGATGTCTCTACTTCTAAAAGTTATTTCACATAACTTTAACATGCTGATTTCAAATATATAAAAGGAATTTGGCCATCATGTCAGAATTTTTAACAAATCACATAATAAGTTTAGTCGGTTTATAAGAACTACGGCCGCAAATCACTTACATGTCTCGCACTTTGTTAATTGAAAAATGTAATTCTTAGATCCCTAATCTTACAAATAACATTATGTTACCATGTTCTGATATAACAACAATAAACAAACGATTCTATCAGACTTCAGTTGTTCCAGATCACCAGTTAATCACAGTTTAAAGGAGCAACGGTCTCAACTTCAATTTTATAATTGTCTCTATGGACAAAATCGTCTTTTCTTAGACTTTCTTGCATGTTCTACGCAAGCTGGTGAATCTCTTTTTAGTGTCCAGCAGTAGTCTGCCATCATATTGACATCCCATCGTCCCTGATAACGAGTCTCCATAGTTTAGATGTCTTGGTGAAACCGTTCTCCCATTTCTTCGCTGTAATCACCCAGATTGTCTGGAAAGTAATCCAGATGTGAAAACAGGAAGTGAACCTTCAAACTCATCCTGCATCCAAGTGCTTGAAATGCAGATAACATATCATCCACAATTTGGTGACTTGTTGTTGCCCAGAAACTGGCTTACGACAGCCTTGAAGCAAATACCAATGTCAAATACCTGGAAAACCATACGTGTTAGAGAAAAATTGACACTATTTTCGAAATTTGCAGGTCAAAATTAATTAATAAAACCTGTTTATTAAAAAACATCAGATATCATGCATATTTGTGTAATATTTTTAGTTGGAATTTGGGGGAAATGTTGTCAGTAGTTTATAGACTCAAACAAAAATGTTCCTTTTGCCCAAACACACCTATAAGTAGTAAAATGAGAAAAACTGATCATTTTGCAGTGGTTTCTTATTTTTTTCCAGAGCTGTAGAATGAGAAGTCTATCCCATTTTTTTTTTACAAGTTCACATATTACACCCTTACGTGTTTTTTGTCCATGCTCTTCACTTTTAACTGTTTAACCCAGCCTAACCCGACGAACTCTTCCAAATTCTCGCTCTCCTAAGTGGAGCGGAGCCGGGGACGTGCCGTGCGTAATTTCCCCGTAGACGTGTTTTTCTCTCCCCGTGAGTCGCCCTGGACCCGCCTCCCCGGCTCCCACGTCTCCTCCCGTGTGTTTCTATAGTAATTTCCAGCCAATGATCAGTAGGTGTCCGCATCCCAGCTTCCTCACCTCCGCGCCAATCAGCCACACACAGCGACGAGAGACACGGGCTGCGCGCACAGAGCCGAGCGGGCAAAGCAAGCCAGCCACAGCTCACAGTCACGTACAGCCACACAATAACGACGCACACCAAAAACCCACGAATCGGACCCCTTTCCTCTCATCGCTCCTTTTTTGGCGGCCCTTTAGTTCTTTTGTACTTTGCAGACCTTTTTTTTTCCAAACGAGTCGCGAAAGTCGGGGAAAATGCGTCTTTTGTCTTGAGCGCCAACTAAACCTGTCTGTTTTGTCTTCGTTGTTCTTCGGGTTGGCTTTATTTTTTTCCTTTACATTTACAATTCTTAGTGATGTCTCGGTCAACGGTGCCACGCTTTTAGGACCTCGGGAGCTCTTCTCAGTAGGAAACCCCCCGGTAAGTAGTCGCCGCTTTGCCCGCTTACTCTCCTGCTTCGTCTGTCTCTGTTTTCCGTCCTTTTTTGTGCTTTTAAGTCGGTTTTCATTTCGTTTTAACTCGTCCCTAGGTGTTTCCGTGCTGTGAAGTGGTCCTGTTTTTTTTAAAAGATGAAGGTTTATCGCGTTTTATTTGCGCTATTACGCGTCTGTCCCCTCTCCGGCTTACGTGCGCATGACCTTTGATCTGAACGTCTACCGCGGTGTAATTAATGGCACCGTGCAGCAGCCTCGGCACAATGGCTTATCCTCCTTCTTTTTTTCTACTTTTCTTTCCCCCAATCCATCTCTCCTCCGTGTCGTTCCTGTCTCTCGCCATGCAGCTCAAAGTATTGAACATTTCTGTCTCTCTAAACTTTGTTTACAGGCTGAAAAATCAATGTCCGTGACTTGATTGCCTTTGGGCTGCGCATTTCGCTCCAGGGGTGCATTGATTAAGTAATAATGACCCGAGGAGGGCTGATCATTAAGATGAGGAGGTTTTGTTTACTGGTGGCTGCGGGGGGTTTGGGATGCAACATTGACATTGAACCAGCACCTACTGTGGATGCTGCGAAATATTGCAATTTATCATTTTGAGGTATAGTTACATGTCATAACCTATGTCATAGATAGATGAATTAAAACTGTATAAAAGCATTTTTCATTAGGTAGTGCTTTATTTAATTTGCAGGTAAGCTTTGAGATGCCTTATGTTAGTTTGAAACAGCGTTTACCCTGTTGCTTTTTACACTGCACCATGTTATGTTTGGGTACTCTTTCCTTTGTATTTTCTCCCTGTATCTTTTTTTCCTTAGTATTTTTCCAGTTGTTGTTCATACAAGTTCTTCCTATTTTCGATCATATTTTAACAATGACTCTATTTATTTGGTTTACACTTGATTTTGTTGATTTTTTTTTGCTAGACAAACTTCTCCTCGATAGTCTAAATTCCCTTTATAAGTGGTTGCTGTATTTTTGCAATACTTTAACCTCCCGCCAACGTCAGATTTTATTTTGTAGCGGAGTTTATTCTGAAAGGAGTTTTGAGAATACCCGTACAGCGTTACTGTTGCCTGTTGTCCATGTGCATACTTATATTTCATTTTTTCGAGACAGCCGCCGAGTATCACCGTGGAAGTGATTTGAAATGCTTTAGTGTTCCAGCAATGGAGCAGCTTTGGCAATTAAGAGAGAAAGCCCAGAAAAGGTAATGGAAGTAGGGGGAGATGTGTCTAATGGGCTTTTATCTGCGGAAACCAAATCCAGACATACTCGAGAGAGAGAGAGGCGAGGAAATGGACCCCCCCACCCTCTCCTCACGCTCACACACGCACCGACTAAACGCACATGCTCTGGGGGCAGCGGGATGTGTCCAGGCTCTGCTCCATGATGTTAATGTAAATCCTCCAATGGCTATCTCTGCTGTCATTGAGTAAATGGGAGGGAGGCGCTGAATGAACAGCAGGTGCACTGGAGAGGCTGGTCAGTGGAATATGCAGGCCTTCCCTTTGTTTACTCTGCCACCTCATGTATGTGGCCATTACTAGTAGTGGGGCTTCTGTGGCACTTTTGCAAACTGTAACATAGAATAAATGTGGTGAAATTATTTGAGGAATTTGGTAATATCTACTGACGAGACATCTCAAACATCTTGAAAATGTGGCATTTTGAATCACAGTTGTTTTTTTGACTTTTATAAACACACTATGCTGGTCTGTCACATTTATCATGCAGCTGTCAATACATGACGATCCTGATATGTTCATTACACAACGTCAGAGAATGAAATGGGCCAGGGATATTTTCAAATGTTTCACTGTAAACAGCAGGAAATAGAAGTTGGAAAATGATTATATTTAAAACTACATTTGATTTTGTTTTGTGTGTAACTTTTGTTTTTGTCTGTTCTAGCTCCTAGCATTGGAGGAGGTAAACCAGGATGGTATCAGAGGGTTTGTAACCAGCTTCACCTTGGACGAAGGCTATAGTGACCTCAGCTTCTTCTCGTAGACAGTGCCCAGCCCTCCACAGCCATGTCTAACCTAAACAATGCGTTGTGCATTGAAAATGGACAGAATGCAGAGGTGTCTCTGCTACAAAAGGATAATCTTCAGGATGGTGGATTAAGCCAGCTTTTGGATTATAATGCCGAAATGGAAAGGTACAGGTCTTTTGCAAACTTTTATAAAACAAATGGAGCATTTCCGCAGACTGCTAAGATTGCTCGCATCACAACGCCCATTTTTCCCAGTGCGAGAATTGGCATGTCCCCTTGGAACTGTGATAACGCCATGCTCTGGGGGAGGAAATCAGCGGCAATAAACCCTAATAGGACCAGCATGCATAGAAATGACTCCCAGAGGCCGGGAAAGCCTGGCGTGCCGCCAGAGACGCTGCAAATGGCAAATAATAATTTCCTCTCTACCTTATCCCCCGAACACTGCAGACCTTTAGCAGGAGAATGCATGAACAAGCTGAAATGCGGCGCTGCTGAAGCAGAGATAATGAATCTCCCAGAACGCGTTGGAACTTTTTCCGCTATTCCGGCTTTAGGGGGCATCTCATTACCTCCCGGGGTCATCGTCATGACAGCCCTTCACTCCCCCGCAGCCTCAGCAGCCGTTACAGACAGTGCGTTTCAAATTGCCAATCTGGCAGACTGCCCACAGAATAATTCCTCAGCATCCAGTGGAAACCCAGCGAAGAAGAAAAGGAAAAGGTGTGGGGTCTGTGCACCCTGCAGGCGGCTAATCAACTGTGGTGTCTGCAGCAGTTGTCGGAACCGCAAAACGGGCCACCAGATCTGCAAATTTAGGAAATGTGAGGAGCTGAAAAAGAAGCCAGGCTCATCGCTGGAGGTGAGAACTGGGGCACTGCTTCCCCTTCTTTTGTTATTATCCCCTTACACTCCAAAGCATTAACCTTTTCATCCAGTCACGTTCTAAGCCCTTGAAAATTGTTTCCATGCCCACCCATGCCTGAACATCCCCCCGGCTTCTCAAATCTGCCTACCCGCCCGGCCTAATTGGCAGTAATTAGGGGTGTTTGTGCGGAGCGCAAGCTGAGCTTGGCTCAGACACCCCTAATTGCTGCCAGTCAGGCTGGGGCTGGAACGCATCCGAACAACCCCGAGCTTGGCTCAGCTCCAAGCAGGGCTGGGAAATGGTTTTCAGCAGAGAGCCATCCCTCTCTGCACCCGGTCATTTTAACCAATTATGGAAACCGTCTCTGGATGGGGAGAATCAATATCCCACAAAGCCTCAGCCTCTGACCACCACAAGATGGTGAGAGTGATGGCAGGGCTGCTGATGGCGTTGCTCTAAACAGCCCCAGGTCCACTAAGGGAGAGCGCAGCTCTCTGATTTACCAGGTGATCAGGCACTGAGATGAAATCATCACACATTAATTCCACATTACACTGGACCTCTGCTTGTGACAATCAATAAACAAATCTTTCATGTTTTATTCTGGGTTGATCAGGCACTGTGGTGGTTTCACTTTCAGTGAGCTTTAAGGTGAGAATGCAGATATACAGTTTTGCAATTGACTGTTGTAAATAGTTTGGTTTTCTATGGCTGGGTCAACAACATTTACCTGATGGATTGTTATTTTTTGTTATTTTTGTTTGTGGAAATCTTACTTCGTCCAAACTGTAGACAATTGTTTTCTGGAAGGCTCTTTCAGTCAGTCAGTATTGGATCATCATGCAAATCCATGACTTTCTTAATATTCACATGTACCCCAAGATTTAAAAATTTTGCATCTGGTTCTTAACAGAATTATCCAGTAAGAAATCTATGAGTTCATACAATCAAAACCAGTTTGTGTTTTTGTCCTCAATATGACTGTACTTTAAGATGAAAATGGCAATACCTATTTCACATCAGAGGAACAGGTAAAAAGTTTATTAAATTAACATGCTGTATTCATAAAACTGTATACAAACTGAACCAAGGCGTCACTGATCGTGTATTAGTGGTGGGACATGAGGCAACTGTGAGCTTGTTTATTGTTGTGCACATACAGATGTTCAAACTAAACAGGTGTCCAGGAAGCTTACCTTTCTAATGCATGGGTAGACTCACTTTTAGAAAACATCCATTTGCTAAGATAGTTAAAATTACTCAGGGTGTGAAAACTCCCAAACGAATCCACACATGCTTTTAAAGGCTCTTTTGCTGGCTTCAGTAATTTATATTATGTCCTGCTCCACCTAAAGTAATTGTTATTTTTGACTCTGTATGTGTAATTACAGGTGTGCCCTCTGCTGCGGAAACGGCTCTAGGTTTAGGGGCTTCTATAGGTGTAAAGTTTCATATAAATTACAACACTGTGTGCACACTAAGAGGCAGAGGTGGGAGATAAAGAGATAATATTACTATTCATGCTTTCGAGAGATGCACAATTACAATATCAAGTTTAATATGTATTAAAATATATTCAAAAGGCTGCAAAAAGAGTTTATTGTAAGTAAAAACAAGAAATGCGCCATGTAATCCTCTAAACTTCCGCACTTTTGTTAAATTACATTTTTTTTTTTTTACGATACTTGAACCTCAACCAGCTGACTATCAATATCAAATTTTACGTTATAACTTTTGAGGGAACAAGGCTGAAATTGTGTGGTTATTCACAATTATCACCACCATAAACAAACAACTTGTACATTTCTTTAATTCACCATTCATCTAATATGTGACCAGCTTAATGAAATCAAACTTTCTGAATGGTCAAGTAAAGGTAACATTAGGCTACATTACATTTAGGTTTACTGTATTGGACAGTATTTGAAAAAGACTGAATTTTGCCTCTAAAATTCTTATGATTATTGTTTTTAGTTCTTACCTGAATAATTATGATTAGCCAAATAATGTTACATCCCTAACCAACACATTTACAGGCACATATTATCACCAGTTTGAGTTACTGCTCTGGAGTTCAACAGTGACCGCTCGCTCCGTTTCCGAAAGTAAATTTCCCATTGATTTTTCCCATAGACATTTCGAAAAATTCAAATATCAAGAGTACAAAGACATGGTGAAGGTTAGCTACGTCGTAACTGATGATTGTTTCAAGACCAAAAAACACATTTGACTTGATGAAATGTTTTTATAACTTTATAAAGATTCAGAAACAGATTTGACCTAATTTTGAATATTTAGTTTTTTCTTTGGGAAAAGTTTATGGGAAAAATTCATGAGAAATTTACTTCAGGAACCGGGGAGTGGGGAGTGTTTAGCTCCATAGTTTCTGAATAGCAGGGCTGAGGTGAGACACGAGACTGGGTCTGCGAGAACGAGACTTGACGAGATTTTGACATTACCGTAATTTCTGGACTATTGAGCGCACCTGAATATAAGCCGCATCAACTAAATTTTAAAAGATATACATATATGGGCCACACTTGTCTATAAGCCGCAGGTGTCCATGTTGTAACCTGAGATGATGGTACACAGAAAGATTTAAAATACATGCTTTTTCCAAACAGTAAAGCGACAGTATTACGAGGATTATTAGACTACGTCACTTGGCTGTTCTGTCTGGGATCATGTCAGTGTCTCGTAGGATTTCATCAGATTTCAGGCTCTCCCAGGGGGGCGGGGATAGGTGTATTGATCAGGTACGAGTGGATGTCCAGCCACTGAAGTTTGAGACCTTTTTTCTCGTTATTTATGCACTCACCTGCATTTAACGCATACAGGTCATTAAGGCGTATCCCACTCACTAATGTTGATTTAGCATGATAATTTATTTCATCACATGGCGATAAACTGTTAACTTCGTGTTAACCGCACAGACAGCGGTGCTTTGTGCACTCAGGCTGCGTGCAAATAATCCGTCCATATATTAGCCGCATCGTTGTATGCGATGCGTTGTGTGCGATAAAAAAGTAGCATCTTATAGTCCGGAAATTTTGATATTTAGAGTAATTAAAATGTGCAGTTCAATTTTAGTTACACCATTTCTGATTTTCTGTATTTATTATTTTACTATCAAAAGCACTGATAGGACTGCTTTTTGGAGCTAAAGATTTAAATGTAACTCATGAGGACTTAACCCCTTTTTTGTCCAATCCAAATGTAAACCATGGATTTAAACACAGAAAAAAAATCTCACAAGATAATTTTGTGCACAATTATGTAATTTTGTCTCGCGAGATCTCGGGGCATGGGATCTTATTCCATCCCTGCTCAATACCGGCTTTACTGGATATGCTAAGAAAATATCAAGATTTTCATTTACAATGCGTGTGTTCTGTTAAAGCTGGGGTGCCCAACCAGTTGATCGTGGTTTACCAGTCGATCGCAGGCTGAGTGTCAGTCGATCGCCAGAAATGTGTGTCTATGGCTACGTTCAGACTGCAGGGCTTAATGCTCAATTCCGTTTTTTTGTGAAATCCGAATTTTTTGTGAGGACGTTCACATTTCCAATTAAATGCGACTTGTATGTGATCTCCAGTGTGAACTTTAAACGCCCCAAAAGTGTCCCGCATGCGCCTTGGAGGACACGACGAGGTCACGTGCAGTGAGCGTGCTCGATGTTTACGGAAGTAGCCTAAAGTTGCTGTCGTACCGGAGCCAAAACATGTACAGCTTATTTGTTTTAAGGACGAGACGGAGAAGGACAAGGTTTTTGGCCACGGCGTTTTGTGGGGCAGTGACAGCAACGTGCATAGAAATGAACGTGTTAGTGCGGAGTCGCAGACAAGAGTGGTGGGATTGCTCCGTGCTTCTCCGCTTCACTGACACGGAGTTCATGTACTATTTTCGCATGACGAGAAGAACGTTTGTTTACATTTGTTAGAGCCTACTTGTACCACTCTCGCTGGAGGAAACACGCCCAGGTCGGACGAAGGCGACCTGGCCGTTCAGACAGAAGTTGCATGCCAAAAGATCGGATATGTATCGGTTTTAGGACCACATATCTTGGGTCCCCTTCCAGACACTTCCTCCGTTGGTAGATCTCGGCACACCATCAACCTCAAAAGTAGATCTCGGTTAAAAAAAGGTTGAGCACCCCTGTGTTAAAGGAACTACTACACATTGCATCAGATTTGTGAAGCTGTAGTGTGTTGTTTTGTATCAGCTAACTGTAAGAAGGGTTCGGATTGGGCTAAAATACTCAAACATACTGTACATGGATGACGTATAAACCACTTTCTTAGGTGTGTGCAAAAATAATGAAATACTGTGATACTAAATTTGGTGATACAGTGTCGTTATAAAGGGCTGCTGTTTCAATGACGTCAAGGGTAATTTTTGCAATATATTGATAGTCACATGTATCGTCATATCGTGAAAACATCGTATCGTATCGAACTGTGGGGGACCCTTGGTAGAAAGCTCCAAAATGTTGACTTTGCACAATACCCCTTCTTTAAAATGTTAAAGATCCCATGACATGGTACTTCTTGATGCTTTTATATGGCACCTTAATGGTTCCCTAATACTGTAAATGAATTCTTCTTCAAAATCAAGACTTAGTGCATGAGAAAGCCTCATGAATACAGTCAGAGTCAAAAATATCTCTCTGAAACACTTTATTCTGGGCGTTGTTGCTTGAATGCAAATGAGGACGGAGACAGGCCAGTGCAGCGGGTGGGGGCGTGGCCAAACTCTCCGCTCTTTCCTCTTTAGCGGTGTGCTGTGCGCTGTCCCCACTTCCGCGTTTAAGCACGGAGAAAGATATGAGACGATTTCCATGGAAAAATAAACACATTTCCACAGAAAATAAAATTAAACCACTGCTATTTCAGAGGTTCGGAGGCTCGGATAAAGGACATCCGAGCCTGGAAACACTCTCACGTGCATCCAGGCAAATAAAAAAACGCATCTCGCATTGCGTAGCTCGTTCGCGGTCCAAAGTCTCTCGGCGTGATTTCCAGAGACGTGGGTAGATGCATTTGCATTTTTCCCTGAGTGTGACGTCAGAAATTTCCCTTGTTCAGAATCTCCCGTTTGGGCTGTCTTTTTTTCAAATGCGGAAAAGGATCGCAAATGCTCAGTTTACACTAGGGATGTCAACAATTAATCGACTTATGATTAATTGTCGATTAAGACGTAGGTCGAACAAAATGCATTAATTGTAATTAATCGCTAATCGCGGACACATGCACCCGCGTGGTCACGAAACAAGGCAACCGTGCACCGCGCTGCGCCAAGCTCGACTCAGCCGGCCGCAGGGGGGAGATCAAACCGCGGCGCCCGGAATGCGTAGTCTCAGCCCTAGCCACAAACCAGCCGCACGAAACCAGCAGTGGCACGTGGTGGTTTAATCCTGGTTTAGACCTGGTTTAGACCTGGTTTAGACCTACTGTAGTTTAGTTCTGGTTTAGACCTGGTTTAGTCCACGTTTAGTCCTGGTCTAGTCTCTTAGCCAATCAGGATGCAGAACACAATGTTACACTATAAAAAAAATGTTACACTATAAAAAAAATTGGAAAAAAAAAAATCCACGAACCCCGATAGAGCGAGGGATTACTGTATTTTGTTATTCAGCAAAATACATTTGTCTGCTTTTACTAAGGAATAATTAATTGAGGAAATACAATATAATAATACTATGATATATTTTTGACTCAGTGTTATGTATACTATAGCTTATATTCTTAAAGACCCTATTGAAACACTCAAATTCAGGTGAAAAACGCCGCTTATCAGTTAATCGTTAATCGATCGATAAGGTCAATCAACTATCAATTAATGAATTAATCGATAATTTGCATCCCTAGTTTACACATTTCGCAACTTTTAGCTATGGGGGAGGGGGGGGCCCTAAACATGGTAGAGGAGCTCACATTAACGTTCAAAAACCTCAGAAAGTGAAAATTTCATGCCATGGGACCTTTAAAGGAAAAGTAAAGTTTTTTTTACAATATGAGCCTTCTTTCTGCAATTAAACAAGTAGTTTTACTCACCCATAGCAGTTTGGTGTCAATTGGAGCAGTATCGCAGAACTTATGTTGAGCCGTTCTGTTCTACTAATGATCCCGTATCCGTAAGCGTGAGTGCTCGGGGCATTACTTTGCGGTGTCCAAATAACACAAACTTTAGCACTTTTCAAATCACAGAAGATCGCTGTGTCAGGGTAGACTTTTAGTAGATTCCAAAACGGCCTGAAACCCGATATCGCAACAGAAAAGTAAAGTTCAGAGCGGTATTAGCTTCTTTCGGACTAGCGGTGTTTACAAAACAGCTGAGTTCACGCATGCGCACTGTCCTCTCTGATGACGTCATCAAATGAAACTATAGCTGGATATCGGGTTTCAGGCCGTTTTGGAATCCACTAAAAGTCTACCCTGACACAGCGATCTTCTGTGATTTGAAAAGTGCTAAAGTTTGTGTTATTTGGACACCGCAAAGTAATGCCCCGAGCACTCACGCTAACGGATACGGGATCATTGGTAGAACAGAACGGCTCAACATAAGTTCTGCGATACTGCTCCAATTGACACCAAACTGCTATGGGTGAGTAAAACTACTTGTTTTATTGCCGAAAGAAGGCTCAGATTGAAAAAAAAACGTTAATTTTCCTTTAAGGGTGTTTGTTTATGTGTACATGTGATTTTAAAACAGTGAAATGAGATTAGAAAGAGCAACTACTACCTTGGACACCTCCAAACATTTAAGGACACAGTGAATGTAGCTCGGTGCGTTTTCATCTCCCAAACAAACCAAGCTACTGGCAACCACTTAGACTTTGCTGTCACTGTGATCCACATGGGAATCACCCTGAACTAATTATATCTTAAGCAGTAGCGGAAAATGCAAATCAGAATTTTACTCACACTCCTGAAATGGGAGAGCCAATTTAATCTAATACCCCCTTTAATTTGCCATGCTAATGCAAAACCCCGGAGAATTGCCCTGTGTCAGTGCATGGCATGGACTTCTGCTGCACATTCTGATATTTGCCGCGCTCAGACTTAGCCATGGATTAGACTGTCTAACCTAACATTTCCACAGCACTTATCTTTATATCACCAGGGCTCCAAGGGCACAAAGGTCTTTCATTAACTTTCAATGGAACAATATCTATTGCACACTTTGGGTATGTTTGGTGATCATTATTTAGATTGCTTTTTTGTATTTTTTACACTCCAGACCCATGCGCTAGGTGTATATTGGTGGTCTAGCTGGTAAAGAAGACCTATTGTACTTGTGTCTGTTATATAGTTATAATCTATGACACCCATGGATCATGTATGTTTTAATTTGCACATTTTAAATTGCATTATTGATCTAAAATTACTCGATAAAAGAAACAAGTCCACTGGCTTCCACATTAGAGCAGCAAAGCGAGCAGCAGATTTTTTTTTTTTTAAATTTACACCAAAATGACTACGCAACACTGCCAAATCCAACGTATCACTGATAAAGAAAATGAAATTGGACAACAAAGTAAGTAGTGAGCAGTTGGTCTATGCTGGTGGCCATGAAAACGGAAGTTGGCAATATGGTGTCTTGAAAATAAGCGATTAAAGATTTCTCAAACATGCACAAATCACTCCAAATACAACTTCAGAGGGTAAATGAGAAGGGGTAACAACTATAACATGGTTAAAAGCTCTGAAAAATCAATTTTGCATAGTAGCTGTTTTTATTTTTTTTTAATTATGTTGATTAAAATCAAGGTGACTGTCCATATTTCATAAACGTTTAGTCTGTGGTGATATAAAGTGTTTCTAATTCCAGATTTACCATATACAATATTGAAACTTGCTAAATTGTAATTGCCTTAGATCCATTTTATAGAGTTACGTCTGGACAAGTTCTTTAGGCTCTGCTCTTAGATCACCAGATTTTCAGTTGTCATTATATTAGTAAGTAATGAGAGGATTATCTGCCAAAAAACCCAAACAAAAGCAACCCCTTTACTCTTGTCAGCAGTGAAAACACAGTTATTGCATTAGTAACATTGTATTGAGTTTAAACAAATAAAAGACCACAGCCAAATCCTATTGAACGCATTCATCCATTCAATTAACAAAATGTCAAAGGCCAGCTTCAAGTCAGGAGCAGAAAACAGCCTCCTCTGGTTCTTGCACTTTTTCTGTGACTAATACGCCTCGAAAAGTGGAGTGAAAAGGTGCCAGGGCTGCTTGACAACCTTTGCTATTGTGATGAAAGACAAAGTCCAATTTTGCAGGAAGCAGGACCTTCAGGAGAAATAGTTCAGATACAGCCCCTTAATGAGAGCGCGGAAACCAAATAAGCATTGGCAGCAGGCGCTAATTTGTTTTAGGTGTGCTCAGAATAGATAAGGACAAATCTGTGGCCTTCCTCCCCTCCCCCAACCTTTGCTTCCCTGGAGATAACACCAAGTGCTCCCAGCCAATCTCTGTGGGCAAAGGGGAGCGCTAAATAAAAAGGGAAAGCAAGGAAAAGCCTGCGGGACAACCGCTCTTTAGATCTGCACATCTCAAACTTACTGGATTTATTCAAGCTTTAAAATTACAGATTAATGTGGCCGCAGAGGTCTGAAAAGGTGCGGAAGAGAGGAATGAGCCTGTACACCAACGTGCATCTCAAGCTAAAGGCCAACCCTAGTCTAGGCCTGTCACGATAAATACTATATAGACTTATTGTTCAATATGTGATGGAACAATCATTTTTGGGGGTCAATATTTACCTTGGGTACCTTTTCTTTATACTATTGAGGATTTTTTTTTTTGTAGTTTTCTGTGTTACAATTGCCTTTGAGCTGAAGAAGGTTGAATAAATCGCTTCTATGAGTCTTTATAGACACAAACTGAATACTTAAGTGTTTTTGATAATTGCAGGTCCTTTTTTGTAACCATATTGTAAAATAGTCAATTTGGGAATAATCCTGCTTTAAGATTTTTTTGTCAGTGACATAATTTAATTTAATTTTATCATTTATTGTCTATATTTTCATGAACATATCACATAAGCCTGCCCTTACCTGTACACCAATGTGCATCTCAATCTAAAGTAGCCCTGTTACGATAGCAAATTTAGAAGTTCGATATATTGTTGAAGTAAATATAGATGATAAAAGATAATACTGAAACCAAAACCAACAGAATTATCCCCCACAAAGTATTCTAAATGTACAAAAATGTTTAAAGATATGAACTGCAATCAATGAATAACAAAATACAACATTTAAGTTATTAGATTGCGTCTGTAAAGAGTCATAGAAGTTCATAATTCAACTTTATACAGCTAAATTATTCCCTGATTGTGGGAAAGAGTGGCTGGAGAGAGACTGAAGTGGGTAGTGTTATGTTTTAGTTTTAGTTTTTCCTCGAGTGATGTATGTTAGTATGGAAAAATAACTAAAAATGTTCCACTAGCGCAAAGAAAAACTCCCCATGATAAAGATTACCCCCCAAATGTACTGTTCTCATATGTCACGTGTTGGGCGATAAGTCAATATAGTATTTATTAGGGGTGTATGAAAAAATTGTTATTAGAACACCATTGTATCCTTTTATTAACATTATAAACAAAAAAAAAGAAAGAAACTTACAACAAAGACTGCACTGAGGACTCAAATATTAATGTGTTTTTAATGCAGCTTTGCGCACATTTGTTTACGTTTTACAGAAATGAAACTTAAAATTACCTCATTTGCATAAGCTAAAAGCACTGAAAAAAAAAAGCTCTCTCCTTGTGCCACTGATGCGTCAGCTTCTGTCGGACTAAAGGACACGACTCAGTGGAATATACGTGTTTTTTCTGTGACAGAGGATGTTCTGTTAATGGTGAGACTGTGCGTAAACCGCATGTGAGAACGCCACTGCCAACTACTGTTGTGCAATTACACTTAGTTCTAGTACAGTACAGCAAAAAACATGTTTCCCAGGGTCATACGCGCCCCCCCTGGCATCACGCCACGCCCCCCCAGGGGGGCCCGCCCCACTATTTGAGAAGCACTGCACTAGCGCAAAGAAAAACTCCCCACGATCAAGATTACCCCCCCAAAAGTACTGTTCTCATATGTCACGTGTTGAGCGATAAGTCAATAGGGTGTGGAGAATGGGATGGGGTTATTATTATTATTATTATTATTATTATTATTATTATTATTATTGTTATTATTATTATGATAAAGAAAGTGATGTATCATATCACCAGGTTCATGGCAATGCACACCCCCAGTATTTACTGTGACAGGCCTAACCTAAAGGCCTGTTTACAGGAGAATGCTTACAGGTAAAAACAACTAAATATTTGATCAGAAGTGCCTTTCGTTTAGACGGTGACGGCATTTTTGGGGGCTTAAAACCGCAAAAAACTGAAACCGCCCTCCAAAAAGGAAAACTTGAATACGCTCCACTGTAGCGTTTTCGTCTACACTGCCCAAGACGCAAAACTCTGGTCAAATCTGCTGACGTCGCGTACGCGTTTACATCACAATTTCTGGATATTTATTTAAGTAAATTAAGTTAAATGAATTTGATTAAAATTCAATTAAAAAGTTAAGTAAATTAAATTAAGTAAGGAAGATTAAGGAAGATTCTACACATGCGCGCGGACATAGTGATAACGTATCACAGCGCCACCTAGCCACACTTTTGAGTCACCGTATGCACGCAGATTTCCTCCATAAAATGCTCGTCTAAACGCGGAATAAAAAGTGAAAACGCGACGCCACTTTTGCGTCTCCTGTTCAGACCGTCATCGTATAAACGTAGCCTAAACGCCAATCATAAGCTCTTGTCAAAACAGTAGGATTTTGGCTTGTGAATCTTATGAACCGTTTGATTAGACAAATCTCCCTTAAAGCTAGGCCTGAGCTACTTAAGACCAGTGTCCACCTTCTTCATTGTCACTCTGTTTTTCCTGTAGATTACTCGCGCCATGCTGTAGATTTTCTGTCAGCTTCCATTTGCTCAAAGTATCCGTCCTCCTCAAGCCTCAGAGCTAGTGCCGCGCCACACTCTTAAAGAATTCATTGCTTTCTCCGCTGCCACCAATTAAGGGCAAGTCATAATGGGAGGAGTCTGGACGGTGACCTTACATTATGTGGTTTATCACCCCCCTCTGCCCCGATTTGATTCAACATCTATGGTTCAGTGGTGAAAAAGAGCTCATTGTCTGTATTCTAGTGATTGTGGAAGAACGGTGATGCTTCGGCGGTGGGGGGTAGCTTTTGTGCAGGCTGGACAGCGTGAAAGAGCAGGTGTGGGTGGACGTTAATGTGTGGCACTTTAAATTTTAAACAGATGAAAATCAATTATTGATGCTGACTCTGGCTGAGAAGTTAAAAGGTATCTCGTCATTACCCAAAGCTGAATGAAAAAAGTGCGAGGGAGAAGTCTTAGTGAAGCCAGCAGGGGATTGCAATGAACGGCTAGCATCATAACAAGGCGCTTTTGATGCCCTGCCTTTAATGGAGCAGTAACGGCATTAAAATGTGCATTGCAGCTTTTGAAACAACTTCTCTCAAGCTGAAAAAAAGAAAAAAGATAGCATATTTCAAATTTCTGATGACATAACTGGTCTATATTAAATAACGTATCTTGCAAATAATCGATAGATACAGTACTAGATACTGGGATATCGGTGCCGGTATTGAACATTTTTGATGGATCGGGTATTGGTCCCATTTTAGCATACAAACTGGTGCAATAAAACCATTTACTTACCAATACTGGCCAAAAACAACTTATTTTTTCAAAGCTTTTCTGTTGTTGCCTTATATAACAAATATGTTTGGATAATTCTTTCCCATACATCATTTGTGTTTAAAGGAAATAACAAATATTTTCAGTCTCTGCCCTGGTATTGGTTGATATCAGGTATCGGCAGATGCCATAGTATCGACATTGGTATCGGAAAATAAGTGCATCCTACGAAAAACCCTATTTAAAGCTATTGATTGTTGGAAAAGAGAAATGAATAATGGTCGCAGTTATCTCTGTAAGTTCTTTTAATTCTTTTTTTTCCCCAAGTTTGCTCAAACATAGACTGTATAAAGAAGTGGATTAAGGGAGCGTGACGTCACCGGTAGCATCAAATAAAGCTCACCGAGGCTTGCAGTTATAGGAGCGAATTTGGAGCCGAGTTCCATATTAGGAAATTGAATTTATTTACAGACAAAATAGCGAAATAAAAACACCCCCTTGCTCACTTTCTCAGGGCTCTCAAGTCTCACGCATTGAGAATGTGACACACGCAATTCGACGTGTTCACACGCTCACACGCCACACATGGTATTTCTCACGCTGAATGTTTTTTTTTTTTTTTTTTTTTTTGTGCCCAGAAAATCGGTCTGTGTGGCTCAGTTTATGCAGGCACCGCGCGTTTTCAGCGACAAAAACTCCCCCCCCCTCCTCCCCGCCCCGCTCGCCGGAAAAAAAATCTCAGTTATCAGGCGCCGCGCCCTTTTCAGCCAATCAGAAAATAGATTGTTCTGTTGTTGGGCAGACTGTAGAGTGGGCAGGCCACTGCTAAGCGCGCACTGCACTGTCAGTGATAAGGACAGCGACTGAACACGAGGAATGACAAAACGGTGATGATAAAACAAACTGAGAACCATCAGGTTAATAACTTCATTTATATAACTCTCATTAGTTGCTTTGTAGTTTAAGTTTGCTCTTTAGACAAACATTTACACAGGGCTCTCAAGTCTCACGCATTGAGAGTGTGACACACGGGGAAAAATTGTTCACCATTTACTTGAAGCCATTTACTTTAGCACATATTTCTCAGCATTTTTGATTCACAAGTTGCACATAGAACTGCTTTTGATTAAGTAACTATTTTGGGTAAACGTGATTTGTGTAAGAACTCTTAAAGCAGGTCAGTCTGGTCAGTGGTTTTAAGTGTTGTGTAGGCCAGCTGTTAGACATTGGCCCACTGTACCTGATTTGAACAAGTCAAAAGTTGTGCTGTATGTTGATTATTTGTGTGAGAGGCAACCCTTACACACTGTTGAAATAAATACTAGTTTTGTTCGATTGTTAAAAAAAAAAATATATATATATATATATATATTTGTTCAATGGGAAACTTTCGAAGGCCAATGTATGCTGCTTGAAGTGCCCAGAGTTGAGATAACCGGGCAAAGAAAAACCTTTGATTTTAAAAATGCACCATGTAACCTTGCTTGTTTCCATGGAGATGTTATTGGTTTGCTTAGAATGTTCCATGGAGCTCAACAGTTCCCGCGGAGTACCCTGGTTGCGGAACAACATTTCCCATTCATTTTTCCCATAAACTTAAAATTTATATTAAAAGTCCAAAAGCTTGCTTGGGAATAATCAGCAATGTGTTAACTAATGAGTACAAGACCTATAATTTTATTTAAAGTCTGTTACAGAAACTTTATGAACCACAAAATTATTGAAACATTTACCAAATTTTGTGTTTTAAATGTGCTTTTTGTACTTAAAACAACCGCATTATGGATATTAGTTACCACAAAGCTGCTTGTTTTAAGTGCGTTCTGTCTTTGAACTCTTAATATTTTAATTCTTTGAAAAGTCTATGGGAAAAATGAATGGAAAATGTACTTCCAGAACCAGAGCGAGCTGTCACTGTTGAGCTCCATAGTATGGTATTAAATGGCTGGATATTAGTGGGAGCTGGTACATGCTGTCGTATACGCCGGTCAAGCACATTCCAAACATGCTCAATGGGTGACATGTCCAGTGAGTATGCTGGCCATGCAAGAACTGGGACATTTTCATCTTCCAAGAATTGTGTACAGATCCTTGCAACATGGGGCCGTGCATTATCCAGACCCCCCAGGATTTCGCGGGCATTTTTTGTGATTGTTGCGGGCTAAAATGCCTGAATTCGCGGGAGCTTTTCCAAAAAGTTGCGATGAAAGTTGCGGTGCTTTTAAGGTTTTTGTTGCGGGAGGAAGTGAAAGTTGCGATAAATAGTTGCGATTTTCGCTTTTTGTAATTAAAATTGAATAATATTTTGAATACTGAGTTATTACTGACAAAGAATAATACAAGGACACAGAGATCACAGATATGGTCCTAAAACAACCTTACCAACATCGAAAATAAATTACTATTAGGAGGGGAACTGTTTCGCGTGGTCTTTTGCTGTTATTTTTGTGGGCAAATGGCGCCGCAGACATGTTTCTTTGCCATTAGAAGCCGTGTCTCAATTCCCAGAGCGCGCGGCTCGGAGCGTGGCCCGAAGGGCATGTGCGTCACATTTCGCCAGAACACGGCGCGACGACTGCTGTCCCACTTCTTTTTTGTCCCATGCGCAGTTAACACGCGGTCCGAAGACCACAGTCGTTAAGCGGTCCCCGGACTGCAGTCAAACCTTTTAGCCGCCGAGAATATGAGGTTGGGTCCTATGGCTCGCAGATTTGTGACGCGCAAAGAGGAGGCTATGGTGACAGATACGCTGAGATCCAGATAGGTTTTGTGCATTTATTACAAAAGGAGCCCACACAGCTATGACAGCGCAGCAGGATGAAATGGAACTCATGGAAACCAGCAGGATGAACAGATTAACGTGAAAGATGAATGAATGGTTTGCGGTCAACAAAAAATACGGCTACACCGCAACCCTGACTCTCTCCTCTGTGTGACAGGTGAGCGCGCGCTTTTACACGCACACACTTCCGTACGTGCACACACCCACACTCACGTGAACCACCGCCTCTGCCGTGCACACACACACACAAACGCACCGTGCACCTCATCTCAGTTATGTCTCCTACACTGAAGGAAGTTGGTCGGCGTTCAATACGTCGCCGATGATTGGTCAAAATTAGTAAAAATTGCGGGAAAGTTGCGGTGATTGGTCAAAATTGCAACACCGCCCTGAATTCGCGGGGATTGGCTGAAGTTGCGTTGAAGTTGCAAATCGCAACATCGCGAATTCCTGGAGGGTCTGATTATCTTGCTGAAACATGAGGTGATGTTCATGGATGTATGGCACAACAATGGGCCTCAGGATCTCATCACAGTATCTCTGTGCATTCAAAATGCCATTAATAAAATGCACCTGTGTTCTTCATCCATAACAGCCTTTGAAGAGGAGTGGACCAACATTCCACAGGCCACAATTGACAATCTGATAAACTCTGCGAAGAAGATGTGTTGCACTGCATGACGCAAATGGTGGTCACACCAGATACTGACTGGTTCTGAGTCCCCAGACCCCCAATAAAGCAAAAAAAAAAAAATGCACATTTCGGGGTGGCCTTTTATTGTGGGCAGTCTGGGGCACACCTGTGCACTGGTCATGATGTTGGATCGGCATCTTGATGTGGCGCACCTGTGAGGTGGGGTGGATTGTCTCGGCGGGGCAGAGGTGCTCGCTGTCACACATTTGGACAGATTTGTGAACAATGTTTGAGAGAAATGGTAGTGTTGTGTATCTGGAGTGAATTTTGGATCTTTGGGTCCATCTCAGGAAAAATGGGAGCAAAAACAAAAGTGTTGCGTTTATATTTTTGTTGAGTGTATATATCTTGCATTTATTAAATTACAGGTCTTCAGAAAAAGGAAATCTTACACGATTTATTATCTTTCCATTATTTTGTGACATGATTAACTCATAATTTCTCATTTCTCACACAAATATTCAACAGTATTTGCTAAGAGATGTAGCCAATATCCTGTACATTGCCAATTAGAATGCCTGACACCTTGCATTTAAAACTTCAAGCATTATTATCATCCAAGCCTGAGCCACTGAGTCACTCTCTAAACATGTTCTCAATCTTGCATAAAGAAAATACAAGAACAATAGAAGAGGCATAGAAAACATGACAACAGCACATAGACAACTGTGTGTGTTCCTCTTGGCAACAACATAACAAAGCAGCAACCGCACTCCACACAACGACATCACTTTAAATAACTCATTATTCATTTTAAAGGTGATGTTTACCAAAAATCCACGTCCTAGTTTTATGTTTACAGAATTAAAGATGCACTGTCGCATTTCTAGAGGATGGTCTGCCACCTGGTTGTCTCCGTGGAAATGACAGTGCTTTGTCTAGAATGTTCCATAGTATAGACTACACCTATCTAACCAAGTGGAGACAAGCAGCTTACAGCACTACAATACATTACAAGCAACAGATGCACTGAAATGAATAAATACTAGATGTATATGTTTAATGTCATGTCATGGAACATTCCAGGCAATACAGTAACACCCCTTTCGAGTCAAGCAGGTGGCAGACCCTCCATTAGAAAAGTTACACAGTGCACCTTTAAATAAGTTTTTATTTGTGACAGAGGTGGTGACTGAACTCCTCAACTTGTTTAACTCTTGAGTAAGCACCTTCAGTTGTACTATCTGTTCTAATAACAGCGAAGGTAGTCCTGACCAAACATAGCAATAAGATCACGGAGATGGGTCCCTGGGCACCTTCATGTGCTGCCCACTGCTCCTGAAATTCAGTGGATAAATTTCCCTACAGGGATAAATAAAGGATAAATAAAATAAATAAAACCTTATTTTATTGTATAACTATTACCAACAGAGTCCGGTGAAAACATTTTTGCAGCAACAGTTCTTTAATCTAATCTACTTTATAATTTTTTCAAAGTTCAAAGTCCGCTTTATTGTCAAAAACCACATGTACAGGTTGCACACACAGGATTTGAAATTGCAGCGCCCCCTAGGCCCACAGTGAACATAAAACATCCGATAAACAAGACAAACACAATGACTAAAACATCACATATACCCATCACATATCATGATTCTTTAAACACAAAATAGGAGAAACATAGTTCCATTTCACTCTCAAGTGAAGTATGTGATAAGGACATGCTAAACCACTTAAAGGTGAAAAGTCCCTCAGTCGTCCAGGTAGAATCCATGATAAAAGGAGAAGTTCAATTTGTCAACTGGACAAAGTTTGTTTGGTTGAAAACGTTTCGCCGCTCATCCGAGAGGCTTCGTCAGCTCTGATAAGAATGCTGGTAAGACACTTGCTTATATCTTGCTGCAGGGAGGAGCTAACTAGCTAACTACTTTCCGAACCTATCTCATTGGTTTCCGTCTTTTGTTTCTCTGGCGTCTAGATAACGATCCCTATTCATCCCTACGACCGTTTTTCCCACCTCTGGCCCTGCCCGGCTAGCCCTATTGTTACCCTGTTTGCTTGATCTAGGCTTAAGAATGGAATTGTAGATGATTTATTATCTAGACGCCAGAGAAACAAAAGACGGAAACCAATGAGATAGGTTCGGAAAGTAGTTAGCTAGTTAGCTCCTCCCTGCAGCAAGATATAAGCAAGTGTCTTACCAGTATTCTTATTAGAGCTGACGAAGCCTCTCGGATGAGCGGCGAAACGTTTTCAACCAAACAAACTTTGTCCAGTTGACAAATTGAACTTCTCCTTTTATCTTAAAGGTGCATTGTGTAACTTTTCTGGAGGGGGTCTGCAACCCGTTTGTTTCCATGGAGACAATGCTTGGTTTAAATTGTCCACAGTGCGGTATTAAACTATTCTGTCTTGCATTTAGTCAACTACAGGTGTTCTTAAAAAATATCCATTCTTTCTGTGAGTGGGGTTGCCTCTCCTCAAATCTAACCTGTAATTTGACTTGCAAGTCTCCATGGAGATTCCTAAGTTTATGGCCTTACTGTGGAACATTCTAGGCACATCTCCATGGAGACAAGCAGGTGATGGGCCCTCCAGCAGACAAGTGCACCTTTAATTAACAATTTTATACGACTTGTTTAAGTTACAGTAAAAGCTCCCCATTACAGGTTAAACATCACTAAATGACAGCTTTGTGTCATGTGTCTGAGAAAAGTGACGTGAAAGTGAATTTGTGAGTGACAACCGGAGCTGGCATGGAAATCGGTCAGTGTGGTTTAAGCGTCTCAGTTTCTGCAAGTCAAATCCTCACACGCCACCACCTCCTCCATTGTGGCTCCACTCTCACATTATGAATATTTCATGGCGTGCATCTGACACCATGCCCAGAAAGATATTTCAAGGTTTTTTTCCTGATAGAAGCCTGGGGTTAGAGTGTCACAAAGGCGTGAAGCCGGTCTGTGCCTCTGGGTGGAGGAGAGGATTTATAATGCAGCTCTTGATGACTTCAGGTGGATATTTTAATTTCTGATCCAGTGTTTTTGTTGTTTGATATATTGTTAGGCCATTCACAGTAGTGGTCAGTCCTGTAAACATCTGATACTTGATTTCAGATTTCAAAAAAACTTCAAAATTTCAAAATGTCTTAACCTTCTGGCCCTTAAATCACATTTTTCCTTGGAACTCATATATAGCTGAGATATATTTTTATTGCTTTATTTCTATATTTTATTTTAAGTTTACTTGTACATATAGCCTACATTTTTATAATTATCCCTTATGTGCTACCAGTCTCTTGCTATTTCTGCTGCATATTTTGAATTTATTACCAAATATATTGTTTCTCTTGATTATATTATATTATATTGTGATGTGTGAGCTTCGGTGTCCAAGTAATTCCATTTGTGGATCAATGAAGTTTGTGTTTGTGTAAGTCTAAAGTCCTATCAGGTCACTGGGTTAAATTTAATTAACATAAAGGATAATGGCCAAAGGAGAAATTCAATTTGTCAACTGGACAAATGTTTATTTATGTTCGAATACGTTTTGCAGCTCATTCAAGCTGCTTCTTCAGTTCGGATTCAGTTCGGATGAGCTGCCAAACGTATTTGACCAAATAAAGTTTTGTCCAGTTGACAAATTGAATTAAGATAAGATAAGACTTTATTGATCTCACACAGGAGAAATTTACTTGCCACAGTAGCTCCAGGCAGGGACAGTTTGAACAAGAAAGAAATATTGCATGCAGGCAAGAATGGGATAAAATAAGTAATAATAAAATAAGTAATACAAATAATAATATAAACAGTAACTAGGAGAGTTTTTTGCCATGGATTGTACACACAGAAAATAAATAAAGGATAATGGTTTTATATTACTGTCACTCGCACTTGTTAAAATCTTAAAAACATAAAAAACAGATCTAGTTCATTTTAAAACGTTTGCAGTAGTTTCTCACTTACTTTATTCTGAGAATCCCACCACAGAGTTTGTAATTGCTTTTAGTGGTTAATAGAAACATGCACATACGATAAAGTTGTGACTGAGTGCTGGGTCGTAAGACAAAAATTAGAGGAAAAATTGAAAGAAAAAAGGATAAAAAGTGCTTTGCACAACTCAGAGACCAGAGGAGTTTTGTAGTGTTGAGAACTACCATGCTAATGTGCACTTCCTGATTACTAGACAATAAAATGCCTTCTAATTAAATGCGGATAGCACACAGCAAACTTATTTTGATGTGTTTTGAGCTGCTTATGCAATATATCTGCACTGGGGCAAGACACATTTTGTTCAAATACATTGGAAAAAAAAAATTAATTTCCTTTTTTACATGAACCATTTACTTCACTTTTTTCAACTTACGGTTCATTGTTAGATTACACTTTACATTAAAAAATAGATTAAATGTGACTTATTCTGTGGTTAGGTAATAGTTACAGGCACAGTTTTAAGAAGTGAGGAATATACTTATGGAAAACAGCACGAAAATTGGCCAAGATCCCTCTACAGAGCACTTGAATACCTTTTAGCTTGAATATAAAAGCTTTTTCCTTTATTTCCTGTAAATCTGCCCCGAGTGTAGGTGCAGTGTGCTTAGTCTGTGTGAGTTTGAGTGGGACTCTGATGAGAGTGAAGCTTTAGTGACTAAGCAGGGAAGGCTGCAGGATTAGCCCTGTTTAACGCCGCCTTTAGTACAGTATATTACAGTGCATAGAACTTCGCTTTCGCTTTTTGCAGAAGCCTTTTGTAATTCCTCAGTCTGTGTTGTTATGTGTTAGTGAAATACAATGAAACTTGTTTTTAATAGTTGTGTCACTATATTATAATTGTGTGTAGAATCCCTCAGTCGTCCCGGTAGAATCCATGGCAAAAAGAGAAATTCATTCATTAATTTATCTTTTTGCCACTATAATATAATGTAAATAGATATTTTATGTGGTATTAGTGTTCTGTATTTTCATCCTGTTCCATACACCGTACCCATAGTCCCTTCCTTCCTGTACACTATAGTTTGTAGGCTTACTAGTTTTAGTTGTTTGTTTTTTATTGCGGTCTATTTGAGTTGCCAGTGCTTTCATCTGCAGATAGAGGTCTCATAAACACATTTCTCATTCTCAGTATATGGACAGGCCATGTCTCATGTGAAATCGCAGAACCTCCAAAATTCATTCACTGAGCTGCAGAGGCTGCACTAGCACTAATTAATGTTGGAGTTTATGCAAATGAGAGATTCATGTGAGGCTCCTTCTGCTTTCTGAATACCTCAACATGGCTGTTCTATCCAATATTTTTGTAATTAAGAATAAATAAAACTTAAATTACATATGTGAACACAGGTATTGTTTCACTTGTTAATTTGTAGTATAAAAACCTTAAAGGGACAGTGTGTAGGATTCGTGGCGCATAGGTGGTTACTAGCTATTCCACTTCCTCTTTTGGCTACGGCAGACCTCGAGGGTCACCCGGGCGCGACTTAGCGCCGTCATCTCGCGTGCCCGCGCACGAACCGCGCACCGCTGTATACATAAAACGGTCCCCCGTTCACTTTTTTTTTTTCTTTTCGCATGAAAACACACAATCCCGATCATGATTCATGACAATCTACACATCAAATGAAACCTTACAGTCTCCTCTTTTTGACTATGCAATTCATTTCCCTGCAAAACAATCACTCCCCGAGCACATGGGGCTTTTATACAGAAAAGCACAAAACTTAGCTTACTTAGCTTACCTTTGAAGGCTTTGCACAGGTCAAACTCTGTATTTCATCATAAACTTGGTCTCAATCTGTCCATAAGGATCCAGCGAATAAAATCCAGTAAAACAATTTAGTCCAAAATACGTGTTATATCCATTACGATGTGTGATCCGGCAGCATGCTCCCTCCCCCCTCCCCTTCCCTTTCTCTCCTTCGCTCCTGGCTGCATATGTGAGCAGAGGACCGAAGGAGAGAAGGGGAAGGGGAGGGGGGAAGGGGGGGGCCATCTGCAGCGCGGCTAAGCAGCTGTTAGCCGGAGCCGAGGCAAAGGATGAGCCCAAATGTCCTTCTGCGGCTCTCGTATTCAAAATGGCTGCCTCTATATGGGGAAGATCCCCCTTTTATGTGACTATATCTAAGTCCAAAAGAATACTTTGATTTCATGATGGAAGTGAAAAGGCTTGGAAAACAATGTATTTTTGAATGGGTATCTTCAATTTCAGTAATTAACAGGTAAAAATCTTACACACTGTCCCTTTAAGCTTTGTGAATGAAAGCCTGTGTATTCCCCTATCCTAACCTAAATACGATGTTAGTTTACTGTAAACATGCTAAGCTCTGTCTATAGACCTTTTGCGTTTAAGGGCTCCAACACAGATGCTGAGAAATCTGCTCAAAACAAGAAGGCCTGCTCCTACTTTGCATTTCAATTTAACATTTCACAGAACTGGCAGCGCGTTTCCACGGTTAGCACTCGCTTCGTTACACCCACATGGCTTCCAAGCAGCGTGCTTACTGGCTGTTCAAAGACCGCTTGGCTGAGAAATTGGGGATTTCCACTGTGAATCCCTCAGGTATCTACAACCTCAAATGCTTGTCCTGCGTACGGCCCTCCCCCACCTTCCAGAGTATAATGCCTCTGCCTACAGTAAATGGCCATCTCTGTTGACCTACAGATGCGCCTTTGTTTAGTTTCTATTAAAATTCTACTGAAACCAAATGCTTCATTTCTGTGTACTGTTTCAATTAGCCCACAGAGGAGAGATCTTTGCAGTAAGACTAGAATTTGCTTATTTTGGCCAAGCGTTTGGCAAACTTTGGCAGCGTTTGGCACTAATGCTATACAAAGAGCCTGTCAGGTATTGTGACCCATGACTGTGACTTCATCCTCTATATTAGTGAGCTCAGACCTTCCCTGGACACTACATCGCCCTTGCCCCCCCAGACACCCTTTCTGCACCTGGAACGAGCCCTTTGGTCCTCTGCACTCCCCATCCCCCGATGTGTCTTCTGAGTGTTTTGCGAATGTTATTGTCATGTCAAAATATGTACCTTGTAATAATAAAAGATTTAAAAAAAATAAAAATTAGTGAGCTCAGACTCCATCCGTCTGAATGTGGGCAGAGATTTTCCATGGTAAGCCAATGATCCTTTTCCTGAAGTTTTGTTATTCTATTTATTTTATTCAAATCAAGATTCTGTTGTGAGTGCGTGAGTGCTTATTTTAAACCCATCAAAGAGCACTACTTTCGAGATAATACTGAAATATAAAGAGTAACTGATTCTACAATACTGTACACTATACTGTAATAATTATGACAATGCAAATTGTGATAATATAGACAAATATATTGGTTGGACAATATATTGGGCAAATATTTGCACACATTGTCTGTTGTCTATTCCACGCAATGTTCTTAAGATGTGTGAAGAATCCCTCAGTCGTCCAGGTAGAATCCATGGCAAAAGGAGAAATTCATTTTGTCAACTGGACAAAGTTTATTTGGTCGAAAACGTTTCGCAGCTCATCTGAGTTGCTTCGTCAGTTCTGGTTAGAGTGCTGATGGACACTGCTTATATCTAGCTGCAGGGAGGAGCTAACTACACTGAAATTATTTTGAAACTATCCCACCTGTTTGTTTTCAGCTTTCTGTCTTTTGTTTTTAGTTTCTCTCTGGCGTCTAGCTTAGCATACCCATTCAAAACCCTGATGTGTGTTTTCACACCGCTCCTCCCTTGCCTGGTTTTACACCAGACCATATCACAAGTGAGATATGGCCTTCAGAAATATCTCGTACCGGAGGTGTGGTTTACGATCGCCAACAGCCGTTTATTGGGCGTTACGAATGTCTATCATTTGGCGTATACGTAGCCCATAGCCAATCGTGTCAGTTGTCAGTTAAAACTACAAGCTTCTGTTTGTCACGTAGTACGCGTCACCGTCTTGCCACCCTTCCCTGCTCTATGATTGGCTCCCAGAATCAGGAGAGCTCGCTTGCTATAGTTGCCAGGCTGTCTTTCAGATCGGAACGAACGAAAGCAGCCTGGGATTTCCCAGGTTAGCTCCTCCCTGCAGTTAGATATAAGCAGTGTCCATCAGCACTCTAACCAGAACTGACGAAGCAACTGGGATGAGCTGCGAAACATTTTCGACCAAATAAACTTTGTCCAGTTGACAAATTGAATTTCTCCTTTTACTATTTCACGCAATGTTGTGTTACTAACACAGCCCTTCAGTTATCTCCCATGCTACAAGAGTTTTTTTAAAGCTTAAAACACACAGATCCTTTTCGCTATAATGATGGGTTAGTCTGAGGGCAGTTTGAGGGGAGTAACAATCCTTAAGACAAAGATGTCCCTGCTGTGTCCTGTGGTTATGTGTAAAATGTCTGTAGTATTTCCATGTGAGGTTTCCATGGATACATGAAACCAAACAGCTCAAAAGAGATTGATATCAAACATTTAAAAAGTGTTTTAAAAGCAACCCCTATTAACAAAATGTTTGTAGCAGCACTGCAAAACCTCTACAGAGATGCACTAGCCAAAATAACATTAAAAAGTAATTGTAGAGAAGGTTACAAAGGTAGTCATCTGGACTCTGTTTTTGAGATATTGATGTTTCGGCTTCCATCCAAAAGCCATTTTCAATTGATGGATTTGGCTTGAAACACTCACAATTTATTATACTCTGAGTTATTAAGTTCAACCCCAGAGGGAGGAGTTTTAGTAACTCATAGGAGCAAAAATTCCCAGTCAACTATTCTTGTTTATAATTTCTGATTACCTGAATAAAAACATGTGTTGTTTAATTAGAGATTTAAAACTTCATTGGATAATCCCTTCTCCAAAATCCCACCCACAGTGATGTCACGTGCTGTGACATCGGTCTCTCCAGAGGTGATGCTGTTGGCACCTCAGCTGTTCTGAGCTAAATCTGTCTCATTGGTTACACCTTTGGTGGTTACACCTATGCACGTGTACTGATACTGATAACATGCATCTGTGTTTTATTAAACCATTCCGCTCTGTATTGCTGTCCACTTAACAGCTACCTGACCATTTGGAGAAAGTGTATTTTCTAAAGCCACTAAGCCTTGGCCTGTCTCATTGTAAATCCCCTCTTATGGAAGGCTGCAAAAATATACGTCCTCCAGGACCACTGTGCTGTAATTACATTCCTCCATTAGCATACGGAGGCTCGGAGTCACACTGCTCTCAGCCTCCAGCAGCACTTGGCCATATGGTCCGTCTGCACTTCTAGGGCCACATTTGGCAAGGCTCTCGCAGAAGGTCAAATATCAGGTCAGAGGACTGTGCCAGGATTGCATCTATGCTAATTGCTCTCTCCCTGCCGGTGCTCCTTCATTTCTCTCTCCTCTCCTCCCCGCGCTCCTCCACTTCTCTCTTCCACAGTAAGTAATCTGCTTTGGGATGTTGCTGAGATGGAGATGGATTTGGTTTTGCTTGGCTGCCCCTCAGCCTAATCTCCCCCCTGTGACCACTCCTTTGCCCCTTGCAGGCATACAGCTTAACACACCATCATACTTCCTCCTCCACCGGTCCAGAGGCGCTGTGTCAGCAAAAAACTCCCAAATTCCTCATTACTCACAAACATCCGCAATACACTTAGCTTGATTTGCTCCACTGGACGCCTGGCACAGGGCTGCACCAGTAACAACCAAGGCAGTATTTAATTTTGATTTCTTAACCTCAACATTTGTGGACTTCTGTTGCTTTTTAAACACATCTAATTAATTAATATTCTTTTTTTTTTTCATTATAGCTTTTTTGCGTGGCTTCTTATTACACAAAGAGACAAGCTAGTGAGATCTTTGTTGACGAATATGAATAATAAGCAGTTACAAAACATGACATTCATATTGTGTTGTAGGTTCGATGCTCTGTGAGATTCAAATTTGATTAAAATATTTGGAGAAAATGAAGTGGTTTTGTGGATCTCCCCCGTGTTTACTGAAATATCTGGTTGATATATACCAAGGTGGAGCTGGGGTGGGGGTATGTTGTGTTTGCGTTCCGGAGCTGCAGGCCTGGGGCACTGGTGTGTGGATGACTAGATGAGTAGTCTGTCCGTGATAGCGGCCTTGGAGAGCTCCTTTTTATACGCATTGGGTGGCTAGAATATTGGCTACAAGCTTCAAGATGAGATTTCCACCCCCACCACCAGCGATAGTACGGCTCAGGTGATGGATTGCTATACCTTCCAGGTTTGAGCCTGGCAACGCCCCAATATTCCTGCGGAATAAAGTGACAGGCAATATATAACCCATCAGTTAGGGCTGAGTGAACCGCTGGAACTTTCCCTCCTGCTTTTCTGAGCTCGAGCATCAACTGTGAGCATGTGGCAAGCTCATTTTCTGTTGAACAATCAACTTTGGTATTCTGTTTGGTATAAGATTTTGTTAGGAAACATGGTGATTTGCAGCACTGCACAAACTATCCTGTCCACTTTTGCCTCAGATATGAAGAAAACACAAAATCTACACCAATATTTGGGCTTTTTTTCTTTTTAAATCTGATTTTTACATATACATTTATTATCATTATTTTTATTTGTATAATCATGTCTCATCTGACATTGTCGTATTGCTCTTTGGTTGCTATTTCCGTCTTTTTTTTGTTATATATTATATTTGATGAGTGAACTACCGTACCCAAAACAATTTTCCTTGTGGATCAATAAAGTTTGTCTAAGTTTTTAGCGAATTGGCTATCGGCTTTGAATCTTCATAATTTGTTTTGCTGCCTAAAATACACTTTCATTTCATGCGCTTTCATTTCATCTTGTGGAAATTGTCCCACCCCAACTATGAACTATTGATACTTTGCAGCTGACGTCATCAATATTCCCTGGGGGTGTGATGCTAACTGAAAGCACTACTCTCTTAGAAGCTCAGTTACTCAATTTAGACTTTAATCTGAACTTTATTTTAACACAGTCTGACCAAAAAGAGCTGATTTGGTTGGAATTAGGCTACAAGTGAGATGATTTGTGCTAAAAAAAGTCTCTCAAACATAAAATTACAAGCGATAATTACAACCAT